>CM035157.1:41659702-42059702 GCA_020205615.1 Panax quinquefolius | reverse complement strand
ATGAAATCTTATGAGTTTGGCATTTTAGGATGATTAAATGCATTAATTAGTAAAGTGTAAAAAACAATTAAAATAAATTATTTATAAGTTTAAGAAATGATTAAAATATTGTTGTAATATTAATAATATTAGATTATGAGATTATTAAGTGATTTATAACATTTGGATTAAGGTGTTATAAATATTGATATGGATTTTATTGTGAAACTTTATCTTTTTGTGTTGAGTTCTTATTCACGATATTTATAATTATTCACGATATCTAAGACTATTCATGTATACGACACTATTTGTGTATATGACGTTATTTATGTACACCTGCACTATGTACAATTACGTAAGTACTATTCATGAAGAAATTCTTATTCACTTTTGAGTACTATTTACCCGAAAAATATATTTCTTTTTGTCCAAATTATTTTTGGTACATGAATATTATTCTTGAATTTTACTCCACAAAGCGAAGATCATGTTGACAATTTAGATATTTTTAAACTCGGATAAATTTAAAACTTTAATATTTATCCTTGATTTCGCTTGATTAATGCTTATATCATCATCATCATCCTCATGTTTATATTGTGATGAAAGTCATCTTTGGCTTACGTGCATAGATGGATCATTGATTATTGGTTTTCTGATTGTATATCTTTGGCTTACGTGCATAGATGAAGCGTTGATTATTGATTTTCTGAGTTGTATATTTTTGGCTTACGTGCATATATGGACTGTTGATTATTAGTTTTACAGTTGTATATCTTTGGCTTACGTGCAAAGATGGACGGTTGATTATTGGTTTTATAGTTGTATATGTGACGCCCCAAAAATAGGTATACATCACCCATCTTGAGTAGCCAAATAGATGGTACAAATTTCAAATACAACTTAATTATACAACAGTCGTGTAAAATACGACAAAACATAATATAAGAGTTTTAATAAGAATATTGTCATCTAGACAATATCAACACTTAATGGAGTCCTCATAACATTTATCATCACACTATTTAACAGAATAGTGAGGACTACTAATGCTATCATCTGGACCTTCACTCCGTTCCCCGACTAGTCCCAACTATATTCTCATTTCCTGAAGAGAACAATGAAAGCAAAGGGTGAGCTCAACTAGCCCAGTAAGAAATATTATGACTAAGATAATACAGAATAAATTATCCTTAGCCTTCAACAGTATAACAACTGATAGAATATAATAGACAATAAGTTTTAGATCAAAAACTGCAGAGGAATGAGCAATCCATTAGAAGAGTCAAGTAGAGCATAAAATCTACAATCTTCTATGATTTAAAAAGATTTTCATAACCTTTATCGCTGAGACTCAGCTTAATAAATAAACCACATCATCCCTGCACCACGGCCAAGGATATTCATGTAATCATCAATGGTCATGATTATACCGAATAATCCCTGGTCATAATCATACCAAGTCCATCTATGCACGTAAGCCAAAGATGACTTTATTCACAATATAAGCATGAGGATGATGACAATGATATAATAATTCAATAAAAACAAGTTCAAGGATAAATTTTAAAGATTTATAATTTAATTTATCCAGAAATCAATAACGTCCAAATTGTCAACATGATAATCTTTTTATAGAGTAAAATTCAAGAATGCTCGGAAGAATATTTCCATGAAAAGATATCTTTGGATGAAGCGTGAAATATCAAGGGTATTCCACTAATTTCATGGAGTATAAGTCAAAACTTAACCAATCGAGTATAATAGAATATATGAAGCGCAAATGGATTTAAGCCCGCCATACGGTAATCCACGTAGACAAATTATTTCTGCAATTTAATAAGGAATGAATACAAAGGATCATTCACCATGCATGTGGTAATCCACATAGTAAAAGTTATTCCAACAAAATAATAAAGAATGGAATAATGAAGATTTCACCATCGCAAGTGATGAGTCCGCGTAGACAAAAGTTATTCCAGCGAGTAATAATAAAGAATGGAATAATAGAAGAATTCATCAAGCATGCGATAGATCGCATGACATGAGTTATTCCAATGAGAATAATAAAGAATGAAACGAAGTCGTGCGTAATCCTTGCACGATGTGATATTCCAATAAAATAATAAAGAACAGAACCAGGTCATGCGTAATCTGCACAGATATGATATTCCAACAGAATAATAAAGAATGGAATAACAACAGAATTCACCAGGCATGCGATAGACCACACAGACAGGTTATTCCAATAAAATAATAAAGAATGGAATAACAGAAGAATTTCACCATGTATGCGGTACTTCGTATAGACAGGTTATTCCAAAATAATAATAAAGAATGGAATAACAAACCTTACAAGTATTGAAAGAAAATAACTCTCTTCATGAATACGAAAGAATAATACCCCTTACCTTAGAAGAAAACTGGAATAGTGAGGTAGCGGACTTCTCTTCTCCTTTCTCTCTATAATTTCTCTCTATAATAATTGCTCTATAGCTTTAGTGAATTGGTGAGAAATGAAGGAAGAATGAACTTCTATTTATAGGAAAATATAGTTTTAATAATTACACATTTTGGGGCTCAAAATATTACAAAATAATACCTTCCTCTTTTCCTTTATATTTAATTTAGTCTTGCAAGTATTATCAAACTTACACCACCTCCCCTAATAGTAAATCATGTGAATCAATAGTAAATCATGTGAATCAATAGTTTTATACATGTGAAAATACGAATTACAGTATAGTACCTCCATCTATACCTCCATTTTTAACTTAGTCATGCAAGTATTATCAATCTTGTACCACCTCCCCTAATAGTACAAGAATGTGAATTAATAGTACACACATGTGAACAAATAGTTATAATCATGTGAATTAATAACAATTAATTGCTCATTTATCCGGTTAATTACCCGATTGGTCAATATAACCTCCACACATCAATTATTATCGAAATAAGATTTTCACTAAAACTAATAATTCCAACACAATAGAACTATTAATTTCATCTTTAATCAATATGAACTTATTCATCATTAATATTATAATTCACAATATTTAACAACCGGGTCGTTCCCAGGAAAGAGGGGGCTTTCCGATAAGGATTTCTCCTTATTGGCGCGCAATTAGGTGATTAAACCTCTCCTTGATAGAACTTCTAGACATTGTCAATATTGCAAATAATAATATGAATAATTTTGTTATCTCAATTATTGATTTAATAATATATATTATGCAGATGATACTATGATAAAAATTTAATCAATAATACGAGAGATATGATGCAGCAATTACTGTAGCAATAATTGAGTATAACTGAGTGACTTCTCACGTAAGCATCAATAATCAATACAGGTGCTTACTTATGCAACCATGCGTATTCACATCGTACTTTTACTAAGGGTAGTTCAACGGTTTTAACGGTAACACTTTCGCCATTATTTTTATAAAAGATAATTGCATGCTTTTCTTACTACGATAATACTTTTGTTGTGGGGTCCACCAATGATTGTGTCGTCGTACGGATATTCCCCGACAAAAAGAATATTCCCCGACCAAACGAATATTTTATAACAACTTGTATACTTTGCAAAATTTGTAAATATTACCCACAACTATAACATTATATCAAATCCACACTATAATATTCAAAAAATATATTTCGAGAAAATTATTCTTTATTCATAAAAGTTGGGGTCTTACAACCTCCCATTCTTATGAAATTTCATCCTCGAAATTAGGGTACGTACCTGGTATATCGAAGAGGTGAGGATATCTTGACTTCATCTCAGATTCTTACTCCCAGGTCATTTCTTCCACATCGTGGTTTCTCCACAAAACTTTAACTTGAGGTATAACCTTGGAGCGTAGAATATGATCCTTCTTATCCAAGATTTTAACATGTACCACTTCATACGTTAAATCTTCCTCTATCTCGCCTGATTCTAATTCAATATTGTGGTTTGGGTCTTTCACATATTTACGTAACATAAATATGTGAAAAAACTTTATGAACACGAGACATACTTGGCGGTAAGGCGAGTCTATAGGCCACAGTTCCTACTCAATCGAGGATTATAAATGGGCCAATGAATCAAGGATTGAGTTTTCCTCTCTTTCCAAATCTCGTAACTCCTTTCCATGGAGCAACATGTAATAATATATGATCTCCAATATTGAATTCCACGCCCTTTCGATGAAGATCAGCATAACTCTTTTGTCAATCTTGTGAGGTTTTTATATGTTCTCGGATCATTTGAATCTTTTTCGTAGTCATACATACCAACTCTGGTCCTAACAACGTTACTTCACCCACCTCATCCCAGCATACTGGAGAACGACACTTTCTTCCATACAACGCCTCAAATGGAGCCATGCCAATACTTGTTTGATAACTATTATTGTAGGAAAACTCCACCAATGGTAAGAACATGTCCCAACTCCCCTTGAAGTCAAGGACACAGAGTCTTAATAAATCTTCAAGAGTTTGAATAGTCCTTTCCGACTGTCCATCCGTTTGAGGATGATATGCCGAACTAAATTGTAAATCCGTGCCTATAGCCTTTTGCAAACTAACCCAAAATCGTGAAGTGAATCTTGGGTCTCGATCAGAAACTATGGATACTGGTATACCATGCAATCTTACAATCTCGTTTATATAAATACTAGCAAGACATTCAAGTGTATAAGTTTCTCGTATCGATAAGAAATGAACAGACTTGATCAATCTATCAACAATGACCCAAATCACATCCATGCCTTGAGAAACCTTGGGAAGACCAGTAATGAAATCTATGGTAATGTGCTCCCACTTTCATTCTGTAATTTCAAGTGGTTGCAATGAACCTTTTTGCACTTAATGCTCTACCTTGACTCGTTGACAAGTTAGACACCTTGAGATAAACCCCGCTATCTCTCTCTTCATATTGCTTTACCAAAATGTACGTCGAAGATCATGATACATTTTGGTATTCCTAGGATGGATTGCAAACGGTGTGTTGTGCGCCTCCATCATGATTTTATACTTCAAGTCCGAATCGTTAGGAACACAAAGTCTGTAGTTGACTCGAAGTATTCCTTCTTTATCTATTCTTGCTTCCGGAATAGCACCTTCTTGCACTTTCTTCCTCATACGCATCAGCTCCAGGTCTGTAGCTTGAGCAGCTTCAACTTTATCAATTAAAGTCTGTTCTACTCGTATATTCGCCATCATCACGTGGCTCCCTGGAGTCTTTAACTCTATCTCCATCCTTTGTAAGTCATACAAAATGGGTCTTTGCGTTGACAATATCGCACTCGTACCCGCATATGATCTTCTACTCAATGCGTCAACTACCACGTTCGCTTTTCCAGGATAGTATTGGATGGTATAATCATATTCTTTCAATAGCTCAAGCCATCGTCGTTGCCGCATGTTGAGTTCCTTTTGAGTGAAGAAA
This sequence comes from Panax quinquefolius, assembly GCA_020205615.1. Lineage (NCBI taxonomy): Eukaryota > Viridiplantae > Streptophyta > Magnoliopsida > Apiales > Araliaceae > Panax > Panax quinquefolius. The sequence goes on along the minus strand of CM035157.1, from coordinate 42,054,280 downwards.
TATTTGAGGCTTTTATGATCCGTATAGATCTCCACCTTCTCTCTATACAGGTAATGCCTCCAAATCTTAAGCGCAAAAATGACTGCGGCCAACTCTAGATCATGAGTAGGATAATTTCTCTCATATTCTTTGAGTTGTCGTGAGGCATAGGCTATGACTTTCCCATGTTTATGAGAACACATTCTAACCCTTTGCGAAGCATCAACATAGATGACAAATCCTCCGAGCGGATGGTATTGCCGAACATGTCTTTGAAATGAGTCTTCTCTTGAGTTCTTGAAAACTCTTTTCACATTCCTCGCTCCAACCGAATTTTGTATCTTTTTGAGTCAGCTAAGTTAATGGAGTCGCGATTCGTGAAAACCCTTCTACAAACCTCCGATAATAACCAGCTAAGCCGAGAAAGCTATGTACTTCGGTCACTGATTTAGGTTGCTCCCAGCTTTGAATTGCTTCAATCTTTGCCGGGTCAACAGATATTCCATGATTTGATATCACGTGCCCAAGGAATGCAACTTCCTCAAGCCAGAACTCACATTTCTTCAATTTGGCATAAAGTTTATTTTCACAAAGCTTTTGAAGTATCAGCCCCAAGTGTTGCTCGTGGTCTTCACGGGTTTTTGGAGTATATGAGGATGTCATCAATAAAGATGACCACAAAGTGATCCAAATATTCCTTGAATACTCAGTTCATCATGTCCATGAAGGCAGCAGGAGCATTAGTCAATCCAAAAGATATAATTAGGAATTCATAATGTCCGTACTGAGTTCTAAAAACAGTCTTTGGAATGTCATCTGTTTTAATCTTCAACTGATGATATCTGAAATGAAGATCAATCTTTGAAAAGAATTTGGCTCCTTGCAACTGGTCAAATAGGTCATCAATGCGAGGCAACGGGTACTTATTTTTGATGGTGACATGATTCAAATCCCGATAATCAATACAAAGTCGCATACTTCCATCTTTCTTCTTCACGAATAGAACAGGAGCACCCCAAGAAGACTTACTAGGACGAATGAAACCGATGTCTAACAATTCTTGTAGTTGAGTTTTTAACTGCTGAAGTTGAATAGGAGCCATTCGATATGGGGCTTTGGAAATGGGTTTTGTACCGGATTCAAGGTCGATACAAAATTCAATTTCACGCTCTGGGGGTAGGCCATGAAGTTCTTCAGGGAATATGTCAGGAAATTTATTAACAATAGAAATATCATTCAAATCTGACGTATTTTTATTAAAATCCGTGACATGGGCTAAAAAAGCTTGCCATCCATTTTTCAATAAACAAATAGCTTTATAACTTGATATGAAAGTGATTGACTTTAGTGGTTTGGTTGCTTGAATTCGTATAATAGGTTGGTTAGGAATATGAAAGCTAACAACCTTACGAAAATAATTGATTTTTGCATGATGAGTAGTTAACCAATCAATCCCTAAAATCACATCAAATGCAATTATTTTCAAAGAAATAAGATCGACAGGTAACGTGCGGTTACCGATTTGAATCAAACAAGACTTGTAAACAGTGGATGTGATGAAGGTTTCTCCCAACGGAGTTTCAACGGATAAATCAAAGTCTAATTTCTCTGGAGTCAAATTTAAACGTTGAGCGCAAGTAGGAGAAATAAAAGAATGGGTAGAACCGTTATCAAATAAAGAATAAACTTCGCTAGAGTTTATGATTAGCTTACTTGTGATCACCTCGTTCGGATTACTCGCTTTTTGGGAGGTTACGACAAACGTTCTCCCTTGAACTACCGGTTTTATCTTGTCTGGGACACCCTTTGATGCCTCCATCCCAGCTGGACTTGATTTTAGTGTACGACAAAATTGGGCAAGGTGACCTTCTTTTCCATAATTGTAACACGCTTTGGACTTCATCACGCAGTTTGGACTGATGTGTCCTGTGAGACCCCGAATTTTATGAAATAAAAGTATTCATTTTTTCTATTTTAGTAAATGGTTAAATTGATAAAAGGTTAAAGTTAAGGGTGATATGTGAATATTTTTTTTAAGTAGACAAGTTGTCATAAAATACCCAGTTACTATTCACGGGTTACTATTCACCCAAATTACTATTCACTCTAGTATTGTTCACTCGAGTATTTGGGACACTTTTTGTGTCGGAGTTACTATTCACGAGTTACTATTCACCCGAATAAAATATTTTATGAAAATAACAACGGAGGTTTTACCGTTAAAACTGTTGAACTACTCGGTAGTAAAAGTACAGCAATACGCGTGGTTGCATAGTAGCACACGGTATTGATTATTGATGCTTACGTGAGAAAACAATCAGTTTTGTTTAAATATTGCTACAGTCGTTGTTGTATAGTATCTCACGTTATTTGATTCAATTATTGTTGATTTATAAGTTTTGTTTTATTAGTATTATTAACGTAATAAAACAGAAACATCTTTTTATATAAAACAAAATACTTTATTAAAGTTATTCTATAAATAGAATATATTATATTTTATTATGCATAGTGTTTTGCATAGTAAAATCTTTTTATATAAAACAAAATACTTTTATAAAGTTGTTTGTTTTATTAGGTAATAATTAGAATATATGATATTTTATTTAAAAGATTTTTCTTTAAATATGGATAGAGATTAAAGTAAATCAACTGGATAGTTCTTAGAGTCGATTACTTATGGGTCCATTTTTCTATAAATAGAAGCTCATTCCTTCATTATTTTCTTATGAATTCACTGAAACCCTAGAGAGAGAAAACTATAGAGAGAATTCTTCTTCTATAATCTAAAGCGTATTTCTTTAGAGTTTAAGAAAGCCTTGAACGTAGTACAAGTTTTCTTCGAGTATGTCCTCGCCCTACCAGTCGGAATACTCTTCTTTTCAAGGTAAGAATTATTATTTTTTTTGTATTCTGAAGAGAAATTGTTTTTCATATTCATATGAATATTATTATCGTTCAATATTCATTATATTCGTTTAATATTTGTAAGGAATATTATTTTCATTCAATATTCGTAAGAAATATTATTTTCATTCAATATTCGAAAGGGTTATTATTTATTTCATATTTTAAAGGGATATTATTTTTCAGATTCGTATGAATAGTATTTTTGTTAAAAAGGATTTACATCGAGGCGGTTTAAGTAATTTTTTGACCCTCAAAAATTTCGGAAAATTTTGAAATGATAATTTGATGAGTTTCTTGTATTGTGTCCAAAAATGGCGATTTTTGGATGTATAGATTAAGAGTTATGGATTTTATGAGAAATACTATTTTAAAAGTAAACCCTTATAACTCCTTGTGGTTAACTCCAAAATTGGTGAAATTTTTATTGGGAGTACATGTATATAACATGAGTATATCCTGTAAATTTTGGAATTTTTGGACAAAAGTACAATTTATGATAAATGTCTAAATATTTGGCAGTTTTGGCCATATGAAAAATAGTAAATGAATTTTAAAAATTTCGAGAAAAATATATGTTCAATATGAGACTACAATCTGCTAAATCCCAGAAAAGAATAATTTTTGGGACTGATTTGTTATTTTTCATGAAAATAGTTTAGTTATGAGCATATGAATTAAATATGTTTCATATGAACATAATACTTTATTAAATACTTTAATAAAGTATTATGTTTTATATAAAAAGATGTTTCTATTTTATTACGTTAATAATACTAATAAAACAAAAGCGTATAAATCAACAATAATTGAATCAAATAATGTGAGATCTTGTCACAACAACTATCGTAGTAATAATTAAACAAAATTGAGTGTTTTCTCACGTGAAGCATCAATAATCAATACTGGTACTACTACGCAACCACGCCAGATTATCTTGTACTTTTACTACCGAGTAGTTCAACAGTTTTAACGGTAAAACTTCCGCCATTATTTTCAATAAAAATATTTTTGTCGTTTTCTAAATACGACAATAATTCCATTGTGGGGTCCACCAATGATTGTACCGTCATACGGTTATTCCTCGACCAATCGAATATTATATAACAACTTGCGTACTTTGCAAAATTTATAAATACTACCCACAACTATAACATTATATCAAATCCACACCATAATATAAAAAAAAATTATTTCGAGAAAATTAAATCTTTATTCATAAAATCTGGGGTTTCGCAATAACAATATTAGATTATGAGTTTATTAAGTGATTGATAATATTTGGATAAATTTTAAGTCTTTAATATTTATCCTTATTTTCGTTTGATTAATCCTTATATCATTGTCATGATCCTCATGTTTATATTATGTTGAAAGTCATCTGTGGCCTGTAGTGCATGGATGGACTTGGTATGATTATGACCAGGGATTATTTGGTATATTCATGACCGTAATGTTACAAATGATGTGGAAAAAGTCCTCATTAGCCCGTATTGCATTGATGGACAATTTTTGGTATGATCGTGGCTATGGATTCTCTTCGGCCATTGGAGCAAATATAAATTGTTTTATGGCATAATCAGGACCGTTGATGAAAACACGATTATCTTTGGCCCGTAGTGCATTGATAATTTGTGGTCGTAACCCTAAAGAATATCCTGGTCAGAAGCAAGGGGGTGATTCGATGATGTGAATTATTTATTATTGTCGAGTCCCAATGATAAAAGTGATGAAAACCTTTTAAATCTTAAAAGATAGTAGATTTTATTCCCTACTTGACTCTTTTAATGGATTGCTTGTTCCGCTGCAGTTAAACTTGATGTCTATTGTATTTTATCAGTTTAACATTATTGAAGGCTTATGATAATTTATCCTGCATTATCTTAGTCATAATATTTCTTACTGGGCTAGTTGAGCTCACCCTTTCTTTCAATGTTCTCTTCAGGAAATGAGAACGTAGCTGGGACTAGTCGGGGAACAGAGTGATTTGTCCTAGATGGTGCATTATTAGTCCTCACTATTATGTGAAATAGTGTAATAATAAATGTAATGAGGACTCCATTGTGTTTGAATACTGTCTAGATGACAATATTCGTTTCAAAATTCTCAACTATGTTTTGTCGTATGTTACACGACAGTTGTATAATTATGTTTGTATTTGATTTTTGTACCATGTAAGTGGCGACCCAAGATGGGTGACGTATACCTAATTTTGGGGGCGTCACAGTTGGTATCAAAGCTTAGGGATATGATCCCTGGCTGAGATGTGAGACAAGAACTAGGAGGGGAGAGACGGAGAATTCCTTCGCTAATATGACCTACCTAAGTTTATGTGGTATTTAATTGGTCGGTCAGAGTATAGGGATAATATGTGATATGTTAATTAACCCTTGTTTTGTGACAGTGTTTGAAAATGGCATCTAAAAATGTTGAGATAAGCAATGGGGCAAAATAATATGACCATATCGTAGTACGAGGCTAAGTTTACGGAGTTATCCCAGTTTGCATCCCATTTGGTGGACAATGAGGAGCGAATGACGCGAATGTTTCTAAGAGGTTTGAAACCCTATATACGTCAATACCTCATTCTCATATTTATATTGTGTTGAAAGTCATCTGTGGCTTACGTGCATAGATGGACTTGGTATGATTATGACCAGGGATTGTTCGGTATAATCATGACCGTAATTGAAAACACGATTATCTTTGGCACGTACTGCATGGATAATTCGTGGTCGTGATACTAAAGAATATCCTTGGCCTGTAGTGCAGGGATGATTCAATGATGTGGATTAATTATTGAGTTGAGTCTCGGCAATGAAATATTAATTCATAGATGTGGTAAAAGTCATCTGTGGCTTACGTGCATAGGTGGACTTGGTATGATTATGACCAAGGATTGTTCGGTATAATTATGACCGTAATTGAAAACACGATTATCTTTGGCACGTAGTGCATGGATAATTCGTGGTCGTGATACTAAAGAATATCCTTGGCCTGTAGTGCAGGGATGATTCGATGATGTGGATTAATTATTGAGCTGAGTCTCAGCAATGAAATATTAATTCATAGATGTGGTAAAAGTCATATATGGCTTTACGTGCATAGATGGACTTGGTATGATTATGACCAGGGATTGTTTGGTATAATCATGACCGTAATTGAAAAAAAGATTATCTTTGGCACGTAGTGCATGGATAATTCATGGTCGTGATACTATCAAGCTGAGTCTCAGCATTATTGGTTTTACAATTGTATATTTTTGGCCGTATTGCAAAGATGAATTTAATGTTTTTGACGATAAAGGTATTCAAGGTATTCTCATCTCTTGAATATCAGTGCGTCACGTAAATTTCGAGGAGAAATTTCATAAGGAGGGAGATTGTGAGACCGAATTTTATGAAATAAAAGTATTCATTTTTCTATTTTAGTAAATGGTTAAATTGATAAAAGGTTAAAGTTAAGGGTGATATGTGAATTTTTTTTTTAAGTAGACAAGTTGTCATAAAATACCCGATTACTATTCACGAGTTACTATTCACGGGTTACTATTCACCCAAATTACTATTCACTCTAGTATTTGGGACACTTTTTGTGTCGAAGTTACTATTCATGAATTACTATTCACCCGAACAAAATATTTTATGAAAATAACGACGGAGGTTTTACAGTTAAAACTGTTGAACTACTCTAGTAGTAAAAGTACGATGTCGTGTGGTTGCATAGTAGCACACGGTATTGATTATTGATGCTTACGTGAGAAAACACTCAGTTTTGTTTAATTATTGCTACAGTAGTTGTTGCATAGTATCTCACGTTATTTGATTCAATTATTGTTGATTTATAAGTTTTGTTTTATTAGTATTATTAACGTAATAAAACAGAAACATCTTTTTATATAAAAATGAATACTTTATTAAAGTTATTCTATAAATAAAATATATTATATTTTATTATGCATAGTGTTTTGCATAGTAAAATCTTTTTATATAAAACAAAATACTTTTATAAAGTTGTTTGTTTTATTAGGTAATAATTAGAATATATGATATTTTATTTAAAAGATTTTACTTTAAATATGGACCGTCAGATTAAAGTAAATCTGTGACAACCCCAAAATAGGTATACGTCACCACACCCATTCTGAGTCGCCAAATACATGGTACAGAAAATAACTACAACTTCAATATCACAATTATCGTGCAAAATACAACAATACTTATGCTGTGAGTTTTGATACAAATATATACCAACTGTGACTCATGTCCCAACGGCACCTTACATAAAGGTACAGTCAAAAACTGTTTTAGAAATTAAAATCTTTGGGAAGTACTCAAGGAAACCTTCGTACATGGGAGGCCATGCGTCTAGGTTATGATAGATATCATATATCCACATAATTATCCTTGGTTGATCCAATAGACCCCAAAGAAAAACGAGAAGATTACTATCATGTTCTTTCCAATGTTGAGTCTTCTCTTGACATATAACTATCTCCATTGTCTTCAATTGAAAATTATATTTCAACCAAACTCCAAGATCATACAGGTAGTGCTCGTAGATATACTCAGCAAGAGGATGTGCACAACCCTGTCTTATGATAACACGAGGTTGTATGTCATTAGACATCTTGTATGATAGTGACAAAACACCCTTCCAAAGTTGGGTTCGCCTCACCCTATTTGATTCACCAAATATAACTATTAAATGATGTATAAAATACAATACACTTATCTAAAGTCCTTAATAAAATCATTTTCATACTCTTTAGGGAGAACCTCAACAACTATAGACCACCATTCTATTCTCCTATTATCCCCGCTCGACTCAGCTACACTCTTATTACCTGAAAGGAATTGTGAAGCAAAAAGGTGAGCACAAATAGCCCAATAAAGAGTATCACGACTAAAGATAAATAAATTATCAATAGCCTTCATCAGTAATAAATCAGATATTTAGAAAATATGGTAGATGATAAAACTTTTCAACCATAGTTGCAGCGGAATGAGCAATCCATTAGAAGAGTAAAATAGACCATAAAGTCTATTATCTTCTCCATGTTAAAAATCCGCCAACAATGTTTTATCCCTGTAACATCAATCAACAGTTCTTGTCCACAATCATATGAATAACTCATAATCATAATTGTAGTTCTAAATTTCTTTTCTCATCCAGGACAAAGATAATTTTCATCACCTGAAACATCAAAGATCATGGTTATACCAAATCACAGTTCATGTTCATAATCATACTAATAAATTCATCTTTGTACTACGGGCCAAAGATATTCATCAACAAGTCATCTTTGCACTACAGGCCAAAGATATTCAACAACAGGTCATCTTTGCATTACGAGCTAAAGATATTCATTATCATTTCATCTTTGCACTACCGGCCAAAGATATTCAACAATAATTTATCTTTGCACTACAGGTCAAAGATATTAATATCTCAAAGAAATATATAATCATTTCAGAATTTATATAAACCATAATTATAATCATGTTGATCAATTCACCTTTGAACTTAAGCTAAAAATATTCAATTGTAAATTCAATGGTTATGATCATACCAGTCAATGATTCAACTTTGCACTACTTGCCAAAGAGAACCCATAGTCACAATCATACCAATAATCTACCCATCTTTACACTCAAGTCAAAGAGAAATTTCTTCACCAGGATTATAAAAATGTTATATAAGCAATATAATCAAAACATGAGTTTAATTTCAAGAGTAAGATTCATAAATCAACGATAATTTGGTCAGAAAAAGAAACCAATTTTATCGTGAATAGTACCCCGTGAATAGTAACTCATGAATAGTAACTCGTGAATAGTAACTCTAACATAAAAAGATCAGAATTTCACAAGAAAAATCTTACCAATATAATGATATTAGAAGAAATAATATCATTTTAAAAAATAATATCCCTTACCATCCCTTACAATTCCCTAAAATCCCTTACCTCAAAAGAGCAGTATTTCTGACCGGAATGTAAAACCGAAGGAACCTTGCACTGAATAGCAACTCTCCATGTATCTAAATACACACAAAATACGCTTGATAATATAGAGAGAGAAAGAGAGAAATCTTATGTTTTTGGTGTGATTTTCAATTCTAACTTAGCCCTCTATTTATAGAAAAATGTTAGCACGCCGAAGCAGACTTGACCTGTAACCTGATGGCTTTACCTGCTACTATTGCTACCCACCACATTTGAAATTCAATTTCAGCACATTTCTTTATCAACCACAAGTGGGGCCCACTCAATTCTAGAATTTTCAACCAAAATCATTTATAACCCTAATTTTCGAAGCAGTTACCTCTTAAAATTCCTAACAAATCATTCGTTCATTTTTAACTGTTCAAAATTTATGGATATATACTCAACTCATATATATATAACATATCCAAAAATCACAACGATCCAACGGTCGGATTAAAAATTATAATTCAGACAATATAGTTGAAGAACACTGATTTTTTGGACTATTAGTCCTTCGGACCAGTTTCATTCAAAAATTCACCACGAAATATCCACAAAGAATTTTTTGGGTGATTCCAATTTCTACATTTAGCTTACTTTCAGGGCTTTCTTTTGATATATGGCTCTTCTCCTAACTCATTATACACAAAGAGTTATAGATTTTACAAAATCAAGTAATAAACTAATTTTCTGAAAATTTCCAAATTTCATTCTTCATTTCGACAAAATACTGATAAAACGCCTCAACATTAATTCCTTCATTTATAACCACATAAATAAATCTATCATTTATATCCACATCAAATAAATATTTTCTTATCATATAAATCAATAACTAATTATTCACAAATAATATTACAGAATCACAATAATGACAACCAGACAGTTCCCAAGAAAGAGAGGGCTTTCCGATAAGGATTTCTCCTTACTGGCGCGCAATTAAATGACCTAACCTCTCCTTGACAGAACTTTCTAGACATTGCCAATAATGCTATCTAATAATATTATTCAAATAATATGAATTATTGATCTAATAATGGGAAATACTGTGCAATGACAATTATTGAACAACAATAATATAAAATATCAACGCAGCAATTATTGAACCAATAAAATAAAATATTGAATAGTAATTACTGTAACAATTATTGAGTAGTGCCTTCTTACGTAAGGATTAATAATTCAAAAATAATGTGCAATACTGGTAATACTCTTACGCAACAACGCCAGACATCGTATTTCGTATTTTAACCACGGATATTCCAGCGGTGTTAACGTTAACAACTACGCCGTTATTTATAAAAACTCAAACTTGTCGTTTTCTTCATAAATGATTATTACATTATGGGCGCACAAATGGTTCATGCACGTCATTATGAATATTCCCCGACAACAAGAATATTCCACGACCAAACGAATATTCCCCGACAAAAGGAATATTTTATAGCCACTTGCTTATTTTGAAAAAAAAATTCATATATCACCCTTAACTTTAAACTTTTATCAATTTAACTATTTACTAAATAGAAAAATTGAATACTTTTATTTCATAAAATTCGGGGTCTTACAAAATCAATCTGGACCGTTCATGAGTCAGTTACTATGCAGTCCATTTTTCTATAAATAGAAGCTCATTCCTTCATTATTTTCTTACAAATTCATTAAAACCCTAGAGAGAGAAAACTATAGAGAGAATTCTTCTTCTATAATCTAGAGCGTATTTCTTTAGAGTTTAAGAAAGCCTTGAGCGTAGTACAAGTTTTCTTCGAGTATGTCCTCGCCCTACCAGACGGAATACTCTTCTTTTCAAGGTAAGGATTATTATTTTTTTTGTATTCTGAAGAGAAATTATTTTTCATATTCATATGAATTTTATTATTGTTCAATATTCATTATATTCGTTTAATATTCGTAAGGAATATTATTTTCATTCAATATTCAAAAGGGTTATTATTTATTTCATATTTTAAAGGGATATTATTTTTCGTATTCGTATGAATAGTATTTTTGTTAAAAAGGGATTTCTGTCAGGGGCAGTTTCGTAATTTTTTTGACCCTCAAAAATTCTGGAAAAATTTGAAATGATAATTTGATGAGTTTCTTGTATTGTGTCCAAAAATGGCGATTTTTGGATTTATAGATTAAGAGCTATGGATTTTATGAGAAAAGACTATTTTAAAAGTAAACCCTTATAACTCTTTGTGGTTAACTCCAAAATTGGTAAAATTTTTATTGGGAGTACATGTATATAACAGGAGTATATCCTGTAAATTATGGAATTTTTGGACAAAAGTACAATTTATGATAAATGTCTAAATATTATTGATTTTGGGCATATATAAAAATAGTAAATGAATTTACAAATTTCGAGAAAATATATGTTCAATATGAGACTACATTCTGTTAAATCCCAGAAAAGATTAATTTTTGGGACTGATTTGGTATTTTTCATGAAAATGGTTTAGTTACGAGCATATGAATTAAATATGTTATGTGAAGTTGAAAAATTGGTAAATAGGATTATATGGCTTGGAAATCTTTTATAAGGTATATGCAGATTTTTGATGAGTTATTTGATCATTGGTGATGAAATCATATGAGTATGGCATTTTTGAATGATTAAATGCATTATTTGGTAAAGTATAAACAATTAAATTAAATTGTTTATAAGTTTAAGAAGTGATTAAAATATTATTATAATAATAACAATATTAGATTATGAGTTTATTAAGTGATTGATAATATTTGGATAAATTTAAAGTCTTTAATATTTATCCTTATTTTCGTTTGATTAATGCTTATATCATTGTTATGATTCTCATGTTTTTATTATGTTGAAAGTCATCGTGGCTTTGTAGTGCATGGATGGACTTGGTATGATTATGACTGAGGATTATTCGGTATAATCATGGATAGTAATGTTACAAATGATGTGGAAAAAGTCCTCATTGGCCCGTAATGCATTGATGGACAATTTTTGGTATGATCATGGCTATGAATTCTCTTCGGCCATTGGAACAAAGATGAATTGTTTTATGGCATGATCAGGACCGTTGATGAAAATACGATTATCTTTGGCCCGTAGTGCATGGATAATTTGTGGTCGTTGCCCTAAAGAATATCCTTGGCCGTAGTGCAGGGGTGATTCGATGATGTGGATTATTTATTAAGCTAAGTCCCAGCGATAAAAGTGATGAAAAACCTTTTAAATCTTAAAAGATAGTAGATTTTATTCCCTACTTGACTCTTTTAATGGATTGCTTGTTCCGCTGCAGTTAAACTTGATGTCTATTGTATTTTATCAGTTTAACATTGTTAAAGGCTAATGATAATTTATCCTGCATTATCTTAGTCATAATATTTCTTACTGGGCTAGTTGAGCTCACCCTTTCTTTCATTGTTCTCTTCAGGAAATGAGAACGTAGCTGGGACTTATACCTAATTTTGGGGGCGTCACATGTCCTTCCCCTCCACATTTGTAACATACGACCGGTGGTCGTTCTCCTTCCTTAACAGCAGGTGCTGGTGCTGATGTCTTTCCATCATTGTTGAATCTCCTCTTCTTGAAATGTCCACTCTTATTGTCATGACCATGATTACCACCAAAGTGATTACCATTTCTGGCATGTTGATTCCCTCCACGCTTGTTGTCACCGCTTCGATGACTGCTACCACTAGTATTATCATTTTTTCGGCGACTCTCTTTTGGTTGGGTTGACTCATTATCGCGTTCCAACAACTGAGCCCTATTCACAACATCTGAATACAAACAAAGTTTGTGAGAGATAAGGTATTGACGTATCTCGGGTTTCAAACCTCTTAGAAACATCCGCGTCATTCTCTCCTCTTTATCAACCAAGTGGGATGCAAACCGAGACAACTCGGTAAACTTAGCTTCGTACTACGCCACAGTCATATTATTTTGCTCAAGCTTGATGAACTCTACCTCCTTCATATGAAGAATACTTTCAGGAAAGTACTTGTCGTTGAACAGCTATTGGAACTTCTCCCAAAACATTTTGAGTGCAGCAGGTTGAGTACGCTTTACAGATTCCCACCAATAATCTGCCTCTACTCGCAACATGAAGGTGGCAAAGGGAACCTTTTGCTCCTCGGAGCATCCCAAGACATCAAATATCTTGTTGATCTGCTTTATCCAAGTCTCTGCCTTAAGTGGTCTTGGCTCTCCAAAAAACTCTGGTGTTCCCAACTCCTTGAACTGCTTAGCGGTGATCGTCCGAGAGTTGTCAATGTTTCCATCTGCATTTTGGATAGGAGCCGTTCTCGCCTGATGTTGCATGAATTGCGTAAACCCTCTGAACATCCCATCGTTCACCATTTCATCGGTGTTATTGTTTACATGAGGATTATTGTCTTCTTGTTACACATTACCCTGGGTATTAATCGTTAGTGACTCAACGGTCTCATGTGCTTCATTGCTTATCTCAACATTTTTGGATGCCATTTTTGTGACGCCCCCAAAATTAGGTATATATCACCCAACTTGAGTCGCCAAATACATGGTACAAAATACAAAAACAAACTTAATTATACAACTGTCGTGTAACATACGACAATACATAAACTGAGAGTTCTAATAGGAATATTGTCATCTAGACAATATCCATACTCAACGAGTCCTCATTATATTTATTGTCACACTATTTAACAGAATAGTGAGGACTACTAATGCAATCTTCTGGACCATCACTCCTTTCCCCGACTCGTCCCAGGTATATTCTCATTTCCTGAAGAGAACAGTGAAAGAAAGGGTGAGCTAAACTAGCCCAGTAAGAAATATTATGACTAAGATAATGCAGAATAAATTATCAATAGTCTTCCACAATGTTAAACTGATAAAATACAATAGACATCAAGTTTAACTACAGCGGAATAAGCAATCCATTAGAAGAGTAAAGTAGAGAATAAAACCTACTATCTTCTATGATTTAAAAATGTTTTCATCAACTTTTATCATTTGAGACTCACTTAATAAATAAACCACATCTTCTAATCATCCCTGTATTTCACGAGCAAGGATGTTCATTAAATCATCCACGGTTAATGACTATCTTAGAATAATCCTGGTCATAATCATACCAAAAATTGTCCACCAATGCATTTGTGCCCGCGAGGACTTTTACCACATCACTTATAACATCACACAGTTCATGATTATACCGAATGATCCTCGTCATAATCATACTTAAGTCCATCTATGCACGTAAGCCAAAGATGACTTTCGACATAATATAAACATGAGGATGATGACAATGTTATAAGAATTCAATAAAACAAGTTCACGAATTAATTTATCCAGGAACTAATAACGTCCAAATTGTCAACATGATACTTACGTGTAGAGTAAAATTCAAGAATGCTCGGAAGAATATTTCCATGAAGAATCTTTGGATGAAGCTTAAATATCAAGGATATTCCACTAATTTCATAGAGTATCAAAGTCAAAACTTTAACCAACTGAGTATAATAAAGAATATATGAAACTGCAAATGGATTTCACCCGCCATGATGTAATCCACGTATACAGATCATTAACACAATTTAATAAGGAATGAATACAAAGGATCATTCACCATGCATGTGGCAATCCACATAGGCAGGTTATTCCAACAGAATAATAAAGAATGGAATAACAGAAGGATTCCCCATGCATGTGATAGAGACCGCACAAACAAGTTATTCCCAACAGAATAATAAATGCGGAATAATAAATATGGAACCAGGTCAAGTGAAATTCACACCGACAAGATATTCCGACAGAATAATAAAGAACGGAATAATAAAAGAATTTCACCAAGTATGCGTTGTGCCAGCATAAACAAAGTTATTCAACATAAAAATAAAGAATGGAATAATGAAGAAGATCACCAAGTATTGGGTAAACCGCATATCTGGTCATTCCACCAAGTATAGGGTAAAAGCAGCAGCACAAAGTTATTCAAAAGAATAATAAATAATTGAATAACAACAGACTTCACCAAGTATAGGGTATGCCGCATATACAGGTTATTCCAACAGAATAATAAAGATGGAATAATATAAGGATTTCACCAAGTGTAGGGTATGCCACTTATACAGGTTATGTATAGGGTATGCCACTTATACAGGTTATTCCAACAGAATAATAAAGAATTGAATAACAGAAGTTCTCTTCATGAATAAGAAAGAATAACACCCCTTCTTAGAAAAAAAGCTGGATATAAAAAAGTAGTGAAGTAGCGAGAATACTCTTCTTCTTTCTCTTTATAATTTCTCTCTCTAGAGTTTCAGTGAATTCATAAGAAATAATGAAGGAATAAGCTTCTATTTATAGAAGAATAGAATGAATAGTAACTAATTCATGAACGGTCCAGATCGATTTACTTTTAAACGGACGATCCAGATCGATTTACTATTAAAAGTTAAAGCAACTGTCCATACTAATTCACTATTCTAACTTTTAAACCAACGATCTATATTGATTCACTATTATAACTTTCCACCAGCGCTCCATATTGATTCACTATTATAACTTTCCACCAGCGGTCCATATTGATTCATTCAACCAACGGTCTGAAAAATTAACACATCTCTTCGTGGAATAATATTGTACCCAAATACCCGAATGCACAATACTAGAGTGAATAGTAACTGGGTGAATAGTAACTCGTGAATAGTAACTCGTGAATAGTAACTCATGAATAGTAACTCATGAATAGTAACTCGTGAATAGTAACTCATAAATAGTAACTCGTGAATAGTAACTCCGACATAAAAAGTGTCCCAAATACTCGAGTGAACAATACTAGAGTGAATAGTAATTTCGGTGAATAGTAACCCGTGAATTGTAACTCGTGAATAGTAACTCCAACACAAAAAGTGTCCCAAATACTCGAGTGAACAATACTACCTCCAGACATCAATTACTATCGAAATAAATGTTTAACACAAATAATTCCAACACAATGAAACTATCAAATTCATCTTTAATCAACACGAACTTATCCATCATTAATATCATAACTCACAATATTTAACAACCATGTTGTTCCCAAGAAAGAGGGGGGTTTTCGATAAGGATTTCTCCTTATTGGCGCGCAATTAGATTATCTAACATCTCCTTGACAGAACTTCTAGACATTGTAAATATTACAATTTAATAATATGAATAACTTTGTCGTCTCAATTATTGATTTAATAAAATAGAATATTATGCACATGATACTGTGACAATAATTGAATCAATAATATGAGAGATATGATGCAGTAATTACTGTAGAAATAATGCAGTATAACTGAGTGACTTATCACGTAAGCATCAATAATCAATACCGTGTGCTACTATGCAACCACGCGTATGACTGTACTTTTACTACCGGGTAGTTCAACAGTATTAATGGTAAAACCTCCGCCGTTATTTTCATAAAATATTTTTGTTTTTTTCTAACTACGACAGTTCTTCTGTTGTGGGGTCTACCAATGAATGTGCCATCGTACGGATATTCCTGAAAAAAAGAATATTCCCCGAACAAACGAATATTTTTAACAACTTACATACTTTACAAAATTTTCAAATACTACCCACAACTATAACACTATCTCAAATCCACACCATAATATTAAAATAAAAATTTGAGAAATTTAAATCTTTATTAATAAAATCTGGGGTCTCACAATCTCCCCTCCTTATGGAATTTCACCCTCAAAATTTACGTACGTACCTGGTATGCCGAAGAGGTGAGGGTACCTCGTCAGATTCTAACTCTTGAGGTATAACCTTTAAGTGTTGAATATATTCCAAGATTTTAACAGGTACATCTTCATACGTTAAATCATCCGCTATCTCGTCCGGTTCTAAATCAATAATGTGATTTGGGTCGTCCACATATTTACGTAACGTCGATACGTTAAAAACGTTATGAACACGCGACATACTTGGCGGTAAAATGAGTTTATAAGCCACAGTTCCTACTCGACCGAGGATTTCAATTGGGCCAATTAAATCGAGGATTTAGATTTCTGCAACTCTTGCTATTTAAAATAACGCCTTCTTGAACCTTTTTCTTCGTGTTCATTAGCTTCGGGTGTGTAGCTTGAGCAGCTTTAACTTTATCGATTAAAGTCGATTCTACTCGTATATTTGTTATCTTCACGTGGGTCCCTAGAGTCTTTAACTCTATCTTCATCATTTATAAGTTATACGAAATGAGTCTTTGTGTTAACAACATCGCACTCGTAAACGCATACGATCTTCTACTCAACGCGTCAGCTACCACGTTCGTTCTTCCATGATGATATTAAATGATATGATCGTAATCTTCAATAGCTCGAGCCAACGCCTTTAGCACATTATACGTTCATTTTAGTTGAAGAAATATTTGAGGGTTTTAGAAATGGGTTTTGTACTGGGGTCAATACAAAATTCGATTTCACGCTCTGGGATAGGCCAAGAAATTTACTAACGAAAGAAATATCATTCAAAACTGTGACCCTTATCCAAGACTTGGATAGTACATCACATTGATACCAATTGTGACTTCTATCCCTTAACCTGGATAGCACCTCACAATGGTACCTATCAACTTGCCATCGTCATTCACAATGTCGCCTACAGAAAGTCTGGCTTCGGTTCATTCCACACAAGGAAGTCAACAATGAAAGAATCGGGGCTCTTTACTTATGGCTTGATATGACAATGATTGACTTTAGTGGTTTGGTTACTTTGAATTCGCATAACAGGTTGGTTAGGAGTATGAAAGCTAACAACCTTACAAAAAGCATGATGAGTAGTTAACCAATCGTTTCCAAAAATCACATCAATGCAAGTATTTTCAATGAGATAAGATCGACAGATAACATGAAAATGTCGATTTAAATCATCAAGATTTATAAACAGTGGAGGTAACAAAGGCAGGAACTAACGAAGTTTCAACCAATAAGTCAAAGTCAAACTTCTACGGAGTCAAATTTAAACGTTGAACGCAAGCAAGAGAGATAAAATAATGGGTAAAATTGGTATCTTATAAGGTATAGACTTCGCAATTTATAATTAACTAACCCGTGCTAACTTCGTTCGGGTTACTCGCTTTTTGAGAAGTCACGAAAAACGCTCTCCCTTGCACTACCGGTTTTGTCTTGTCTGGGACACCCTTTGATGCATCCATCCCAGCTGGATTTGACTTTGGTGAACGACAAAATTGGGCTAGATGGCCTTCTTGTCCACAATTATAACATACTTTAGATGGCATCATGCAGTTTGGACTTATGTGTCCTTACCCTCCACATTTGTAACATACGACCAGCGGTCGTTCTCCTTCCTTAACAACGGGTGCTGGTGCTGATGTCTTTTCATCCTTGTTGAACCTTCCCTTCTTGAACTTTCCACTCCTATTGTCTTGTCCATGATTACCACCGAAGTGGTTATCATTTTTGGCATGTTGATTCCCTCCATGTTTGTTGTCATCGCCCGATCAATTATCACAGTATTATTATTTTTTAAATTTGCTCTCTTTTTGGTTGGGTTGACTCACTATCGTGTTTCAGTAATGCGAGCCCTATTAACAACATCGAATACAAACAAAGTTTATGAGAAATGAGGTATTGACGTATCTCGGGTTTCAAACCTCTTAGAAACATCCGCATCATTCTCTCCTCATTATCAACCAAATGGAACGCAAACCGGGATAACTCGGCAAACTTGTCTTCGTACTACGACACGGTCATGTTGTTTTTTCCAGCTTGATGAACTCTACCTCTTTCATGTGATGAATACTTTTAGGAAAGTACTTGTCGTTGAACAATTCTTGGAACTTCTCCCAAGTCATCTTCAGTGCGGCAGGTTGAGTACGCTTTACAGATTTCCACCAGTAATCTGCCTCTGCACGCAACATGAAGGTGGCAAAGGGAACCTTTTGCTCCTTGGAGCATCCCAAGACATAAAATATCTTATTTATCTGCTTTATCCACGTCTCCACCTTAAGTGGTTTTGGTTCTCCAAAAAACTCCTGTGGTCCCAGCTCCTTGAACTACTTAGCGGTGGCGTCCAAGCGATTATCGGTGTTTACCTTTTTTGGGCGAGGAGCCGTCGCTTTGTTGTTGCATGAATTGCATAAAACCTCTGACCATCCCATCATTCACCATTTCATCGGTGTTATTATTTTCATGAGGATTATCGCCTTCCTGATGCACATTATTCTGATTATTTGTCTGTGGAGACTCAACGGTTTCCTGTGCTCCATTGATGTTCTCAACATTCTCGGAAGCCATTTTCAAATGCTGCCACAAAACAAGGGTTAATTAACATATCACATATTATCCCTATACTCTGACCGACCAATTAAATACCAAATAAACTTAGGTAGGTCATACTACTAGCGAAGGAATTCTGTCTCTCCCTCCTAGTTACGGTCTCACATCTTAGCCAGGATCATATCCCTAAGCTTTGATACCAACTGTGATGCCCCCAAAATTAGGTATACATCACCCATCTTGAGTCGCCAAATACATGGTACAAAATACAAAAACAAACTTAATTATACAACTGTCGTGTAACATACAACAATACATAAACTAAGAGTTCTAATAGGAATATTGTCATCTAGACAATATCCATACTCAAGGAGTCCTCATTACATTTATTATCACACTATTTAACAGAATAGTGAGGACTACTAATGCTATCTTCTGGACCATCACTCCTTTCCCTGACTCGTCCCAGCTATATTCTCATTTCCTGAAGAGAACAGTAAAAGAAAGGGTGAGCTCAACTAGCCCAGTAAGAAATATTATGACTAAGATAATGCAGAATAAATTATCAATAGTCTTCAACAATGTTAAACTGATAAAATACAATAGACATCAAGTTTAACTACAGCGGAATAAGCAATCCATTAGAAGAGTAAAGTAGAGAATAAAACCTACTATCTTCTATGATTTAAAAATATTTTCATCAACCTTTATCGCTGAGACTCAGCTTAATGAATAAACCACATCTTCTAATCATCCCAGTACTACGAGCCAAGGATATTCATTAAATCATCCACGGTCATGACTATACCGAATAATCCCCAGTCATAATCATACCAAAAATTATCCACTAATGCATTATGTT
The DNA here is from genome assembly GCA_020205615.1 of Panax quinquefolius. Lineage (NCBI taxonomy): Eukaryota > Viridiplantae > Streptophyta > Magnoliopsida > Apiales > Araliaceae > Panax > Panax quinquefolius. Next base: position 42,034,295 of record CM035157.1, on the reverse strand, counting down.
GCCTCTTTTATAGTGCTTATAAAAGAGCTCTAACTCATGCAAGTATACACGGGTCAACAAGTAATACAGAGTAAGTAGAGTATCGATCCCATAGAGAAAGTTGTTAAACTTAGACTACTATGCATTAATCAACTCACTATATTTATATGCTAAGACTATTGACTCAATTGTTGTTTTGAACTAATTATGATTACCAACTACAAATAAGAATATAAATGAACTGCCTATATTATGTGGAAACAATGGGATCCTAACTTCATTCAATATTTTGCTTAATCGCCATATGTTATGCAAGAAATGTTCACATAGCACAGGGAAATAGCCAAGAGCAAAAAAAAAGTTATAACCATTTTCCAATGCACTATAACCAACTCACATATCATCTACAGATGTTAGAATCTATGCAATCACCAATACCATCACAATTACCATATTCCTATGCGCAATTACAATCCTATTGATATTAAGCACAACCCTTATTCTGGCTCATACGAAAAACAGTATATTCCTATCTGATTCATAAAATATGCAAGACTTACTCTAGCCCCATATTCGCATGCTATCATGATTACGATCCATATTCATATGTTCATTTCCAATCCCATACAAATACAAAAACAAATGATTATCAGTCATTCATACATGCAAAACAACCATGATAGATAACCCATATGATATGCGAAACAAATCTAACACTAGATGTGCAACCAAACTACATATTAAAATCCGTTAGAATCCCATAATGGAGTTTTGTTCATGACTGAACCAAAAGCCATTATGGGATCAAGGCTAAACATGATCAATAAACAAACGAATGGAAAAAGAGAGATAGAACAATCAAACCCAATCGCTGAATAGTAATCAATGATTAACTAATGAATCCATAAAGAAATCCAATAAATAATAATAAGAATCCACAATGATAGAGAATTCCTCGAAGAAGAAGAAAAGTAGACGTTATGGCCTCGTTCTCCGTTGGAACCTCTCCCAAGGTGCAAAACCTAGATGTTACTATGAAAAATACGTAATAAACGTCTCTTCTTTTCTGACACTTGTCAGAATTGTTTTAAAAACCAATTACACATCATTTAATTGAGAATAAAAAAAATAAAACAAATTACAAAGATCGAGATCGCGGCGACTGCTGCGGCCTCTCCCTAGCCTTTTCGTCTCGCATTGCGAGACTTGCGATAAAGTCAAGCCGATCCGGATTTTCTCGCCAAGACTCATACCTCGCGGCACGCTGGCTGAGTATCTCATGGCCATGGCCATTCCTCGCGGGCGCTTGACTTGCAGAATGAAGACCATGAAATGCCTCAGACTTTCAAGCATGCGGTATGAGTCTTCGCTTGTTTTGCCATGGCACCTGTGTTCTGCGATTACGAGTCCGGTTTTGCTCTGCTACTTGCTTACTCATGCCTTAACCACTTTGCTTGTTTGCTCTCCTTGTCTCATTGTACCCACATGCCATGCACATCCTTGCCTTTCGACTAGCCTTCACACATCCGCCCACCGATACCTCGAATTCCACCAAAATGAAACCGATTTCTGCACTTATTCACAAAAAGGAGTTTTAAAAGGAGTTTTAAATAAAAATGCAAAATAAATGAACTACAAACCTGATGAAATGTACTTGAGGTGGGCACAATTCGCATTAATTAATATACAATAAGTGAGTAAAAATATCACTTATCAAATACTCCCAAACTTGAACTGTTGCTTGCCCTCAAGCAATGCATATGAATGAACACTGAAAATGTACTACTAAACTATGCAACTACTCTATGATGCAAACTAGGCCTCGAAGTAAACTCCAGGCCTTACAGAAATGTGAATATATATATACATATATATAAAATCAGTAAACACACCGGATATAAAATCCAGGCTCATCGGATATGTCCGACAGACAACAGTTATATATATAAGTATATATATAAGAGCAAGTAAACGCTCCGGATGTAAAATCCAGGCTCATCAGATATGTCTGACAATAGTTATATATATATATATATATATATATAAGCAAGTAAACGCTCCAGACATAAGTCTAGGCTCAATCGAGTCATGACTCGATAATGTTAGTCCATATATAAATATATACATATATAAGTATATATATATATATATGCTGATGAAATGAAAACCACGAATCAAGTAGGGCATACATACACAACACGACTCTCAATGTGTAGAATAGTGTGTGCAAAGATGAAAAGAAAGGCTTTATAGAGTGTGAGAAGGCTTACGTTGGCCAACGCCAATCTGAGCTTCTATGACTCTATGGGATAAACACTCGACTCCATGCAGTAAAAATATAGCTATATGTGAGCTATGAGAGGTTTAAAATGAGGAAACACTCAATATGAGGTGTGTACAGAGAAAATTGGATAGGCTTCTCACCACCTCTTTTTTTCAAATGGCCACCCCAAGCCCTCTATTTATAGAGGGAGCAGCGCAGTGTACTGCAGTAGCCATGATTGCACTGTGGTCGCTCGGGTGCCGGGCTCTCTTGGTCCCGTTGTCTCGAAGTACGTGCACTCGTGAACTATCATGTCCGCTCAAACTTGCAGAACTTCAATCCGAGCATCCGAACGAGGTATATAAGACCTTCTTTGGACTGCTTGTGTTGATAGTTATGCAATGACATGGATTAGAGGTTGTACGAAGTCAGGAAGAGGGGACCATGACCATGGTCTTCAAGCTTCAAATTTTATCTGGTGTGCTGCCACACATAATAGTCACTCGAGATTGGAACTCCTTGATTCTTGTAGGACATTATTGTATGTATGTATGAAGTATTGAGACGACGCGCAAGTGTTGAGGTGGAAAGATAATGTTTGAATCCTCACCAGGGTTATCTCCGGTTTGAGTTGAAAGCAAACGCTGCTCAGGGTTACATCTGAGATTTGACTGCTATAAGTGTTTGAATGCCGCAAGGTCATCTATGAGAGTACTGTCACCCCCCGGTGTTAGCTCCGGGTCTGAGGTATAAGTGCCTCACTAGGAGGTCTGAGATTGAAGCTGATAGCATACACTTGAAACAAGAATTTCTGGAGTTATCGCCGGAACTGTAACAACATTCCTTAGGGTTATCTCCAAGGATGAAACTCGGGGTTATCTCCGAGGTTGGAAATGATCCTTCCGGTATGTGTTCCGGGGTTGGAAATGATACTCCCGGTGTGTGTTTTGGGTTTTGAAACTGAACTTCCGGTAGTATCTGAAATGGATGTGAGCTGTCTTCTAGGGTTATCTCCGAAAGACAAATCGCCCTCTCGCAATGATGTTAATGTAATGTATCTGAGAAAATTTCGAGTGTCTCTGAGGAACCTACCAAAAGCTACATTATTTTCGATGGATGGAGGGTTCCTCAATTATCGAAGAGGAATTGGATAGTCTTGACCAAACAAAGTCATTTGAAAGATTGAATCAAATACTGACCGTGGAGGCAACCCTAAAAATTTTATATTTATATTCTTTTCTAGTTTATTTAGTAGATAGGAATCAAATTGTTATATTTGCTTATTAAGTTCTCTTATAATCCAAAGTGCTTTTCTAATCCATGTTGTCACTCTTCATTGCAGGTATTGGAGGTTCAATGGATAGGTAACAGATTATAAAAAGGGAAGCCACCAGCCTGAGCCCATGACACAATATCCTCCTTCAAATTCTGATGTAAAGGAGTTTTCAGTCTTTGTTTCACACCATCATAACCATCACCTTACGCTTAGCTAATTACAGGGAAGTCCTCTTATACTTACTGCTATATTCTTACAATGAGGGCATTGTAATTGCTAAGCTTGGGGGAGTTTAGTTTAGTTCTTTATCACATGTTTAGTTTCATGTTTATGTTTTGTTATTTGTTTATTTTGCATTATGTTGTCGTGTTTAGTTTAGGTTCATTGTGTTTGCATTTGAATAGCATTATATTTAATTTCTTATTTTATTTTTATTTTTTTTTTATTTTTTTTTAAAAATTCAAAATAGAAGTTAGTTACTATGTTCATCTTTATGTTTCCAGCTATTAAGATAGTTACAGTCTATTTTGGCCAATGATGAGATTGGAATTGAGCAGACAAGTATAGTACTGACTATTAGAGCTTTGACGTGATTTCTTGTTATGGATTGAATCTTTTTCTGTTTGAAACTAGTATAATAAGGATAGCACAATAAAAACAACTATATGGATTGATTTTTGTCTAAATTGATACATAATGGACTTCTTAAGGATGATACTAGTTTGAATGAATGAAAGACATGAATAGGCAGAGATGAGTAAATTTAGACAAAAACTTAAGTTTAGGGGAAAATTTTGGGATATATAAGCTTCATAAAAAAAAGAGAAAAAAGAAAAAAAAATGAATAAATACCGTGACTAGTCTTGTTTCTGGGTCTTTGTTACTTGAAAAACGCGCTCGAGGGGATTGTCTTTACACCTAGTGCCCTAAGGTCTTTATGGTTTGGGAGTCGTTGGTCGAAAGCTCTCTAAGGGGGAGCTCTGTTAGCCTAATGGAATGAGACATTGCACAGTCATGGTTAAAAAAATAGAAAAAAATAGTGAATAAGACGGGAAAAAGAGTAAAAAGCACCCGTAGTGAAAAGTAAATCATAAGTATCCTGGATTGGACTCTTGAACATGGTGGATGTTTGAATTTAGTTGAATTTAGCTTGTTCGTGAATTTTGTGAGTTTGCACTGTATGATGCTTTTAAAGAGATCTATTATGTGTTGTATTTAGCATTATATCAGTTAGCATGGATGTTGAGCACACACGCACTATACCAATAATAACAGTTTAAGATTTGATGATTGACTAGGAAATTGTTGATTGGTTTTGATATGATGTGCTATTATGTTTACTTGATTTCTCTAAGGCCGGTTGAATATACTTGTTTCTGTCATTACTGCTAGATTCATAGGTATATTAGGAAGTAGATCATGCATATGCATTCATGTAGTAGAGTTAGGTTGTTTATTTTTTTAGTTCTTTTGTGTTTTTCCTTAAAGACAAGCAAAGGTTTAAGTTTGGGGGTATTTGATAAGTATGTTTTATACCTACTTATCTGGTATCTATTACTTGAATTATTTGCTTAATCTCATGTTTCTCAGTTACTTTTCATGCATTTTGTGTTCATTTTGTAGATTTTATGCTTGGGAGCTGTGTGAGCGACTATTAGTATGAAAATGCAAAGAAAAGCAATCCAGACATTGTTTGGGCTTTCATGTTCATGGATTAGAACTTAGATTATGTTGTAGAGCTTCTTCTTATCTTTCTGGAACATCTTGAATCATTCCAATCAGAGTTTGAATGCAAGAGTTATGACCTTTGTACTAACGGACGTTGAACTTCACTATTTTGGGTGGCCATTTGCGTAGCAGTCACTTCCAACCCAATTTCTACCTTCATCCATTCATTATTTCTCAATTCTCAAAGAATAAAAGTTGTAGAACTCATCGAGAGCTTCTATTTTATAGGTGGCAGGCCCCGTAACTCCTCCCGGATCAAACGTTATGACCTTTTTACCAAAGGACACTGCAGTAGAAAAAAGGACCCCGCCGGGGTGGGCTTTTTGTATACAAAACCTCCGTCGGGGCGGGGGAACAAGCCCAAAAACAATAGTATAGCCAGCTGGGGCAGGGGTACGCTTAGAAAAATCATTTTTTTTGTCAAAATTTGAGTTCAAGAAGGATTGGTTCGAGCTGTTTGAATCAATGACTTCTAGGAGGACTTAAAAATATATAAAGAGACATATAAAAGGAGGAGAATCACAAGGAATAAAATGAAGGAGAGGATTCCATTAGATTAGATTAGAGTAGATTAGGATCAAAACCCTAGTTCTTATTAGTTTTGGAGATTGAAACAACTTGGAGACCATTGAAGATCAAGAGCAGGAGCTTGAGAAAGATGGAGATTTGCTGACAACAAATTTATTCTTCACTGTAATTTTATTTTTGTCTTTCAATGTTATTTCAATTGTGGATTCTTAGTTTTAATTCATTAATCATGAACTAAATCTTTTGTTTAAGATTATAATGGAGCTTATTGCATAGTTTATTTTTAGTATGCTTCTCTATTAATTATTGTGATTATTCTTGGATTGTCTATTATGGTTTTTGTTTATTGCTTAATTGCCTAGCTAACAATTACCGTGATAATCTATATGAATTCGAGAGATGAAGTATAGATTTAGACCTGATCATAATAACATTTGATTATGTTTTCTGCATGGTGTTGGAATTCATAATTTATGTCTAGGGTAAAGATATACCTAGCATCACATGTAATCTGATAAAGCACTTGTGCTTTAACTCCTCTTTAATTATAATTCACATAGAGATATAGTGAATTAGTTAATTAGGGTGTTCTTCTTAATTCTATGATGCATTGAGAGATGGTCATATTTACTTATGTGTTCTTGATTAACAATTTAGAATAGTGAGCTTAACTAATAAAAACTGTATTAATTTAAATAAAGCAATAAGTGAAGTTGTGATCTTAAATCTCTATAATCTGATTTGTAATTAGTGGTAATTAGAATTAGTTTAATTAAATAATTTACTTATTAACAATAAATTGATTGTTTAAATAAAATTAGTTTGGTTAAGAGTTAGTATTTGGTAATTTGTATTAATAATTCTCTCGAGAACAATACTCTACTTTCACTTTATTACTTGTTGACCACGTATACTTGTGTGTTGTGCGTAACTGGATTTTACCCAATAAACAGTAAAGGTAGAAGCAAGTAGTAGGAGTGGAAATGGAAAGAGGAAGGGAAAAAATTTTAGAAACATCAAAATTAAGCAAGAAGGTGTAAAGAAGTAGGTGGTGCAGTGTGAGAATTGCGGGAAGAATCACACGGGGGAGTGTTTAAAAGGAAAGTTTGTGTGTTATAAGTGTGGGCAAGAGGGACATATCTCTCCTAACTGCCCTAATCCAAGGATGAACAGTGGGTGTTTTACGTGTGGGTCAACGGAGCATAAGGTGAAGGACTGTCCGAAAAGGAGAATTGATGCAGGGAGTGTGAATACTGGGAAAAGCAACAGGACATTAGCCATAACAGGACCAACTTCAATAAACAAACTACCAAAATCAACCGCTAAAGTCTTCAATATGACCGTTCGGGATACTGTAGCAGCCGGGGATGGAGTTCCAGGTATGAACCCGATCAACGATCTTCATATATATGCCTGATTCAGTATATAACCCATTTTTCCTTACCGCAAGTTAGTTAAAATAAGTACGTTTACGTTAGGAACCCTTAAACATAGGCATATGAAACATAATACAATAATTCAATAATAAAAAGATTTTTGAAGGAGAAATTTAAGTTCCGGATTCGTAACACGAATCTTATAAGGAGGGAAGAATATAGTAATTCAATGATTCGTAAATAAAATCTAAAAGTAAAACATTAATTTAAGTGTAAGGTAATTGTGACACGCCCAAATTTGGGTACTCCATTCCCACGGGATTTGGTGATCACTATCCAAAACTATACATCTAACTACCCATAATAAAGGATAAAGACATAATTTAAATAACTTAAACAATAATCTTTCCCATTAAAGGGTTACATCAACTTAAAACATTCCCAAGTAATCTAACCTTTAATTATTACATAAGTCTACGAAATACATCACAAAATAAATTAAGTCTTATATCATAAGTTCAGTAAATAAACTAAACAGATCTTCATCATTTGGACATTTGGCCCTTGCCTTTGTTGGAAGATGGCTCATCAAATTTCTCAACTTTAGCTATAGTGTTAAATGCAAGAGTGAGCAAATAATTGCTCACTGATATAAAGAATAGTAACAATAATAACAACATCAGTTTGAACAACGAATGCTGAATAATGGAGAACTTGTTCTACAATCAAAATAGAAAACAAGTTTAAGATTTATATCTGAGGGTCTTATGTCCACGAACTATGTCCCTGGTATTTAGGTATTATTACCTCAACCTTAATAGCCATTTAGACTATACATACCCTTCCTTACATACTTAGGGGGATCAACCCGTTGTACCATGTATTGTGCACAAACATCTAAATGTTACACGTACATAATCCCCTATATTAGGGTTGTTCATCTCAGTTTGAATTTAGGATTTCCGTACTAAAGAAAGTTTAGTTCGGAACTAGCTTATCAGTGGTTCTAAAATTTTAGAACACCATTCAATTATATATTATTTCAATCAATCGGAGTTTGCTTGCTGTTTGAAGGTTCAACACAATAATATAAAATTGAACAAGGTTATTTAAGTCAAAGATTGAATAACAACAATATACATTTGAATAGACATGGTATATATGCAAAGTACTACATCCAAAAGAGTTAGGAAAATCTCATTTGAAAAAATGAATTTAAACAATCTATGCTTTGAATAACAATAACAAGAATTAGGAAAGTGAAACTTACTCGATGTAATGAATTAGATTACAAGAGCTTGTACAATCATACACGAGATAGAATCAATAGGCTTGCTCAACTTTAATATAAAATTTAGGAACTTGCACAATGATAAATTAGGAATAGAAAGCTTGCTTGACATCAAAAGATAACATAGTTATGAAACTTGCATTCATTATAAAGAGAATGAAGTTAGGGAACTTGCCCGTGTGTAAGCTACATAAATATAATAACGTTCACCAATTACCCTACATATACCATTGAAATTCCAATACAAATTAGTTGTATTAACATTAGCTTTATAGGTTCAACCCACCATTTAAGCCATAACATTTAACTTAATGTCTAATCATGTTGGTTAACCATTCTTACGGATCTGAAATCTCACCATCGCCTAATATAAGCTTTATCATTTACCTCTAACTCTTGTAAACATCAATTTTTATTCATTACATAACTTGTTTAAATTAATGATCATTTAAAATCTCCATATCTAGTATTACATTACATTATAATATGTTATTGTATTTTATGATAGGGTTTAACATATTTATCATGCTTACTAAACTAGATTAGGTGCACATACTATGGTGTACAATTAACCAACACATACTGTCTCTGCTCAAAGAAAGAACGGTAGCAATTGAGTCGCCCCAAGCCTTGGTATTAGCAGCAATTTGTATTTGGTGTGAGAATCTCGAAGGCCTTCCGGAGGTGACTCGCCATTTTTCCTTTTGTAGAATGAGTGTAATTAAACTAACAAGACGCAAGAAAAAACTACAACAACTTCCCCTGTTTTGCACCAACACTCCAATCTCCCAATTCTCCAGCAACATGGACAAACCCAAAACCACATAACATATACAATTAACCATTTTAACACCTAAAATATCATAACAACCAAATTTAGAGTATTAAAAACCATGTTTCTAGTAGTTTATCTATTTTTAATGCATTTAGCTAATTGATTCACCTAACCCTCGTTTCTTAACCAAATTAAGCCATTCTAACTACGTTATTTTTGTTTCTTGATGTACTATCACAACCTTCAACCAATTCACAGATTCTATCAAGTATTAGACATGAAATTTTAGACCTAAAAAAGCCATTTTACATAAACATAACACTGTTATTCAATTTTCTTCTTCAAACCAAAGTTTTCATGAATTAATCACTAAATACTACCCATGCATGACAATTAATAGATTCTACAAAAACCACACATACATATATATATACAACAACAATCCAATATAACCTTCAATTCACATAATAGAAATTTCAAAACTAAAGGTTAAAATTTGAGTAGGTTATACCTTAATCCTTGATTACTGAAGAAAATGATATAGGCTGGCTTCAATTCTTTCCCCTTCCATAGCAAAAACCCTCAATTTCTTAACAATTTTTTCCGTGTTCTCTCTTTCTCACCAAACTCTCTGTAATATAAACTGGCTCCTTCTCCCCCACGTACGTCAGGTAACAAAATCCAACAGGTTGTGTCAGTCAAAATAAGTCAAAGGCCACAAGGCCTTGTTTGGCTATACTCAATTTAGTTTTCTAATTTATTTTAATAACATTTATATTATATAGTTTTACTTGTCACACCTTTATTTAATTCATTTTATGTTATTACAATTATAATTATAATAATTATAATTTTCATTATAATTATACTTTATACTTAATAAATCATTATATATCTAATTTAATTATTAAACTAGATTAGAACTTTATTTTATTTAATTTAATTATTTTCTTAAATATTAAAGCGATTCATTTAATTTAATTATTTCATTAAATTAAATTCATAAATAATAAAATTTCCATTAATCAATTTAATTAACGTACACACTTAACTAGATTATTGCACCACAATTTCATCAATTATTTATTTTTCTCAATAAATACATTATTTAAAAAATTTATTTAATTCAATAAATATTTAAATTAATTACAAAATTTCTCGATCGTTACATCATTCACTCCTTAAAAGGATTTTGTCCCTAAAATCACAACTCGATAAATTTATTCGTTATATTCTTCTCTCCTTAACAAGATTTTGTCCCCAGAATCGCTATACAAGATTAAGAAAATAATTGAGGATAATTCATCATCATAACATCTTCAAGTTTCCACGTAGCTTCTTCAGCATTGTGGTTTCTCCAGATTACCTTAATAGAAGGTATCACTTTATTCCTTAGTACTTGCTCTTTCATGTCGATAATTTGAACAGAGACTTCCTCATATGACAAATCTTTCTCAAAATGTAATGACTCATATTCTTTAACATGCTTATAATCAGGCTTATATGGCCTTGATACCGAGACATGGAAAATATTATGAATATATTCTAATTCTGGAGGTAAAGCTACCTCGTATGCCACTTCCCCAACTCGTTGTAGCACTTCAAAAGGTCCTATAAACCTAGGGCTTAATTTCCCCTTTTTGCCAAATCAAAATTTTCCTTTTCAGGGAGACACTTTTAAGAAAACAAAACTACCGATATCGAATTCTCGATTTTGTCGGTGTTGATCGGCATATTTCTTCTGTCTATCTTGTGCAGCTATCAATCTTATCTGAATCACCTTGATGATCTCGACAATTTGTTGTACCAACTCTGGACCCAATAGCTAACGTTCACCTACCTCATCCCAACATAACGGAGTTCTGCATTTCCTACCGTATAACACTTCGTAAGGCGGCATGCCAATACTCGCGTGATAACTATTATTATAGGAAAACTCAACCAACGACAGATGGTCATCCCAATTCCCTTTAAAATCCATTATACATGCCTCACGAGCATATCCTCCAATGTCTATATTGTCCTCTCACTTTGTCCGTCGGTTTGAGGATGATATGTTGTGCTCATCCTCAATTACGTTCCCAAGCATTCTTGTAGTCGTTTCCCGAAATTTGATGTGAAACGCGAATATCTATCTGATACAATTGACATCGGGATACCGTGTCTTGAAACAATTTCTTTTACATACTGTTTTGCCAATTGATCCAGGTTAAATCTAATCTTGATTGGCAAAAAGTGTGTCGACTTCATTAATTGATCGACAATCACCCAGATGGCGTCGAAACCTTGCTGAGTCGTTGGAAGACCAACCACAAAATCCATTGTGATATGCTCCCATTTCAATTCTGGTATTTCCAACAGTTGTAATAATCTGCTTGGCCTTTAATGTTCAGCTTTTACTTTTTGACACGTTAAGCATTTTGCCACACACTCAGCCACGTCCTCTTTCATATTCGACCACCATAAATGATTTCTGAGATCTTGGTATATTTTCGTACTTCCAGGGTGAATCGAATATCGTGAGTTATGGGCCTCGCTTAAAATTTTCTCTTTAACTTCGAATCGATTTTGGAACCCAAATTCTCATTTTGAATCGAAGTAACCCTTCCAAATCAATTTTAAATTTGTTTTCCTCACCTTTAGACACTTTTCTTCTTATCTCTTTACAGTTCTCATCCTGAAGTTGTGCATTCTTCACCTTATCTACCAACGTTGAATTGTTTCCCATCTGGAACAATTTTTCGTCCGATTTCATTGGATATTTAATTTCTAACTCCATCTTAGCCATTTATGATACTAGCTTCTCCTGAGCAGTCAACATCATTAATTTCTCTCGTCCCTTTCTACTTAAAGCATCAACAACAACATTCGCCTTCCCGGGATGATAGAAAATCTAGCAGTCATAGTCTTTGATCAACTCCAACCATCTTCTCTGTCTCATATTCAAGTCTTTCTGTGTAAAGATATACTTCAAACTTTTATGGTCTGTATATATCTCATACCTCTCTCCATAAAGATAATGTCTCCAAATCTTTAAAGCAAACACCACCGCAACCAACTCTAAGTCATGAGTCGGATACCCTTTCTCGTAATATTTCAATTGATGTGATGCATATGCAATAATTTTGCCATTTTTCATAAGCACACAACCTAGTCCTTTATGCGATGCGTCACTATATACCATAAAATTTCTTGTATCATCAGGCAATGATAACACATGTACTGAACTTAACCTCTTCTTTAATTCTCAAAAACTTTCCTCACACTTCTCCGTCCAAACAAACTTAATCGCCTTCCTAGTTAAATTCGTCAACGGAGTTACGATTTTGGAAAAGTCTTGAATAAAATGCCTATAGTAACCTACCAATCCCAAGAAACTTCTTACTTCTGACGGTGTCTGTAAGACCCCAACTTTTTATAAATAAAATTAAATTTCCTCTATTCATTATTTTGAAATAATAAGGTGTTAATTTGATATAATGCTTTGGTTATGGGTGAAATATTCAAATTTTGCAAATTAAGCAAGTGGTTATAAAATATTCATTGTTGTCGACGAATATTCGTTTAGTATTGGAATATTCTTTCATTGTTGGGAATATTCGTATGATGATATATGACCATTTGTGGGGCCCCACAATGGAAAATGTTAGGATGAAGAAAATGACCCGGTTTGAGTTTTTATAAATAGCGATTGTAGTTACTATCGTCAACACCTTTGTTGGAATACCCGGTGGTTAAAATACGATGTCTGGCGTGGTTGCATAGTAGCATTACGGTATTGCATGAGATTGTTGAATTATTGATTCTTACGTAAGAAGGCATTACTCAATAATTGTTACTGATTTCTCGCTTAATATTTTATTTTATTGATTCAATAATTGCTACGTTGATATTTTATATTATTGTTGTTTCAATAATTGTCACTGCACAGTATTTCCCATTATCAGATCAATAATTCATATTATTTGAATAATATTATTAGATAGCATTATTGGCAATGTCTAAGGAAGTTTTTATAGGAAAGGGTTTTGATTACCTAATTGTATGCCAGTAAGGAGAAATCCTTATCGAAAAGTCCCATTCTTTCCTAGGAACGACCTGATTGTCATAATTATGATTCTATAATATTATTTGTGAATAATTAATTATTGATTTATATGATAAAGAAATATTTATTTTTTGTGGATGTAAATGAAGGAATTAATGCTGACGTGTTTTATCAGTATTTCGTCAGAATGGAGGTGTTTTATCAGTATTTTGTCAGAATGGAGGTATTAAAAATCGTCCGTATGTGAATTTCGGTCATTTTCTGTTTGAAATTTGGAAAAACTTTCTTCTAAAAAGTTATAGAGAATTAAATTTTCTATGTTATAGACATGAGATTCAAATTTTTTTGATAAAAGGGCTATTTATTAAGAATTATTGAAGTTTCAAAAATAAATGTTTTTATTAAAAACATGGGTGGGCCCCACTTTTGGTTGTTGTGGAAATTTACTGAATTAGGTGGGCCCCACATGTGGTGTGCTGAATTTTGTTCAAAGTGGTGTGTATAGAAAAGTTATATTAATATTTTATTAATTTAGTCTACTTTGGCGTTCTAGCATTTTCTTATAAATAGGGTACTCATTTAGAATTGAAAATCATACCAGAATCTAGAGTGTTCTCTCTCTATAATATCGAGCGTATTTTGTGAGTATTTAGATACTTTGAGAGTTGCTATTCAGTGCAAGTTTCCTTCAACATTATATCTGATATTCCGGTCAGAAGTATTGTTCTTTTGAGGTAAGGGATGTTATTTTTTTTCGTAAATGATGTTATTCTCTCAATATCATTATACCGAAATATTGGTATTAATTTTATTATAAATTTTTTTATCTTTTCATGTCGAGGTTACTATTCACGTATACGGGTACTATTCACGTATACAGAACTATTCATGAATATGGTACTATTCACGAGTATTGTTCATGATGTATGATTTTTCTTGTGGAATTTCTACCTTTTTGTGTTAGGGTTACTATTTACGTATACGATACTATTCACGTATACGGCACTATTCACATATACGACACTATTCACCGAAAAATGAAATTTTCTCTTCTTTAACCCAAATGTCTATTATGGTTATTATCTTTGATTGTATCCATGTTTTGATCTTCATTCTTGAATTTTATTCCACTATGGTTTATTATGGAGTATTTTTGAACTTGGATTATCTAAAGTACGAATCTCTAATCTTTGTCCTTTTATCTCAATGGATTCGTTCTTTAAAATATTTTTCATCATCCTCAGTCCTTAATGGTGATACTTGATGAATATCTTTGGTCCGGAGTAAAGATGAATGATTACTCGATGAATATCTTTGGCCCGTAGTGTAAAAGATGGACAGTGTATAGATGAACATGACCAACTATTGATATAAATGAATATCTTTGGCCCGTAGTGCAAAGATGAATATTTGATTCAAGATGTATATTGATTGATGTTACAGGGGATAAAAATTGATGATGGATTTTTAAATTCATAGATGATAGTAGATTTCATTCTCTACTTAACTCTTCTAATGAATTGTTATTTACTGCTCATGAATATTAATCTAAAACTTGTTGTCCATTATATTTTATCTCGATTTGTTGAAGGCTAATGATAATTTTTTTGTTCATTATCATAGTCATAATATTCTTTCTTGGGCTAGTTGAGCTCATCATTTTCCTTTTGTTCCATTTTTCACGGGGAGGTGAGAATTTACTAGGAACTAAATGGGGTATGGAGTGATGGTTCAAGATAGTTATTTTAGTAGTCCTTACTATTTTGTAAAATAGTGCATCAATAATTGTAATGAGGACTTTATCTGAGTGTGGATATTGTCTAGAAGACAATATTTGTATTTAAACTCACAGTTTATGTGTTGTCGTATTTTGCAGGACAATTGTATTAATGAAGTTATAGTTGTTTCTGTACCATGTATTTGGCGACTCAGAATAGGTGATGTATACCTATTTTTGGGACATCATAGTTGGTATCAGAGCTTAGGGATATGGTCTCTAGTAGAGATCGGGGAATAGAACTAGGAGGGTAGAGACAAGTAAATCCTTGGCTAGTGTGTCCTACCTAAGCTTATTTGTTGGTCGGTCAAAATATAAGGGTATTATGTGGTATGTCAATTTCTTTAATTAACCCTTGTTTTATGGCAGTATTTGAGAATGGAAGCTGAAAATGTTAACAATGGAGTGAATGAGACCGCAGAGACATCTTTAATCACTAACCAGGGGAACGAGCAACAGGAATGCAATATTCCTCCTATAAACAATACTGCCGAACAAACGATGAATGATGGGATGTTTAGAAGCTTTGTGCTGTTCATGCAAAATTAGACGAGGGAGACTCATGTACAAAATACGGGTGAAAATGATAGCAATGCGCGGCTTGTCACAGCCAAGCAGTTCAAAGAGTTGGGACCACCAGAATTTTTGGGAAAGCCAAATCAGATTAAGGCAAAAATGTGGGTTAAGCAAATTACCAGGATATTTGATGTCTTGGGATGCACGGAGGAACAGAAGGTTCCATTCACCACCTTTATGTTCCGTGGTGATGCAGATTACTAGTGGGAATCTATGAAGCATACCCAGCCAGCCACACTCAATATATCTTGGGAAACGTTTCAAAAAATGTTCAATGACAAGTACTTTCCTGAAAGTATTCGTCATATGAAAGAGGTAGAGTTTATTAGACCAGAACAGAACAACATGACTTTGTCCCAGTATGAGGATAAGTTCGTGAAGTTATCTAGGTTTGCACCTCATTTGGTAGAGAATGAGGAATGAATGACGCAAATATTCTCAGAGGTTTGAAACTCGAAATTCGTTAATACGTCATTTCTCAGAAATTGTGTTTATATTCAGATGTTGTGAATAGGGCTCAGTTATTGGAACGCGATAATAAGCCAGCCCAACCAAAAGAGAACGACCAACAACACGATAATAATCGTAATGGTGGCAACGACCATCAGAACAATGATAACCATCGTGGAGGAAATTATCAAGCCAGAAATGGTAACCACTTCGGTGGTAATCATAGCCAAGATAATAGAAGAAATGATTTAAGTGGAAAATTCAAGAAGAGAAGATTTAACAATGATGGGAAGGCGTCAGAAAAGACCAAAGAACAAATTTTAGGGGAGGAGAACGACCGCCAGTTAGATGTTACAGATGCGGAGAGGAGGGACACATAAGTCTAAACTGTTCACAGCCTTCCAAGGTATGTTTTCGTTGTTGAAAAGACGGTCACATAGCTTGATTTTATCCTGTAGCAAAATCTAGTCCAGCTGGGACGGTGACACCAAAGGCGGGTACGTACAAAATAAAGTCGGTGGTTTCAGGAAGAGCGTTTTTCGTGACTTCTCAAAAAGCGAGTAACTCGAACAAAGTTATCACGGGTTAGTTAATCATAAACTCTTGTGAAGTCTATACCCTGTTAGATACCGATTTTACCCATTCTTTTATTTCTCCTGATTGTGCTCAACGTTTGAACTTGACTCTGAAGAAATTAGACTTTGACTTATTTGTTGAAACTCCGTTAGGAGAAACTTTCATTACATCTACAGTTTATAAATCTTGCTTAATTCAAGTTGGCACTATCACATTACCTGTTGATTTTATCTCTTTAAAGATATTTGCACTTGATGTGATTTTAGGGATTGATTGGTTAACTACTTATCATGCTAAAATTGATTATTTTTGTAAGGTTGTTAGTTTTCATATTCCTAACCAACTTATTATGCGAATTCAAGCAACAAAACCACTAAAGTTGATCACTGTCATATCAAGCCATGAAGCCATTCGTTTATTGAAAAACAGATGTAAAGTTTTCTTAGCTCATGTCATGGACTTGAACAAAAATACGTCAGATTTGAATAATGTTTCTGTTGTTAATGAATTTCCTGACATATTTCCTGAAGAACTTCCTGGCCTAGCCCCTGAGCGTGATATTGAATTTTGTATTAACCTTGAACTAGGTGCAAAACCCATTTCTAAAATCTCATATCGAATGGATCCTATTGAACTTCAGGAGTTAAAAAACCCAACTACAAGAGTTGGTACCTGAGCCTCTATCTGGTGACTTCCTTTGTGGAATGCACCAAAGCCAGACTCTCCGTAGGGGACACTATATTTGTGTGGTGGTAAAACGATAGGTGCAATTATGACGTGCTATCCAAGATTGGGATATGAGTCACAGTTGAGAGCAACCTAAGTCAGTAATCGAAATACGTAGCTTTCTAGGCTTAACTGGTTATTATCGTAGATTCATGGAAGGATTTATTTAAATTGCCACTCCATTAACTTAGCTGACTCGTAAAGATACAAAATTCGAATGGAGCGAGGAATGTGGGAAGAGCTTCCAAGAACTCAAGAGGAGACTCATTTCAGCACCTGTTCTGACAATAACATCCTCGAAAAGCGAACCTGGTAGCTGATCGTTGAGTAGAAGATCGTATACGATTACGAGTGCTATGTTTTAAAATGAAGACCCATTTCGTATAATTACAAAAGATGGAGATAGAGTTACAAACTCTAGGAACCCATGTGATGATATCAAATATACGCGTAGAACGACTTTAATCGATAAAGTTAAAGCATCTCAAGCTACATACCTGGAGCTGATGAATATGAAGAAGAAGGTGCAAGAAGTCGTTATTCCAAAAGCGAGAATCAACGATTTGAGGAAAGCTCAAACCTTCGATTTATTGGTCCGTTTGAAATCCTCGATCGAGTAGGAACTGTGGCTTATAGACTCGCTTTACCGCCAAGTATGTCGTGTGTTCATAATGTTTTTTACGTATCGATGTTACGTAAATATGTGGACAACCCGAACCACATTATTGAGTTAGAATAAGACGAGATAGCCAAAGATTTAACGTACGAGGAGGTACCTGTCAAGATCTTGGATAAGAAAGAGCATTTCCTACGCACAAAGGTTATACCACAAGTTAAGGTTTTGTGGAGGAACCATGCTATTGAGGAAATGACCTGGGAGTTAGAATCAGAAATGAAAGCGAGGTACCCTCACCTTTTTGAAACACCAGGTACGTACGTCAATTTAGAGGACGAAATTTCATAAGGAGGGGAGGTTGTAAGACTCCAACTTTTTATAAATAAAATTAAATTTCCTCTATTCATTTTTTTGAAATAATAAGGTGTTAATTTGATATAATGCTTTGGTTATGGGTGAAATGTGCAAATTTTGTAAATTAAGCAAGTGGTTATAAAATATTCATTGTTGTCGGCGAATATTCGTTTGGTCATGGAATATTCTTGCTGTCGGGGAATATTCATACGACGGCGCAGCTATTTATGGGCCCCATAACAAAAAATGGTCGGATGAAGAAAACGACAAGTTTGAGTTTTTATAAATAACGACGTAGTTGCTACCGTTAACACTGTTAGAATACTCGTGGTTAAAATACAATAATACGCATGGTTGCACAATAACACACGGTATTGCACAGTATTGTTGAATTATTGATTCTTACGTAAGAAGGCACTACTAAATAATTGTTACAGTAATTACTGTTCAATATTTTATTTTATTGATTCAATAATTGATACGTTGATATTTTATATTATTGTTGTTTCAATAATTGTCGCGCATGATATTTTCCATTATCGGATCAATAATTCATATTATTTGAATAATATTATTAGATAACATTATTGGCAATGTCTAAAAAGTTACATGCAGGAAAGGGTTTGGTCACCGTTTATGGCGCCAAGATGGAGAAATCCTTATCGGAAAGCCCCATTCTTTCACGGAACGAATTTGGTCATCATAATGTGTGTTTCGTAATATTATTTGTGAATAATTAATTATTGATTTATATGATAAGGAAATATTTATTTTATGTGGATATAAATGAAGAAATTAATCTTTGAGGTGTTTTATCGTATTTTTCGTAATGGGGGTATTTTATCAAGATTTTGTCGAATGGAGGTAAATAAAAAAATAAATCGTATGTGAATTTGGCCAATTTCTGTTTGAAATTTGAAAAAACTTTCTTCTACAAAGTTTTAGATAATTAAATTTTCTATGGAATAAACATGAGATTCAAATTTTTCTGATAAAAGAGCTATTTATTTTGAATTATTGAAGTTTCAAAAATAAATATTTTTATTAAAAACATGGGTAGGCCCCACTTTTGGTTGTAGTGGAAATTTGCTAAATTTGGTGGGCCCCACATGTGGTGTGCTAAATTTTGTTCAAAGTGGTGTCTGTAGAAAAATTATACTTATATTTTATTAATTTTGTCTGCTTTGGCGTTCTGGCATTTTTCTATAAATAGGGTGCTTAGTTAGAATTGAAAATCATACCAGAATCTGAAGTTTACTCTCTCTATAATATTGAGCGTATTTTGTGAGTATTTAGATACTTTGAGAGTTGTTATTCAGTGCAAGTCTCCTTCAACATTATATCCGAGATTTCTGTTAGAAGTATTGTTCTTTTGAAGTAAGGGATGTTATTTTCTTCGTAAATGATGTTATTATCTCAATATCATTATACCGAAATATTGGTATAAATTTTATTAGAAAATTTTTACCTTTTCATGTCGAGATTACTATTCACGTATACGGGTACTATTCATGTATACGACACTATTCATTTATCACTGCATACTATTTACTGAGCATCTTTGTTCACTTAAGTATGATTTTCTTGTAGAATTTCTACCTTTTTTGTGTTTGGGGTTACTATTCACGATATCAAGACTATTCACAAATATGACACTATTCAGCGAAAAATAAAATTTTCTCTTCTTTGTCCCAGATGTCTATTATGGTTATTATCTTTGATTGTATCCATATTTTGATCTTCATTCTTGAATTTTACTCCACTATGGTTTATTATGGAGTATTTTTGAACTTGGATTATCTAAAGTATGAATCTCTAATCTTTGTCCTTTATCTCAATGGATTCGTTCTTTAAAATATTTTTTATCATCCTCAGTCCTTAATGGTGATACTTGATGAATATCTTTGGCCTGGAGTGCAAAGATGAATGATTACCTGATGAATATCTTTGGCCCGTAGTGCAAAGATGGACAGGTGTTGAGATGAACATGACCAACTGTTAATACAAATGAATATCTTTGGCTCGTAGTGAAAAGATGAATATTTGATTTAAGATGTATATTGATTGATGTTACAGGGATAAAATATTTATGATGGACTTTTAAATTCATAGATGATAGTAGATTTCATTCTCTCTTTAACTCTTCTAATGAATTGTTATTTTCGCTGCGAATATTGATCTAAAACATGTTGTCCATTATATTTTATCTGATTTGTTGAAGGCTAACGATAATTTGTTGTTCATTATCTTAGTCGTAATATTCTTTACTGGGCTAGTTGAGCTCACCCTTTTCCTTTTTGTTCTATTTTTCTTCTCAAGAGGTGAGAATTTTAGCGAGAACTAAGCCAGGGGTGTGGAGTGATGGTTCAAGATAGTTGTTTTAGCAGTCCTTACTATTTTGTAAAATAGTGCATCAATAATTATAATGAGGACTTTATCTGAATGTGGATATTGTCTAGAAAATAATATTTGTATTTAAACTCACAGTTTATGTGTTGTCATATTTTGCACGATAATTGTATTAATGAAGTTGTAGTTGTTTTTGTACCTTGTATTTGGCGACTCAAAAAATGTGATGTATACCTATTTTGGGGGCATCACAGTGTCTTCGGCTGATCCCAGTTTCTTGCAGATTTAACCCTTAATGGATCTACTGAAATTCCGTCCTTATCAATAACGTGCCCGAGAAACTGTACACGTTCCAACCAGAACTCACATTTTGAGAATTTAGCGTACAACTTCTCTTTCCACAATGTCTCCAATGTCACTCTTAAGTGTTCAACATGTTCCTCCTTAGTCTTGGAATACACTAATATGTCATCAATAAATACCACCACAAATTTGTCTAAGAAAGGTTTAAACACCCTATTCATCAAATCCATGAACGCTGCAGGTGCATTGGTTAAACCAAAAGACATAACCATAAACTCGTAATGACCATACCGAGTTCTGAACGAAGTTTTCGGTACATCCTCCGGCCTTACCTTCAGCTGATGATAACCACTTCTCAAGTTTATCTTTGAGAAATATCTTGCCCCCTTCAGTTGATCGAACAAGTCATCGATTCTTGGTAATGGATACTTATTTTTAATCGTGACCTTATTCAATTCTCGATAATCAATGTAGAGCTCCACTGATCCATCTTTCTTCTTAACAAACAATGTCGGTGCTCCCCATGGCGATAAAATCGATTGGATATACTTCTTGTTGAGTAATTCTTGCAGTTGCACCATTAACTCTTTTATTTCTACTAGGGCTATTCTGTATGGGGCTTTAGATATCGGGGCAGTTCCTGGTAGTAAGTTAGTCACGAACTTGATTTCTCGATCCGGCGAAAGTCCCGATAAATCGTCTGGAAATATGTTTACAAAATCTCTTATGACCGGTATCTCTTCGAACTTCAGACTCTTCTTCTGTGTATCGACTATGTAGGCTAAGTATCCTACACATCCTTGACTCAATAACTTCTTGGCTTGCATCACCGTCAGACAACTTGCTTGTCGAGGTGACTTGCTGTAATAAAACACTACTTTTGACGGAGTCATAAGGTTAACACACTTCTTTTGGCAATCAATTACTTCTCCATAATTGAATAACCAATCCATACCCAGTATAACATCAAATTCCCCATGTGACACCCCCAAATCTGGGTATCTTCTAACCCGACAGATGGTGTTACACTGTACTACCATTCACACACACATTCAATTAAAATAACTCAAAAGAGTGAATATGTCTTATTTATATTCCAAATCAATATTCCCTTTCCCAAGTTCTTTATAACCATTACATATGTTCCTTGTCATAATATCAAATAATTATAACATTAATCCTATACTATTATATAGACAGCTTATTGGTCTGCCTTAGCATTCCCTTAATCCTTATTGGATCCTTTAGGTCGTTCAGTCTTAGCTGCATTCATATGGTTCAAGCAAGAGTGAGCATAACTAGCTCAACAAGTATGATAATTTCATTTAAACAACAGGCTTGAATCATAGGAATCATATATCTTCTATAACTGAATCCATAGTTATAAAGTACTATCGATAATTCAAAATAGCACTTCTCTTTTCTTTAAAACATTTCACAATGAACAACGTTCATAAAACATAAATTTTGGTCCAAGACCTTGAGCATTTCGTTCTTTCCTTAAAAAGGACAACCCGACACCAAGTAGTACTCTATATAAGTCTGGTATATCTTACGAGCACATCTAGGTGATCAGCCTATAGTACTCTATGTTGTACAACACTTCTTCTTTAAACATATTTACGTTTAAGTTTTGGCAACCTCACGTGCCTGTCGATTGACGACAAAATATTTGTTTATGCATACTCAGTCTTTCTTTGAAATCCATACCAAAACAGTTTGGCAAAAGATAACAACTTTGATAGATTATAAGAAAATCTACAAAACACATTAAGTTTAGCCGAAGGGATTGGCTTCGACTTCATTATACATCAATTCATGTGCAAGATACATGAATCACAATGCTTGTCGAGAATGAACATGACAAGGGTTAGAATACTTGCCTTTTAGCGTCTTCTCTACAGATAATATATTTTCCTTTTGAGTCTTTAAGGTTTCTACAATACATAATCATGTAACATACCACATTAGGTCATAATCAATCATGTATGGTCACTAATATATCTTACCCTTCTTCTCAATCTAATCGTTCTTTAGATTGTTTTATAGTGGTTATGGTGTATCGCATTACTTCTTATTTACGCTCAAGTAATCTTTCATCAACCTTTAGTTGTAATTTTTACGGTTATTATCATCCTTAAGGATGTTACTTTAAGTTTATTAAGGTATTAATTCACCATTAATCAACTTTTAAATTATTTACATCCATAAACATTCCTCTCTTGCTCCTTCCTAGTGATGGATAGCTATACGCCAACTTCTTATACATATCTCGTATTATGCTAAGTCTCCATTAGATGTTGCCCTTATTCTGGTGCGCATGACACCATGCCCAAGATTAACAAAATGCATTCTGGCGCCATTCTCCGAAGAGGTTTTGGGCTCTACCGGCGGCTGCATGATCCAACTTTATAGCCTTGGGTCAGCAACACAACCAATACCACAATGCCAAAAAAGCTTTTGATAGCTTTTCTTGTTATGTGAACTTTCTACGTTCATAAATTGTTCATTTTAAGTCTGAATTGGCTCGTTCAAAAGCCGTTAGCTCACCAATCACTTAAACTATGTGTTCATATAAGAATTTTACATTTTTGAATCCGCTAACACAGAATTCACCAATTAAGTTCTTTTTTACAAAAACGTTAAACGTTCGTGAATGTTCATTGCTCGTTTCTTCGTTCTAAGTCAGAATTTGACCATTTTCGAGTCCGCAACTCTAAAATGTAAACTTAGACTATTCGCCATTGAAAACCAACATTTTGAGTTAAATGGTGACTTTTGACTTCTATTATGAGAATTTAACGATTTCAATGATTAACGTCTAATCTTGTAAATTTTGCTATAACTTCGTTACTTGAGATTTTTACACCATTACAAATGGATTCATTCCATCATTCTAAAATATATCATCTAAGCCTACATATGATGGTTTTAAACTTGTCCATCAATAACAACATAACAATCCTTAAATGTTCTTCAGTAGTTCATAACTTTTATGATTATGATTCACTTTCAACATGGTTTATTAAAGTTTACATCCATTAATAACCATCCTTATACTCCTTATCAAACATGCACCACCAATAGTCACTTCTTTATCAAAACTATGATGAAGGGATGGAGATTAATGGTTAAAGGTTTATTATCTTTGAAGTTTTTAGTTTGGTTCTTCTTCTTCCTCTTGTTCCAGAAAAACTCTTCTCACTTTTCTCTTAATATGCAAGCTCTAGGATGTTAGTGAATTTTGAACAAGGCAAAAATAAACTATTAACCTCTCTTATTTATAAAAAATACAAAGTGAGGGCATAAGGGTAAAAATCACCCCACCTCCTCAACTCCCACGTCCTTACTATTCCTATCTTGGTCACCATGTAAAACCACTTTACTTGGTCACCAAGATGACTGGCCATGTGATTCATGGGGCCCACATGGGTTGCCCCATGGGTTTTTCTTATCCGGTAACCCATAGGTTCAATCCACGGATCCGGTTCTTGGTTTGGGCTTAGGTTTTAATAACTTTAGCTTAACATTTGGGCTTTAACAAGTTTTCACTTGGGCTTGCCCAATTCCTACACAAATCCTATAAGTCCATTACAATTAGCTTAAAGCTTATAAAGTATAGTTTACGTATTCTTATCGTATACTAGTTCGCATACTCATTCATCATATATGATATATCATCTTTCATACATACTTATATAATACCTCATATCATACTCGTATTCATTGCTTCGTATAATACTTACTTATTATACATTCATCATTTATTCAATCTTCACTTTCCCTAACATTCTTGAACTTAGTACGCAGGTGAAAAACTGCATTTGTCATAATTGAATTATTATTACATAATCCATCTTTCCTTGTTATTCTATCGTTACGTATTTCTTGGAAGTTCAAAGATAATTCGCGAGCAGATATTGATGAATAACGTTTTTTGGAAAATTTCTTGAAAAACTTTTATTTTCGTCTTAGAAATTCAAGCACTTTAATTCCTCCACGTAGCCAAAATACTACGATATTATAACATTCTTAGGTTATAGAACAACCTTCATCTTGCTTACTCATTAATAATAACATATAATATAATTTATTCATTATTTAATCAAATAAATTATTTTTACAATTATCTGATTTTCTCAAGTCGTTACATTCACCCCTCCTTATAAGGATTCTGTCCCTAGAATCTCGCTTAAATTATTAAACAAACAACTAAGGATAATTATTCCTCATCTTTTCTTCAAGTTCCCGCGTTACTTCTTCGACATCGTGGTTCTTCCATAACACCTTTATTGAAGGTATAACTTTGTTCCTCAGAACTTGCTCTTTTCTATCAATGATTTAAATTGGCATCTCTTCATATGTTAAGTCCTTCTTAATATGAATAGGCTCATACTCTATTATGTGCTTATAATCTGGCTTATAAGGACGTAACACAGATACATGAAATACATTATGTATTCATTCTAAGTCTGGAGGTAATGCTATCATGTAAGCTACCTCTCCTACCCTTTTTAATACCTCAAAAGGTCCTATAAACCTTGGACTTAACTTTCCCTTCTTTCCAAAGCATATCTTTCCTTTCCAGGGAGATACCTTTAGAAATACATACGAGCCTACTTCAAACTCTCTGTTCACCCGATGTAAATCCGCAAACTTTTTTTGTCTGTCTTGAGCTGCTACCAGACGCATTCGTATCAGCTTAACTATATCCGCTGTTTGCTGCACCAATTCAGGTCCTAGCATGCGACGTTCTCCTACCTCATCCCAAACACAAAGGTGTTTTGTACTTCCTTCTATATAAAGCTTCGTAAGGTGGCATGCCTATCCTTGCATGATAACTATTGTTATACACAAACTCTACTAACGGTAGATGATTATCTGAACTACCTTTGAAATCCATGACGCAAGATCTCAACATATCTTCTAGCGTCTGAATTGTTCTTTCACTCTATCCATCAGTTTATGGATGATACGTTGTACTTAACTTCAATTGCGTTCCCAACTATTCTTGCAGACTTTTCCAAAAGTTTGATGCAAATTGTTGATAACAATCGACACTATCGAAACGGCGGTACTCCTTGTGCGAAATAATTTCCTTAACATAAAGTTTAGCTAACTGGTCTAAGTTAAACTTGACCCTTATTGGCAAAAAGTGAGCCGACTTCTTCAATCAGTCCACTATTACCCAAATAGCGTCATACCCTTTCTGTGTAATCGGAAGACCCACCACAAAGTCCATCGTGATATGCTCCTACTTCCATTCTGAAATCTCCAATGACTGTAACAAGCCACTTGGTCGTTTATGTTCGACCTTAACTTTCTAATAAGTTAAGCACCTACTCACATATTCTGTTATCTCTTTCTTCATGTCCCCGCCACCAAAAACTCTCATCAAAGGTCTTGATACATCTTAGGACTACTAGGATGAATCGAGTACCTCGAACTATGAGCCTCCTGTAACACTTCCTCCTTTAATTCCATCTCATTCGGAACCCAAATTCTTCCTTCAAATCTTAATAATCCCTCATTATCAAGACTATACTTTATCTCTTTTTCATTTGCTAGCCGCTTCTTCATCTAGTCAAACTCATCAGTTCTAAGTTGTACCTCCTTGACTCTTTTTACAATGGTAGATCGAATCTCCGTTGTAAACAATTTCTATCCAGACTCACTCGGTAACTTCACCTCTAACTCCATTCAAGCCATCCTTGTTATTAACTTAGTTTGAGCCGTTAACATAAACAACTTTTCCCGACCCTTCCTACTTAAGGCGTCGGCCACTATATTAGCTTTTCCCAGGTGATACAGGATATCGCAGTCATAATCCTTTATCAACTCCAGCTATCTCCTTTGTCTCGTATTTAAATCCTTTTGTGTGAAGATATATTTTAGACTCTTATGGTCCGTGTATATCTCACATTTCTCTCCATATAAGTAATTCCTCCATATCTTTAAGGCAAACACTACCGCGACCAATTCCAGATCATGGGTAGGGTAAAATTTCTCATAATCCTTTAACTGTCGTGATGCATACGCAATGACCTTGCCATGCTGCATGAGCACGCAACCAAGTCCTTAATTCGAAGCATCGCTATAAACTACAAAATTTCCTGTATCATCAGGTAATGATAATATAGGTGCTTCACTCAACAATTTCTTTAGTTCTTGAAAACTGTCTTTGTGATGCCCTCGAAATAGGTATACATCACCTATTCTAAGTCGCCAAATACATTGTACAGAAACAACTACAACTTTATTAATACAATTGTCATGCAAAATACGACAACACATAAACTATGAGTTTAAATACAAATATTGTCTTCTAGACAATATCCACACTCAAATAAGTCCTCATTACAATTATTGATACACTATTTTACAAAATAGTGAGGACTACTATAATAAGCGCCATGTAACATCACTCCACACCCCAACTACTTCCCATTTATATTCTCGCTCTCGAGAAAAAAAATGAAACAAAAAGGAAAAGGGTGAGCTCAACTAGTCCAAGAAAAAGAATATTATGACTAAGATAATGAACACCAAATTATCGTTAGCCTTCAAAAAATCAGATAAAATATAATGGACAATAAGTTTTAGATCAATATTCGCAGCGAAAATAATAATTCATTAGAAGAGTTTAGTAGAGAATAAAATCTACTGTCTTCTATGATTTAAAAGTCCATCATCAATATTTTATCCCTGTAACATCAATCAATATACATCTTGAACCAAATATTCATCTTTGCTTTACGGGCCAAAGATATTCATTTGTATCAACAGTTGGTCATGTTCATTTCAACACCTGTCCATCTTTGCACTACGGGCCAAAGATATTCATCAGGTAATCATTCATTTTTGCACTCCAGGCCAAAGATATTCATCAAGTATCACCATTAAAAACTGATGATGATGAAAAACATTTTAAAGAACGAATCTAGTGAGATAAAAGGACAAAAATTAGGGATTCGTACTTTAGATAATCCAAGTTCAAAAATACTCCATAATAAACCATAGTGGAGTAAAATTCAAGAATTAAGATCAAAACATGGATACAATCAAAGATAGTAACCATAATAGACATCTTGGACAAAGAAGAGAAAATTTTATTTTTTCGGTGAATAGTGTCGTATTTGTGAATAGTGCCGTATACGTGAATAGTAACCCCGACACAAAAAGGTAGAAATTCCATAAGAAAAATCATACTTATATTTCAGTATAATGATATTGAAAGAAATAACATCATTTACGAAGAAAATAACGTCCCTTACCTCAAAAGAATAGTACTTCTGACCGGAATATCGGATATAATGTTGAAGGAAACTTGTACTGAATAACAAGTCTCAAAGTATCTAAATACTCAAAAAAATTCGCTCGATATTATATAAAGAAAACTCATCGATTCGGTGTGATTTATACGAAAATGCTAGAACGCCAAAGCAGACTTAACCTGGTACCCGGTGGCTTTACTTGCTACTATTCATGCACACCACTTTTGAAATAAAATTTCAGCACATTTCTCACCAACCAAAAGTGGGGCCCACCCATTTAGAAAATCTCCACCAAAATGTTTTAAATTTAAACAATATTCAGAAACTACAATAATTCATAATAAATAGCTCTTTTATCAAAAAAATCAAATCTCATGTCTATTCCATAAAAAATTTAATTTTCTACAACTTTGTAGAAGAAAGTTTTTCCAAATTCCAAACAGAAAATGCCCGAAATCTACATACGGATGATTTTTAATACCTCCATTATGACAAAATACTGATAAAATACTTCAACATTAATTCCTTTATTTATATCCACATAATAATAAATATTTCCTTATTATATAAATCAATAATTAATTATTCACAAATAATATTAAAGAATCACAATACTGACAACCAAGTCGTTCCCAGAAAAGAGGGGGCTTTCCGATAAAGATTTCTCCTTACTGGCACGCAATTAGATGACCAAACCCCTTTCCTAGACAAAACTTCCTTAGACATTGCCAATAATGTTATATAATAATATTATTCAAATAATATGAATTATTGATCTAATAATGGGAAATATTATGTAGTGATAATTATTGAAACAACAATAATATACAATATCAACGTAGCAATTATTGAATCAATAAAATAAAATATTGAACAGTAATTACTGTAACAATTATTGAGTAGTGCCTTCTTACGTAAGAATTAATAATCCAAAAAAAATGCATGCAATACTGGTAATGCATCATGCAACCGCGCCATTACTATATTTTAACCACCGGTATTCCAGCGTTGTTAAAAAGAGTAACTACTGACGTTATTTATAAAAACTCAAACTTGTCATTTTTTTCATAAGACCGTTTTCTGTTATGGGGCCCACAAATGGCTGGACTGTAGTACGAATATTTTTCGACAACAAGAATATTCCACGACCAAACGAATATTCCCCGATAATAATTAATATTTTATAACCGCTTGTTTATTTTACAAAATTTGCACATTTCACCCATAACCAAAACATTATATCAAATTAACACCTTATTATTTCAAGATAATGAATAGAGGAAATTCAATTTTATTTATAAAAAGTTGGGGTCTTACAACCTCTCCCCCTTATGAAATTTCATCCTCGAAATTGACGACGTGCACAGTGTTTGAAAAGGTGAGGGTTTTATCGATCAATATATGCGTATAAGTATATACTCTACAACAAGTAATAAAGAGTAAATAAAGTATCGTTCTCGCGAGAATTAACTAATAAAGTTCACCAAACACTAGCCCATAACCATTTCAGTCTTATTTAAACGAATGATTTAATATTTATAAATTTAACTATGAAAGTAAATAAATCTAATTATCCCTAGAATGAGACTAGATAATGAAGACTTGAGATTACAATTTAACCTATTGAATCATTTAAATCGACACACTTCATGTTAAACTAAATTAATTATACGGGATTTTTAGTCAAGAACACGAAAGTGAAATATAGCCATCTCTCGATGTACCATACCCATATCACATATAATTCACAATTGATAGAATACACATGAATACCCACATTACCTAAACCACTATATGTCTTTGTGATTTACAAATAAATAGGGTTTGAGCCCAAGTTCTCAATTAATTCACGAGTGGTGCTTGAGATATGTCTATCCTAAGCACTAATCATAGATTACATCACCATGTAAAACATACAAACACATGCTATTAAGATCAGATCTAAACCCATACGTCGTCTTTCAAGTTCATATGGGTTATCACAATAATCGATGACCAATCAACTAAGCAAATAAACATGAATCTTAATAGACAATCTAATAACAATCAATAAGACTAACAATGAAGTATATCAAAATAAATTAGGCAATATATTCCATTGCAATCCCACAATAGAGTTTAACTCATAGTTGAATTAGAATCCATGATCCACAATTGAATATACATTGAAAGATATAAATAGAAGTAAAGAGAGTTAGGGATTAAGAATAGCAAACCGAGTTTCTTCTCTTGTTTCAATTCTAAACTTTTAAGGATCTTTAATTGCTTCAATCCCCAAATCTTAGCTATTCTAGGGTTCTAATCTAATCTAACCAAGAAAGAGAAGAAAAGAGTATATGTAATCTCGATTGATCCCCAAGGTGGAATCCCTCTACATAACCGATAATACGTCTCTTTTAAGCCCTCATTGAACCCCCCTCTAAGTTACGCTTCAATTGAAATATTTAGTGAAAAAGTCACTCTAGTCAACTTCAAAGTGGTGTGGCATGCTGCTTTGGGAATGGCTTCGGAGTTAGCACACGCGCGCTCAAGTATCAAATCACATTTTTTTGGTCCAGGAATGGTGCGGCAGCGCAGAAAAGCCTTGAAATCCATGCTACCGTCTTTGTTGATTTTCTCTACTACGGTGTCCTCTCGGTAAAATGGCCATAACTTTTGATCCGGAAGGAGTTACGGAACCGGCCACCTATCAAATCGAAGCCCTCGACGAGATCTACAACTTTTATTATTTGATAATTGAGAAATAATTGATGGACGAAGGATGAAATTGAGTTGGAAATGACAGTTATGCAATTGGCCACCCAAAAGCATGACGTTCAACGTTCGCTGGTACAAAGGTCATAACTCTTGCATTCGAACTCCGATTAGAATGATTCAAGATGTTCCAGAAAGCTAAGAAGAACCTCTACAACATAATCCAAGTTCCAAGCTAAGAACATGAAATGAACATAAAAGCCCAAACGATCCCCGAATTATTTTTCTTTGTGTTTTCATACCAATAGTCGCTCACATCGTTCCCAAGCTTAAGATCTATAAAATGAACACAAAATGCATGAAAAGTAACTAAGAAACATGAGTATAAGAAACTAATTCAAGTAACAGATACCGGATAAGTAGGTATAAAACCTACTTATCAAGGGTACCTCGCTTTCATTTCCGATTCCAACTCCCAAGTCATTTCCTCAATAGCATGATTCCTCCACAAAATCTTGACTTGTGGTATAATCTTTGTGCGTAAGACATGCTCCTTCCTCTCCAAGATCTTGACAGTTACCTCCTCGTATGTTAAATCTTTGGCTATCTCGTCTCGTTCTAACTCAATAATGTGGTTTGGGTCTTTCACATATTTACAAAGCATAGATATGTGAAAAACATTATGAACATGAGACATGCTTGGAGGTAATGCGAGTCTATAGGCCAAATTTCCTATTCAGTCAAGAATCTCAAATGGACCAACAAATCGTGGATTGAGCTTTCCTCTCTTCCCGAATCTTGTAACTCCCTTCCACGGAGCAATACGTAATAATACATGATCCCCAATATTAAATTCCACGTCCTTTCGATGAAGATCTGCAAAACTCTTTTGTCGATCTTGTGCCATTTGTATACGTTGTCGAATCATTTGGATCTTTTCTATAGGCATGCGTGTATTTCAATTTTGGTCCCAATAACGTTGCTTCACCCACCTCGTCCCAGCATACTGAAGAACGACACTATCGTCCATACAATGCCTCGAATGGAGCCATGCCTATACTTGCTTGATAATTGTTATTGTAGGAGAATTCCACCAATGGCAAGTACTTATCCCAACTTCCTTTGAAATCTAGGACATAAAGTCTTAATAGAACTTCAAGAGTTTGAATAGTCCTTTCTGATTGCCAATCCGTTTGAGAATGGTATGCCGAATCGAATCATAAATTCGTTCGTGGCTTTCGTAAGCTAACCCAAAATCGTGAAGTGAATCTTGGGTCACGATCTAAAACTATAGATCTTGGCATGCCATGCAATCTCACAATCTGATGACACCCCAAATCCGGGCACTTCAACCCCACAGATTTGGTGTTCACTATCCAAATAAATCATAACTAACTACCCATAAACAAAGGATATAATTAAACTGAAAAGTTTAAACAATTAATCTCCCATTAAAGGGTTACATCATCTAAAATAAATCCCGTGTCATCAAACACTCAGACATAATCGATCGTGGAAAATTAAAACATGATTATAACTAAATCCATTACATAAGCTTCATAAATAAAATATAAATTAAACGTTGTCGTCTAATCAAGCACTTTGTCCTTGCCCTTGCTTGTATAAAGCTTTTCAAACTTCGTAACTTCATCTGCATTATTTTGTGCAAGAGTGAGCAAACAATTGCCCACAAGAATGATAATATACAATAACGTTTTATGAATGACAATTAACTGAGCTTTCAATGGTAAAGTATTGTTACCGGAACAAGAAAATTAATTCAACAGCTATGAGTTCAAAGGAATAATGAACGTTTAAGTTAACAATAGATAACAACATCAAAGAATATACTGAGGGTCACAAGACCACGAACTCTATTCTACGTTTACAAGTATTTCTACTTTAACCTTTAACAGTCAAAAAGACTATAATCATCATCTATGTCTTAGGTTCACAGGTGTTTCTACTGTAACCTTTAACAGTCTAAACGACTATATGGACCATCATTCTGTACTCTAGGTGATCAGCCCTTTGTACTATATAATGTGTAAACATTTTAACGCTATTGCGTAGCTCTAAATTAATCCCCTGATATAGGGTTGTTCATCTCAGCATAGATTATCAGGTTCCGAACCAAAGGAAGTTTGGTTGGGAATTAACTTCAAAGGAAGTCTAGATTTTTAGAACGCTCATCAACCAAGTACTGGTTGAATCAAATAGGAACCAATAACTATTCAAGGGTTTGATTATAATATCTTCATGAACAAGGTATATCGATGAATCAATAAGGGCTAGAGTATTAACAATTTCTAAGTTGAATAAATGTTATCATTGACAACATGCTTTCAAAGTTGTGTGAGTACATAAAAAACCAAATGAAGTTTGGTTTGGGTAAACTTCAAGGTAATTTAGAGTTTAGAATATTCATCAACTAAGGATTAGTTGAATTGGTAAAGAATCGCTAAGCAACTTAGAGTTCAATACAATAACGTAAGATAGTACAATGATATTGAAGAACGAAGATCAAACAACAGTTATTAGTAGCTGAATAAACACACTTCTTACAATAATAATACAGACTTTAAATAAAGAGATAAAGATTAACTAACTAGCTCAACAATAAATGAGTACAGACTTTGAATAACCAAGGTAATCTCGATTGGAATAAATAAACAAAGATTAACTAACTTGCTCAACAATAAATGAGGGTTAAAGAACTTGCATGACAATAAATCGTTAAACAAGAGATTATAAATAGAGAATTTGCATAAGTATAACATAACAGTGAAAAGTAACCTTCTTTGAATAATAAAGTAGCAAAGGTTAGGGAACTTGCCTCGTGCGTAGGTTAAACAATCACTACTCACGTTCACCTCAAGTCCTACACATACCATATGTATTGATAATTCACATTAGTTACACTAACATTACTTTCATGAGTTGCTTTCTTACTTTTAGTATAGCTACTAACTAAGTTTAAGTTTAAATAACATCGCATCTTTTCATGAACATTACTTTTTAGCTTTATTAAAACCACTTAAGTGATCATGTCATTGCACCACATACACATTAACAACTTGATAAAATATCCTATTACATGTCCAACATGTTATCATTAAGTTATACGAACACACAAAGGATTGCACTTACATTCGCGCATCCCGACGCCCTGCGATTGGCTCCAAATACACAACAGTCCTAAAGATGTCCATTTTGACCATTCATAACGATTTCAAATTGAAAACCTTAAAGAATAAAAGTTATAGACCTATTCTTCCTCTTTCCGAATCATCTTGAATCACCTCAATCGGAGTTCGTATGAAAACGTAATGACCATTTTACTACAGGAGGTCAAAACTGTCCGATCCAGACCACTTTTCAAATATTTGGTATGAATTCCAATATTTGGGCTTAAACTTCTAACCTATTTTTATACCGAGGTATAAAATTTGGCGCTTAGGGTATAAAATTTGGTATTTCATTGCGAATGTCGTATACGTGAATAGTGCCGTATATGTATACGTGAATAGTGCTGTATACATGAATAGTAACCTCGACACAAAAAGGTAGAAATTCCACAAGAAAAATCATACTTATATTTCGGTGTAATGATATTGAAAGAAATAACATTATTTACGAAGAAAATAACATTCCTTACCTCAAAAGAATAGTACTTTTGACCGGAATATCGGATATAATGTTGAAGGAAACTTGCATTGAATAGAAACTCTCAAAGTATCTAAATACTCACAAAAATTCACTTGATATTATAGAGAGATAAAACTTCTTATTCTGGTGTGATTTTCAATTCTAACTAAGCACCCTATTTATAGGAAAATGCTAGAACGCTAAAGTAGACTTAACCTGCTACCTCGTGGGTTTACATGCTACTATTCATGTACACCACTTTTGAAATAAATTTTAGCACATTTCTCACAAACCAAAAGTGGGGCCCACCCATTCTAGAAAATCTCCACCAAAATGTTTTAAATTTAAATAATATTCAGAAACTTCAATAACTCATAATAATTAACTCTTTTATCAGAAAAAATTCGAATCTCATGACTATTCCATAGGAAATTTAATTCTCTACAATTTTGTAAAACAATTTTTTTCCAAATTTCAAACAAAAAATGCCTTAAATCTACATACGAATGATTTTTAATACCTCCATTCAAACAAAATATCGAAATCAACATAAAAATAAATATTTCCTTATCATATAAATCAATAAGTAATTGTTTACAAATAATATTAAAGAATCACAATACTGACAACCATGTCGTTCCCAGGAAAGATGGGGCTTTCCGATAAGGATTTCTCCTTATTGGCGCGTAATTAGATGACCAAACCCCTTTCCTAGACAAAACTTCCTTAGACATTGGCAATAATGTTATCTAATAATATTATTCGAATAATATAAATTATTGATTTGATAATGGGAAATACTGTACAATGACAATTATTGAAACAACAATAATATAAAATATCAATGTAGCAATTATTGAATAAATAAAATAAAATATTGAAGCAAGAATTATCGTAACAATTATTGAGTAGTGCCTTCTTCACGTAAGAATCAATAATTCTTTGCATGCAATACTGTAGTGCTCTTGTGTAAACCATGCGCATTCATCGTATTTTAACCATTTAGGGTATTCCAACGTTGTTGTTAAGCAGTATTAAATTCTGTTATTATTTATAAAAACTCAAACTTGTCATTTTCTTCACCCAACCGCTTTTTGTTATGGGGCCCATAACTGGCTGCGCCGTCGTATGAATATTCCCCGACAAAAAGAATATTCCACGACCAAACAAAAGTTCTCGACAATAATGAATATTTTATAACCACTTGCTTATTTTGCAAAATTTGCACATTTCACCCATAACCAAAACATTATATCAAATTAACACCTTATTATTTCAAGATAATGAATAGAGGATTCAATTTTATTTATAAAAAGTTGGGGTCTTATAGTCTTCACACTTCTCAAATTTACATACATACTTTTCTTGTCTTTCTTGTCAAATTAGTCAACTGAGTAGCTATCTTAGAAAAATCTTGGATGAATCTTTGATAGTATCCCACTAAACCTAGGAAACTCCGTAACTCGATTCAAGCATTTTCAATTATTTCTAATTCATTATTGCTTCCACCTTCGCTGGATCTACTAAAATTCCATCCTTATCGATAACATGTCCTAAAAACTGTACCCTTTCTAGCCAAAATTTACACTTAGTGAATTTTGCATATATCTTCTCCTTCCTTAGCGTCTTCAACACTATTCTTAGGTGTTCAGCGTGATCTTCTGGCATCTTAGAATAGACTAGAATATCATCGATAAACACTACGATGAACTTGTCCAAATATTATTTGAACACTCTGTTCATTATATCCATAAATGCAGCTGGTGCATTTGTCAACCCAAATGACATCATTAAAAACTCGCAATGGCCATAACGAGTTCTGAATGCTGTCTTAGGTACATCCTCCTTCCTAACCTTCAACTGATGATACCCCATTTGCAAATCTATCTTAGAAAAATACTTTTCCCCTTTTAACTGATCAAAAAGATCATCGATCCTGGGCAATGGGTACTTATTCTTTATCGTTAACTTGTTAAACTCTCCGTAGTCGATACAAAGTCTCAACGATCCGTCCTTCTTCTTCACAAATAGTACCGGTGCTCCCCACGGCAAAACACTTGGTTGAATGTACTTTCTATCCAATAGTTCTTGTAACTGAACCATTAGCTCCTTCATCTCTACTGACGCCATTCGATACAGTGCCCTTGAAACTGGTGCCACTTCTGGCACAATATCTATTACGAATTTAATCTCCCTATCTAGAAGAAGACCTAGTAATTCACTTGGAAATACATCCATGAATTCTTTGACTATAGGTATTTGTTCCATCGTTGCTCCCACTATCTAGGTATCAACAACATGACACAAATAACCTACACATCCCTTCCTTAACAATTTCCTAGTTTGTGTCATAGTAAGATAACACGAATGTCCTGAAGATTTATTACCGTGAAACACTACATGAGGCTGTCTCAATGTTCTAATGTTTACACATTTCTTTTGGCAATCTATAATTGCACCATGGTTAAACAACCAATCCATCCCTAGAATTACATCAAATTCTCCCAACTTTATCGGTATCAAATCTACCGATAATTTATAACCTCGTATTTCTACACAACAATCCCTATGAATGTTTTCAAGAGGAATTATTTCTTCATTGGCTACCTTGATATTCAAATGTATAGGAAATCTTTCGGGAAGTAATCTTAATCGTTTAGCAAAATCACATGCTATGAAAGAACAAGTAGAACCCGAATCAAACAACACATAAGTATTTATATCGTTGATCAGGATAATACCTGCAACTACACCCCCTGATGCAACTGCATCTTATACCGTTATGTTAAAGGTTTGGGCCATTGGCGTACTCGTCTGAGCTGGACCACTAATAGCTAACTTACCACTATTAGTGCCTTTATTCCCGTCCGTCCCTTTCTTCGGACAGTTCTTCGCTTTGTGATCAGTTGATCCACATACAAAGCATCCATGGTTCTTCTTCGAACTTGGACAGTTAGGCAAAATATGCCCTTCCTATCCACAGTTGTAACACACCGACTTCCCCTTAAAACAGACTCCTAAATGAGTCTTCCCACAGTTCTTGCACGCCTCCATCCTCTTGTTAGGATTTTCTTGCTTTGCTCTGGTATTCCCAGAGTTAAAACCCTTCCTCTTCTACCCGTTTCCACTACCACTGGCTCCCTCAATTTTCACTTCCCCTTCTACCTTATTCTTATTCTTCTTCTCTCTATGGTATTGGCTTAAAGCCTCATTACCACCCTCAGCGATTATCGCCTTTTCTAGAATGGTTCCAAAGGAAGTACTTTGAAACACTGATATCTGGCTATAGAGCCAGGGTTTCAAGCCTTGCTCAAATCTCCTCGCCTTCCTAACCTCCGTATCCACCTGATGTGGAGTAAACCTCGCTAGTTCATTAAACTTGGTAGTATATCGGGGAACAATCATTTCCCCTTGTTTCAACTCCAGAAACCTCATCTCCACCCTCCCTTGCATACTCGTGGGAAAATAGTTCTCAAGGAAAATCTCCTTGAACCGTGTCCATGTAAAATTCTCTATCTCCGCCCTAGCCTGGTTTGCCTCCCACCAGAAGTTGGCCTCTCCCTTCATCATATAGGTAGCAAAAGCAACCATTTGCCCTTCATCGACATTTTCAATAACAAATGCCTTCTCTATTTCTTTTACCCATGTCTGGGCTTCTATGGGGTCCGTAGTTCCTTTGAACTCCAGCGGACCTATGCTCTTAAAATCTTTAAACATAGTAGCCCGTACTATCGCAGGATTTACAGGTATATTCGCTCTATTTTGATTAAAAAAGTCGTTAATAAATTAACGAATTCTTGTATCGGGTTAATCGGTCCCCTTTTCGGTTGATTCACGTTCGCTCCTTGATTTCTTTGTCTTCTTCTTGGCAGCAATTTTTTGTTAAAATAAATAACATTTCATTATTATTTCTTTCTTGTAAATTAGTTATTATTCATTATTAAACAATAACTCATACTCATTGCACAACATGTTTCAATAAAAGGCTTATATTGATATGTTCTTCCTTGTATTATAATACTACATCGTTCATCATTACACAGCCTTAGCTGATTACATTACTTTCCCGCCATTGCTTTCCAAAAATTGGAATTTACAAAAGACTATCCTTTGTTATATAAAAGAGGGTTTTACGTCACTACACAGATACAACATATTTACATATCTAACTCTACTCTAGTTAATAACTAGATTATATCTGCCTAATTGCATTTTCATAATATGTATTGGCAAGACCGACTATCACATCTCGGCTGATAGTATGCCGGGTCTGCCTTGCCTCCACAGGATATTCAGCCAATTGCCGCTAAAAATCCCCGTGAGAACTCCTATGTATATAGGACATCCTACCAATCTTTTGCTTCTTGGTCTTTAGCTCCTGCCTGAGCTCAAAGACCTCGTGTTTCAGCTCATGGACCTTGTCCATGGCTAACACCTTCTAGTCGTGCTCTTCTTCCCACATTGTCTCTATGCTTTTCTTGTCCTCCAAAATATCATGGAGCTCCTCCTTCAATTCTTTTAGCTCCTTCCCATACTGGATATTTCTATCCAACATTGTCATGAACAATGCTTTCATTGACTCCTTGGAGTTATTTCTTTCTACAGTGCTACCGTGTTAAACGATACCACCTCCCTCCTCCTCCTCGACATCCCATCAAACAAGGACATAAATTCTAAGTTTTTGAGTCTTCCGACTCAATCATCATTACTTAAAGAACTCACCATCTTGGTGTCGGTAAAATCTCTACTTGATTCACATACTCCTCACTAACGACATGTATATCCCTATACATCACGTTATCTCCTGACATCTACAACAAAATAATTTAGTTTGATTAGTAAACATCATTAGCATAGTAAAAACACATATCACATTTAATGCATTTTTAGGGTTAATTTCATCTTTTACTTCTTTAACTCTTCTTAAGGTTATGGCTTAAGGTTCTTTTTTTTCCTTAAGTTTTATAACCTATTGCTTAGATACCAACCTATGACACCCCAACTGGGTATCTTCTAACCTAACAAATGGTGCTACTACTTACTACCATTCACACACACATTAAATTGAAATAACTCAAAAGAGTGAATATGTCTTATTTATATTCCAAAATAATATTTCCTTTCCCAGGTTCTTTATAACAGTGATGCCCCCAAATTCGGGTATCTTCCAACCCGACAGATGGTGCTCCACGGTGCTACAGTTCACACAAACATTTAATTGAAATGCCTTAAAAGAACGAATATGTCTTATGTATATATTAAAAATCTATATTAACATTCCCCAGGTTCTTTATAACCGTTACATTTATTCTTGTCATAATATCAAATATTATCATTACAAACCTATGATATTACATAGGTATTCTACAGGTTCATCTTCGCCTTTCCTTTATCCTTGCCGGATCCTTTGGTCCGTTCGGTCTTAGCTGCATTCATATGGTTCAAGCAAGAGTGAGTATGACTAGTTCAGCAAGTACAACAATTCTATTTAACAATATGCTTGACTTATACAAATCATATATCTTCAATAACAGAACAATAGTTATGAAGTATTATTAATAATTCCAAATAGCACTTCTCTTTTCTTTAAAACATTTTACAATAACAATATTCAGTAAAACATCAATTCCGGTCCAAGACCTTGAGTATCTCATACTTTATTTGAAAAGGACATCTCGACACAAAGTCCGTAAGTTCGACATTTCTTACGAGCACGCCTAGGTGATCAGCCTATAGTACTCTATGTTGATCAACACTACATTCATTAAACGTATGTACATTTAAGTTATGGCAACCTCACGTGCTTGTCGTTTGACGATAAAACATTTAGCATACTCAGTCTTCATTTGAAAACCACACCAATATAACTTGGTACAACATTAACCACACATTGATAGATTGTAAGAAATCCAACATATCATAAGTCTAGCCAAAAGAATTGGATTTGACTTCATCATACCACAATTCATGCGTAAGAATACATGAACCACAAAGCTTGTCTAGATTGAACATAGACAAGGGTTAGAATACTTGCCTTCAGCGTCTGTTATAGTTATTACACGTTCACGTTAAGTCCTTAAGGTCTCTACAGTAGATGATCACATCACATAACACATTAGGTCATGAATAAAGATGCATGATTCCTAATGAATCTTACCCTTCTCAATCTAATCAAATATTAGACTTGTTACTATTGGTTCCGACTTTCCATTTATAATTCACATTGTTCTTACGTTCATGTTTGATTACTTATCTTTAATCTTTATGTATCATAATTAACGTTTAACAATGCCTTAACAATGTTATAAATAAGTTTTGATTTATTCTTAATCAATTACCATTCATTCTATACAATCAAACCTTCTTCACTGTGTACTCCTTAAGGCTTGCGTTGCGGAGCCAATCATCTTTATACAACTCGCGCTGCGGCGCGGGTTAGCAATAGCTAGAGCCTGGACTTGGCATTGCGGCGCCACACATAACTCCTTTGGTCGCACTGCGGCGTGACTCAACAGTAGGTCTGGACATGGTACTGGCACTGCCGTGCCATCTTAAAGCCTTGGACTGGCTCCGCGACGCCAGCTCTGTGCACTAGATAGTTGACAGTTTTAATTTGCACAACGAACTTCCGGACTCCAAATTTGATCATTTTAAGTCCGAATTGGCTCGTTCAAAAGCCATTAGCTCACAAATCACATACTCTACGTGTTCATTCAAGAATTTTATATTATTGACTTCATTTACTCAAAATTCACCTATTGGTTCATTTTTAACGAAAACGATAAACGTCCGTGAACGTTCAACGCTCGTTTCTTCGTTCTAAGTCGGAATTCGGCCATTTTCAAGTCTGCAACTCTATAATGCCAAATAAGACTTGTTCCTATCAAAAACCAACGTTTCCGAGCTCAATATCAAAATTCGACCTCTAATCCGAGAATTTTAGGAATTCGACGATTATCGTCCAACCATGAGAATTCCGGCATAGCTTCATTATTTATGATTTGATTATTATTCCAAATGGACTCTATCCATCATATGGACATTTCAAACTACATATTACATCAACTTATTTTCATGATAAGTTATGGCTTATTCTTCATGAGTTTATAAATTATCAAAGTATAAACTACATATAGTTTCAATTCTCATGACTTATGATAGTTTAAGTCCTTTAACCAACATTCTTACATACTTTTAACATACCAAATTCATTCATGTAAACATGTTATAAATCTTACAAGTTCTTCCTTAGTTCATAGCTTATTTATGAACAAAGTGCTTATTCTCGGCTTATTAGGACTTAAGTCCTTAGATTATTTATTCCTATCATTTAATTCATTGCATACATGATCATTAATCCACACTTCTCTTATCAACCTATAATGGTAGAGATGGAAGGCCAATGACATGAGATCATTACCTTTGTTGAACTAGCTTTTTTCTTCTCTTTTCTAACAAATGAAAGTAGCTTATTCTTGCTTATTCTCTCTAACCAATAAGCTAATTGTGTTGGATGAAAAAGAACAAGCAATAAATGAAATCCAAGGCTTTCTATTTATAGGAAAACCAAAGTGAGGGCATATTAGACAATACACCACACCCACCTCCTTACTATTCATTTCCTAGATACTAAGTTAACTTGCCCACAAAATAAAATACTTGGCCATCACACTAATATCTTGGTCATTACACAATTGTCTTGGTCATTACACAATTGTCTTGGTTACCAAGATTAACCACATTAACATGGGTTGCCCCATGGGTCACTCTAACCCATTGGATCCTAGCTTGGGCTCGGATTTAATTAACTTAACTTAACTTTGGGCTTGTATTAATTAACTTACTTGGACTTCCCAGTAACAACCACTTGGGTTTGCACATTAATGCTATTGGACTTTCAATTTGCTAACAATCCTACAAGTCCAACTCAATTGGCTAAAAGCCTTATTACAAATTCTCTACGTATTATACTCGTATTCTCTTTACACAATATTCAATATTCTATCCTTCGTACATACTCGTATAATACCTCGTATTATACTCGAATTCGTTACATCATATAATACATACGCATCATACGATCATTACATTAACTTCTAACGCTTTATTTTCCTAACATTCTTGAATTACGTTCGCATGCAAAAAATTACATTTTCCATACTTGAATTATTATTACATAATCTTACTCACTTCAATATTCAATCATTACGCATTTCTCAGAAGTTTAAAAATAATTCCCAAGCAGAAATCGATGAATAGAGTTTTTCGTAAAACTTTCTAAAAACTTTTATTTTCGCTCTTAGAAATTCAAACACTTTAATTTCTCTCACGTAGTCAAAATACTATGACATTTCGACATTTCTAGGTTATAGAACAACATTCATCTTACTAACACGTAATAATAACAAGTAATATAATTTTATTCATTATTTCATTAAATAAAATTATTTTACAAAGGATCCGAATTTCTTGGTCATTACATTCTTCCCCCCTTATATAGATTCTGTCCCCAGAATCTCGTCTCACATTATAAAAATAATTGAGGGTAATCCTTCCTTATCTTTTCTTCCAATTTCACTTTTGCTTTTTTTTGCATCGTGGTTCTTCCATAACACCTTTACTGGAAGGTATGACTTTGTTCGTAGAACTTGCTCTTTTCTATCTATAATTTGAATCAGCATCTCTTCGTATGTTAAGCCCTTCTCGATATGAATATGCTCATACTCTATTACGTGCTTATAATCCGCTTATAAGGATGTAACACGGATATATGAAACACATTATGTATTCGTTCTAAGTGTGGAGGTAATGCTATCATATAAGCTACCTCACCTACCCGCTTTTAAAACTTCAAAAGGTCCTATAAACCTTGGACTTAACTTTCCCTTCTTTCCAAAGTGTATCTTTCCTTTCTAGGGAGATACCTTTACAAACATGTAAGAGCCTGCTTCAAACTCCTATTTTCTCGATAAGAGTCCGCATACTTCTTCTGTCTGTCTTGAGCTGATACGAGACGCATTCGTATCAACTTTACCACATCCGCTGTTTGCTGCACCAATTCTGGCCCCATCATTCGGCGTTCTCCCACTTCATCCAAACACAGTGGTGTTCTGCATTTCCTTCCATACAAAGCTTTGTAAGGAAGCATACCTATGCTTGCATGATAACTATTGTTATACGCAAACTCTGCTAATGGTAGATGATTGTCCCAACTACCCTTGAAATTTATGACGCAAAATCTTAACATATCTTCTAACGTCTGAATTGTTCTCTCGCTCTATCCATCAGTTTGTGGATGATATGCCATACTCAGCTTCAACTGCGTTCCCAACTGCTCCTGCAGACTCCTCCAAAAGTTTGATGTGAATCGTGGATCACGATCTGACACAATCAAAACTGGTACTCCATGTCTGGAAATTATTTCCTTAACATAAAGTTTAGCTAACTGGTCCAAGTTATACTTGAACCTAATTGGCAAAAAGTGAGCCGACTTCGACAACCGGTCCACTATTACCCAAATCACATCATACCCTTTTGTTGTAGTGGAAGTCCCACCACAAAGTTCATCGTGATATGCTCCCACTTCCTTCCGGAATCTCCAATGACTATAACAAGCCACTTGGTCTTGATGTTGGCCTTACCTTTTCGACAAGTCAAGCACCTACTCACATACTCGGCTATTTCTCTTTTCATGTTCTACCACCAAAACTCTCGTCGAAGGTCTTGATACATCTTAGTACTCCTGTGATGAATTGAAAACCTCAAACTATGAGCCTCTTATAATACCTTCTCCTTTAATTTCGTCTCATTTGAAACCCAAATTCTTCATTCAAATCTCAATAA
This sequence comes from Panax quinquefolius, assembly GCA_020205615.1. Lineage (NCBI taxonomy): Eukaryota > Viridiplantae > Streptophyta > Magnoliopsida > Apiales > Araliaceae > Panax > Panax quinquefolius. Next base: position 41,989,845 of record CM035157.1, on the reverse strand, counting down.
CCCCTCGTTATCAAGATCGTACTTAATATCTTTTCATTGGTTAACCGCTCCTTTACCTGTCACACTCATCGCTTTTGAGTCGCACCTCCTTGACTATTTCTACGATGGTAGATTAAATCTCTTTCACAAATAATATCTACCCCAATTCACTTGGCAACTTCACTTCTATTTCCATCCTAGCCATCTTTGTTATTAACTTAGTTTGAGCCGTTAACATAGATAACTTCTCCCGACCCTTCCTACTTAAGTCATCAGCAACCACATTGGCTTTTCAAGGGTGATACAGGATTTCACAGTCGTAATCCTTTATCAACTCCAGCCATCTCCTCTGTCTCATATTCAACTCCTTCTGTGTAAAGATATATTTTAGACTCTCATGGTCCGTATATATCTCACATTTTTCTCCGTAAAGATAATGTCTCCATATCTTTAAGGGAAAAACTATTGCGGCCAGTTCTAGATCATGAGTAGGGTAAACTTTCTCATAATCCTTCAACTGCCTTGATGCATACGCAATGACCTTGCCATGCTGCATGAGCACGCAACCAAGTCCTCTATGTGAAGCATCGCTATAAACTACTAAATTTTCTATGTCATTGGGTAATGACAAAACATGTGCTTCACTCAACCTCTTCTTCAGTTCTTGAAAACTGTCTTCACATTTATCAGTCCACACATATTTCACCGTCTTCCTTGTCAAGTTAGTCAACGGAGTAGCTATCTTCAAAAAATCCTGGATAAATCTCCGATAGTATCCCGCTAATCCTAGGAAACTCCGCACAACAGTCGACATTTTCGGTTATTCCCAATTCATCACGGCTTCCACTTTCGCTGGATCTACTGAATCCCCTCATGGTCAATGACATGACCAAAAATTGAACCTTCTCCAACCAAAATTCATACTTAGTGAATTTCACGTACAACCTCTCCTTCCTTAGTGTCTCCAACATTATTCTTAGGTGTTCAGCATGATCTTCTGGCATCTTAGAATAAAGTAGAATAACATCGATAAACACTAATACGAACTTGTCCAAATATTATTTGAACACTCTGTTCATCATATCCATAAATGCAGCTGGTGCATTAGTCAATCCAAATGACATCACCAGAAACTCGTAATGACCATAACGAGTCCCGAATGCTGTCTTTGGTACATCCTCCTTCCTAACCTTCAACTGATGATACCCCTTCCTTAAATCTATTTTAGAAAAATACTTAGCCCCTTTCAACTAATCAAAAAGATCATCGATCCTGGGCAATGGGTATTTATTCTTTATCGTCAACTTGTTCAACTCTCTATAGTCGATACAAAGTCTCAACAATCCGTCCTTCTTCTTGACAAAAAATATCGGTGCTCCCCACGGCAAAACACTCGATTGTATGTACTTTCTGTCCAACAGTTCTTGCAACTGTACCATTAACTCCTTCATCTCCACTGGCGCCATATGATACGGTGCCTTGGAACCTGGTGACGCTCCTGGCACAATGTCTATTACAAACTCAGTCTCCCTATCCGGTGGAAGACCTGGCAATTCACTTAGAAATACATCCGCAAATTCTTTAACTATAGGTATTTTTTTCCATGGTTGCTACCATTCTCGGGTATCAACAACATGACACAGATAACCTACACATCCCTTCCTCAATAATTTCCTAGTTTATGTCAACAACACGAACGTCCCGGCGATCTATTCCCATAAAATACTACCTGAGGTTGTCTCAACGTTCTAAGGTTCACACATTTCTTATGACAATCTACAATTGCCCCATGGTTTACCAACCAATCCATTCCAAGAATTACATCAAATTCTTCTAACTTTATCGGTATCAAATCTACCGATAATTTACAACCCCGTATGTCTACGCAATAACTCCTATGAATATTTTCAATAGGAATTATCTCCTCATTTACTACCTTAATATTTAAGGGTATAGGCAACTTTTTTGGAAGTAATCCTAATCGTCTAGCAAAATCACATGCTATAAATGAATAAGTAGCACCCGAATCAAATAACACGTAAGAATTTATGTCATTGATCGAATAATACTCTGCGATTACACGCCGCCCCCGATGCAATCGTGATCTTGGATCATCATGTTAAAGGTACGACCCATCGGCCTACCCGGCTGCGCTGGACCACTAACAGCTAACTTACCGCTATTAGTGTTCCGATTCCCGTCCGTCCCCTTCTTTGGGTAATTCTTTGCCATGTGGTCAGTTGACCCACACACTAAGCATCCATGGTTTTTCTTTAGATTTGGACAGTTAGGCGAAATGTGCCCCTCCTGTCCACAATTGTAGCATACGGCCTTCCCCTTAAGACAGACTCCCAGATGAGTCTTCCCACAGGTTTTTGAAGCCTCCATTCTTCTCTTTGGATCTCCTTGCTTTACTCTAGTATTCCTAGAGTTGAACACTTTTCGCTTTTGTCCCTCGCCACTCCCGCCGGCTCCTTTTATTTTCACTCCCCCGTCGACCTTCCCCTTATTCTTCTTGTCTTTGTGGTACTGGCTTAGAGCCTTACTACCACCTTTAGTGATTATCGACTTCTCTAAAATAGTCCCAAATATAGTACTTTGGAACACAGATATACGGTTATAGAGCCAGGGTTTCAAGCTCTGCTCGAACCGTCGAGCTTTCCTAACCTCAGTGTCCACTTGGTGTGGAGCGAACCTTGCTAGTTCATTAAACTTGGCAGCATATTGGGGAACCATCATGTCCCCTTATTTCAAGTCCAGAAACTGTATCTCCATCCTTCCCTGCATACTCGTGGGAAAGTAGTTCTCGAAGAATATCTCCTTGAACCTCACCCACGTTAGGTTCTTTATACCCGCCCTAGCCTGGTTAGCCTCCCATCAAATATTGGCTTCACCTTTCATCATATAGGTTGCAAAGGCAACCTTTTGACCCTCTTCTACATTTGCTATGACAAATGCCTTCTCAATTTCCTTTACCCTTGTCTGGGCTTCTATGGGGTCCGTAGTTTCTTTGAACTCCGGCGGACCGACACTTTTAAAATTCTTAAAGGTAGTAGCTCGTGCTACTCCCGGATTTATGGGGATATCAGCCCCATTTCTATTGAACGCGACTGTTAATAAATCAACAAATTCCTACATTGGGTTAATCGGACCTCCTTCCGGTTGATTTACGTTAGCACCTTGATTTTGTTGCCCTCTTCTTGGCGGCATTTTGCTGTTACAATAAATAACATATTTCATTATTATTCATTTCTTATTAGTTAGTTATTATTCAAGATTAAATAATAACTTCAACATCCATTGTTTAGTATATTCCGTAAAAAGGCTTATATTGATTCATTCATTGTAGTATAATACTACATCGTTTCATTACACAGCCTAAGATGATTACATTTCCATCCCGCAATTGCTTTCCAAAAATTGGGATTTACAAAAGACTACCCTTTGATATACAAAAGAGGGTTTTACATCACTACTAGATACACAATATTTACATATCTAAAACTACTCTAGCTACTACTAGATTACATCCGCATTAAGGCATTATTAAAATCTATTGTGGCCAGACCAACGATAACATCCCTACCGATATTGTCTTTAAGTCCGCTTAGCCTCTCATCGGATACCCAACTACACTGCCATCGAAATCGATGAGAACTCCTATAGATATAGGATATTCTCCTTATTTTCTGTCTCTTGGTATTTAGCTCCCCCTTGAGCTCAAAAACCTCATGTTTTAGCTCATGGACCTTGTCCTTGGCTAAAACCCGCTCATCGTGTTCCTGTTCCCACATTGACTCCACATCTATCTTATCCTATAAGACAGCCTGGAGCTTTGCTCGTAACTCCTTCACCTCCTGACAATAGAGGAGGTTCCTATCTAACACTGCCATGAATAGTGACATCATAGACTCCCCTTGGGGTGTCTCTTCTGCAAGTGCTATTGAATTGAAGGACACAACCTCCACTTCCTCTTCTATATTGCCATCAAATACCGGCATGAGATCGGGGTCCTCTGAGTCTCCATACTCAATCACTACTATCTCTGGCTCCTCTGCTATTGGGTTTGATATAACCTCTATCTGGTTAACCGATTCTTCACTAACTGCCTGCACATCTATATGCATTCCATTTACACCTAACATCTACACAAAATAATTAGGTTGATTAGTACACGTCAGTAGAATAATAAAAACACATAACATATTCATAATGCATTTTTATAAGGTTATTTTCTTCTTTTACTTCCTTAATTTCTCTTAAAGTTATGACTTAAGGTTTTAATTTCCCCCTTTAAGTTTTATAACCTAATGCTTTGATACCAACCTGTGACGCCCCCAAATCCGGGTATCTTCCAACCCGACAGATGGTGATCCACGGTGTTACAGTTCACACAAATATTCAATTGAAATGCCTCAAAAGAACGAATATGTCTTATGTATATATTAAAAATCCATATTAACATTCCACAGGTTCTTTATAACCGTTATATTTGTTCTTGTCATAATATCAAATATTATCATTACAAACCTATGCTATTACATAGGTATTCTACGGGTTCGTCTTCGCCTTTCCTTTATCCTTGTCGGATCCTTCGGTCTGTTCGATCTTAGCTGCATTTATATGGTTCAAGCAAGAGTGAGCATGACTAGCTCAGCAATTACAAGAATTCTATTTAACAATATACTTGACTCATACAAATCATATATCTTCAATAACTGAACAATAGTTATGAAGTACTATCGATAATTCAAAAAAGCACTTCTCTTTTCTTTAAAACGTTTTACAATAACAATATTCAGTAAAACATCAATTCCGGTCCAAGACCTTGAGCATCTCATACTTTATTTGAAAAGGACATCGCGACACAAAGTCCGTAAGTTCGACATTTCTTACGAGCACGTCTAGGTGATCAACCTATAGTATTCTATGTTGATCAACACTACATTTATTAAACGTATGTACGTTTAAGTTGTGGCAACCTCACGTGCCTGTCGTTTGATGACAAAACATTTTAGCATACTCAGTCTTCATTTGAAAACCACACCAATATAACTTGGTACAACATTAACCATACATTGATAGATTGTAAGAAATCTAACATATCATAGTCTAGCCAAAAGAATTGGCTTTGACTTCATCATACAACAATTCATGCGTAAGAATACATGAACCACAAAGCTTGTCTAGATTCAACATAGACAAGGGTTAGAATACTTTCCTTCAGCGTCTGTTACGGTTATTACACGTTCACGTTAAGTCCTTAAGGTCTCTACAGTAGATGATAACATCACATAACACATTAGGTCATGAATAAACATGCATGATTCCTAATGAATCTTACCCTACTCAATCTAATCAGATATTAGACTTGTTACTATTGGTTCCGACTTTCCATTTATAATTTACATTGTTCTTACGTTCATGTTCGATTACTTATCTTTAATCTTTATATATCATAATTAACGTTTAAAAATGCCTTAACAATGTTATAAATAAGTTTTATTTCATTGTTAATCAAATACCATTCATTTTATACATTCAAACCTTCTTCACTGTGTACTCCTTAAGGATGGTAATCATTGGCGCCGAATATCCTTATACAACTCGCGTTCTTGGCCTTGATTAGAAGTAGCGAGCAGAGTTCCTTGGCATTTGTAATGCCACACACATAACTCCTTTAGTCGCACCGCGATGTGACTTTGCAGTTGGTCTGGGCATGGCTGTGACGCCCCCAAAATAGGTATACATCACCCATTCTAAGTTGTCAATACATGGTACAGAAACAACTACAACTTTATTATTACAACAGTAAAACTGTGAGTTTGAATACAAATATTATCTTCTAAACAATATCTATACTCAAATAAATCCTCATCACATTTATTGATACATTATTTTACAAAATGGTGAGGACTACTAAACAACTCTCTTTAGAACCTTCATTCCATACCCAGAGCTGCGTGCTTCGTTATATTCTCGCATCACGAGAAGAAAAATGGAACAAAAGGAAAAGGGTGAGCTCAACTAGCCCGGTAAAGAATATTATGACTAAGATAATATACAACAAATTATCGTTAGTCTTCAACAGGAAAAATCTAATAGAATACAATAGACAACAAGTTTTAAATCAATATTCGCAATGAAATAATAATTCATTAGAAGAGTTAAGTAGAGAATGCAAACTACTATCTTCTCTCGTATGAATTTAAAAGTTCATCGTCTATCTTTTATCCCCCGTAACATTAATCAATATATATCTCGAATCAAATATTCATCTTTTGCACTACAGCCAAAGATATTCATCGATTAGTCATGTTCATCTAAACACTGTTCATCTTTGCACTACGGGCCAAAGATATTCATCGAAATCATTCATCTTTGCACTACAGCCAAAGATATTCAATAATATCATCATTTAAGATCGAGGATGATGAAAAATATTTTTAAAAAGCGAATCCGGTGAAACAAAATGACAAGGATTAAGGATTAAGGATTCGTACTTTGTTTTATCCATGTCCAACAATACCTCAAAAATAATCATAGTGGTGTAAAATTCAAGAATGATCAAAACATGGATACAATCAAAGCTAGTATCCAGAATAGATATTTTGGACGAAAAGGAAAATTTTCATTTTTCGATGAATAGTGCCGATTCGTGAATAAGATCAGATATCGTTAATAGTCGTGATATCGTGAATAGTAACCCTAACACTAAAAGTTCCAAATTTGATTAAAAGTTCAGATCAATACTTCGGCATAATGATATTAGAATAAATAATATCATTAAAAAATAATATCCCTTACCTCGAAAGATCAGTACTTCTAGCTGAAACACCGGATATAGGCTATGACTTGAACTTGCACCGTATAGCAATACTCAAAATATACTCAAAATACTCACAAGAATACGCTCGATAATATAGAGAGAGAAAACTTCAGTTTTTGGTGTAATTTTCAATTCTAACCTAAGCATCCTATTTATAGGAAAATGCTTAGAACACCAAAGCAGAAAATTTAATATAATATTAATATATAAATTAAATTTTCCTATGCCAACCTTCCAAGAACTGAATTCAGCTCATTCAACACACATGTGTAACACACCATAATGAAAAAAACGTTTTTGTTATTTAAAATATTTTAAACTTCCAAAAAACAATTATTTCGGAGCTTTGGAACTTTAATAATTCACAATAAATAGCCCTTTTGTCAGAAAATTCGAAACTCGCGACTTTTTATAGGAAATTAAATTCTCTACAACTTTACAGAAGAAAGTTTTTCCAAATTCCAAACAAAAATTGACCAAAATCTACAAGCGGGAAGCATTTTATAAAGTATAATCAAATTTCAGTCAAGAAATGGGGTCCACCGACACATAAAACATGCTTTAAATATTTTTGGTAACAAAAATACTCCTCCTCCATATATACTCATATATCCCACATTCATCGTAAAAATATCATCATTATTATATTATTAAAATATAACAATATATTTAAATGAATTATTTTATCAAAAAGATAAAATTTCAATTTTCAACAATTGTCACATTAAAATTTTCTCCATCTATATCCACATAAAATCAATATTTTCCTCATCATATGAATCAATAATTAATTATTCACAAATAATATTACGTAATCACAATATTGACAACTGTGCAGTAGGTTCAAGAAAGAGGGGCTTTCAATAGAATTTCTCCTTCTTGGCGCACAATTAGGTGACCAAACCTCTCCTTAGACAAAACTTTCTAGACATTGCCAATAATGTTATCTAATAATATTATTCAGATAATATGAATTATTGCTTCGATAATGAAAAATCTTGTGTAATGATAATTATTGAAACAACAAAACAATATAAAATATCAACGCAAAGAATTATTAAATCAATAAAATATTGAATAGTAATTATCGTAACCATTATTGAGTAGTGCCTTCTTACGTAAGAATCAATAATTGGTGCAATACCGCGTCTATGTGTTTTAACGTCGAAAGTATTTTTAACGAAGATTAAGCAGTAATACTCTACGCCGTTATTTTTAAACAACTTATATTTGTCGTTTTTTTCATCCAATCGCTTTCCATTATGGGGCCCATTAAAAGATCGCTGGCATGTAGTAATACGAATATTCCCTTTGACGAAAGAAGAATATTCCACGACCAAACGAATATTCCCAAACAACAATGAATATTTTATAACCACTTGCTTATTTTGAAATATTTGCGTATTTTACCCATAACTATCCACATTAATGAAATCAACCCTTACTATTTCAAAATAATAAATAGAAAATTAAATTTCATTAATAATAAGTTGGGGTCTTACAACCTCCCTCCTTATGAAATTTCGTCATCGAAATTGATGTACGTATACGTGTGTTTGAAAAGGTGAGGATACCTCGCTTTCATTTCCGCTTTCCAATTCTGTGTCATTTCCTCTATAGCATGATTCCTCCACAAAACTTTAACTTGTGGTATGACCTTTCTTGGCGTAGGACATGCTCCTTCCTATCCAAGATCTTGGCAGTACCTCCTCATACGTTAAGTCTTCTTGGCTATCTCGTCTGCTTTCTAACTCTATAACGTGGTTCGGGTCTTTCATATATTTCTGAAATATGATATATGAAACACATTGTGAACACGAGACATTTTCGGAGGTAACGCGAGTCTATAGGCTACATTTCCTACTCGGTCAAGAATTTGAAATGGACCAATAAATCGTGGATTAAGCTTTTCTCTCTTCCCAAATCTTGTAACTCCCTTCCCTGGAGCAACTCGCAACAATACATGATCCCCTATACTAAATTCCACGTCCTTTCGATGAAGATCCGCATAACTCTTTTGTCGATCTTGTGCCATTTGTATACGTTGTCGAATCACTCGGATCTTTTCCGTAGTCATACATACCAACTCGGGTCCCAACAATATTGCTTCACCCACTTCGTCCCAACATACTGGAGAGCGACATTTTCATCCATATAATGCTTTGAATGGAGCCACACCTATACTTGCCTGATAACTGTTGTTGTAGGAGAATTCCACCAACGGTAAATACTTATCCCAACTGCACTTGAAGTCTAGGACACAAAGTCTTAATAGATCTTCAAGAGTTTGAATAGTCCTCTCTGATTGTCCGTTCGTTTGAGGATGGTATGCCGAATTGAATCGTAAATCCGTGACCATAGCTTTTTGCAAGCTAACCCAAAATCTTGAAGTGAATCTTGGGTCACGATCCGAAACTATGGATACTGGCATGCCATGCAACCTCACAATCTCATTTACATATATACTAGCAAGACGTTCAAGGGAATAAGTCTCCCGTCTTTCGTATCGGCAAGAAATGAGCAGACTTGGTTAATCTATCAACAATAACCCAAATAGCATTGATGCCTTGAGAAACCGTAGGAAGACCTGTAACGAAATCCATGGTAATGTGTTCCCACTTCCATTTTGGAATCTCAAGTGGTTGCAACGGACCCTTAGGTACTAGATGCTCCGCCTTTACACGTTGACAAGTTAAACACATTGAGATAAACTTTGCAATCTCTCTCTTCATATTATTCCACCAAAATGTATGTCGAAGATCACGATACATTTTGGTACTTCCAGGATGGATTGAAAATGGTGTATTGTGTGCCTCCATCATAATCTTATACTTCAAATCAGAGTCGTTAGGGACACAAAGTCTGGAGTGGACTCGAAATATTCCTTCTTCATCAATTCTCGCTTCTGGAATAGCACCTTCTTGTACTTTCTTCTTCTTCATACGCATCCATTCTGAATTCGGTGGCTTGAGCAACCTTAACTTTTTCTATTAAAGTTGGCTCTGTCGCATATACTTGACATCATCGCACTCATTCTCGCATATGATCTTCTACTCAACGCGTCGCACTACCACGCTCGCTTTTCGGGATGGTATTGAATAATAGTGTGGTCGTAGTCTTTCAATAACTCGAGCTAACGTCATTGCCGCATGTTGAGTTCTTTTGAGTGAAGAAATATTTAAGGCTTTTATGGTCTGAATATATCTCCACTTTCTCCCCATATAGATAGTGCCTCCATATCTTTAGCGTGAAAACGACTGCTGCCAACTCTAGATCATGAGTAGGATAATTCCTCTCATATTCTTTAAGTTGTCGCGAGGCATAGGCTATGACTTTCCCACGTTGCATGAGAACACATCCTAACCCTTTTGCGAAGCATCATTTGTAGATAACAAATCCATCCGAACCGGATGGTATTGTTAGAACAGTCCGAAATGAGTCTCCTCTTGAGCTCTTGGAAACTCTTCTCGTATTCCTCGTTCCATACTTAATTTTATATCTTTAAAAGTCGGTTGAGTTAATGGAGTAGCGATTCGAGAAAATCCTTCCACGAATCTCCGATAATAACCAAATAAGCCCGTAAAGCTACGTACTTGGTCACCGACTTGGTTGCTCCCAACTTTATATTGCTTCAATCTTGGCGGGTCCATGGATACTCCATGTTTTGACACACGTGCCCAAGAAATGCTACTTCCTCAAGCCGAACTCGCATTTCTTTAATTTGGCATATAGTTTGTTTTCACGAAGCCTTTGGAGTACCGACTTCAAATGGTGCTCATGATCTTCATGACTTTTGGAATATATGAGGATGTCATCAATAAAGACAACAACGAATCGATCCAAATATTCCTTGAATACTCGGTTCATCATATCCATGAAAGTCGTAGGAGCATTAGTCAATCCGAAAGACATGACTAAGAATTCATAATGCCCGTCTGAAGTTCTAACGGCGTCTTTGGAATATCCTCGATTCTAATCTTCACCGATGATATCAAGAGCGAAGATCGATCTTTGAAAAAAATTGCGCCCCTTGCAACTGGTCAAACAAGTCATCAATACGAGGTAGAGGATACCTATTCTTGATGGTGACATGGTTCAATTCCCGATAGTTAATACAAAGTCGCATACTTTTGTCTTTCTTCTTTACGAATAAAATAGAGCACCCCAAGGAGATGTACTAGTAGAATGAAACCGATGTCCAACAACTCCTATAGTTGGATCTTTAACTCTGAAGTTCAATAGAGCCATTCGATATGGGGTTTTAGAAATGGGCTTTGTACCGGGTTCAAGATCAATAAAGAATTCAACTTCTTGTTCGGGGTAGACAGTGAAGTTTGAGAGAAATACGTCGGAAAGTCAATAACAACAGGGAATATTATTCAAATTTGACGTGTCTTTATTCAAATCCATAACATGGGCTAAGAAAGCTTGACATCCGCTTTTTTTAATAAATGAATAGCTTTATGATTAGATATGACGTTGATTGATTTTAATGGTTTAGTTGCTTGAATTGCATACTAACAGTTGGTTAGGAATATGAAAACTAACAACCTTACAAAAATAATCAATTTTGGCATGATGAGTAGTTAACCAATCAATCCCTAAAATCACATCAAAAGCAAATATCTTTAAAGAGATAAGGTCAACAGGTAAGGTGATGGTGCCAACTTGAATTAAACAAGATTTATAAGCGAGTGGATGTGATGAAAGTTTCTCCTAACGGAGTTTCCACAGATATAGTCAAAGTCTAATTTCTCGAGTCAAGTTTAAACGTTGAGCACAAGCGGAGAGATAAATGAATGTGTAGCACCAGTATCAAGTAAGGTATAAACTTCGCAAGAATTTATAAATAGCTTACCCGTGATCACCTCGTTTGGGTTCCTCGCATTTTGACCGATCACAACAAACGCTCTTCCAGAACCGTTGACTTTTGACTTTTTCGGGACGGTCTTTTGAGTCACCGTCCCCCATTGAACTAGGTTTCGCTCTACCGTACAATCTCGAAAGCGATATGTCCTTCCTTTCCATAATTATAGTATACCTTGAACTGTTGTGGGCGGTTTGGGTGATATGTCCCTCTTTCCGCATTTATAGCATATAATGGGGTGGTCGTTCTCCTCCTTAGAACCGGTTCTTTTCGCCGCCTTTGTCGTCTTCACATGGTCGTTGTTAAATCTCCTCTTTTTAAAATCTCCTCCTGACTCGCTTCTTCTATTTTCATGGCCATGATTACCACCAGAGTGGTTACCATTTTTGTCCGTCTTTTTCTTTCTCCACTGGTTATCGTTGTTTTGTTGACTGCTATCTCCGGTATTATCCTGGTTGTGGTCCCTCGGTTGACCGTACTCGTTATCTCGCTCTAATAATTGAGCCCTATTTACAACATCTGAATAGAGAGAAAATTTATGAGAAATGAGATATTGTCGTATCTTAGGGTTTCAAACCTCTCGTAAACATCCGCGTCATCGTTCCTCATTCTCCACCAAATGAGGTGCTGAAAACGGATAACTCGCAAACTTTGCCTCGTCTTCGAGACACCGTCATGTTATTCTCGCTCTCGGTCTAATAAACTCCACTTCCTTCATATAACGAACACTTTCGGGAAAGTATTTGTCATTAAATAGTTTCGAAATGTCTCCCAAGACATGGTGAGTCTTAATTTGGATGGGTACGCTTCATGAGACTCCCACCAGAGTACGCTTTCGCTCGCCACGAAACATAAAGGTGGCGAATGGAACCTTCTGTTCATCCGTGCATCCCAAGACATCGAATATCTTGGTAATTTGCTGACCCATGTTTCCGCCATGATCGAATCGGCTTTCCCTTAAATTCTCGTGGTCCCAACTCTTTGAATTTGCTTGGTTGTGACAACCCGTGAATTGCTATCATTTCCTCCTATATTTTGAGCACGAGTCTCCTAAATCGATTTTGCATGAATCGCTAAAAGCTTCTAAACATCCCCTCGTTCATCATCGCTTCAATGGTGTTGTTCACGGGAGGAACATTGCCCGACTGTTGCACGTTCTCCTCGTTGGTGAGTACAGCCTCTCCACGGTCTCATTTCCATTGTTAATATTCTCGATTCGACATTCTCAAATACTATCATAAAACAAGGGTTAATTAAGGAAATCAATATATCACATAATATCCCTATATACTGACCAACTAACAAATAAGCTTAGGTAGGACACACTAGCGAAGGATGATAGCTTAGGTAGGACACACTAACAAATAATCATAGTGGTGTAAAATTCAAGAATGATCAAAACATGGATACAATCAAAGCTAGTATCCAGAATAGATATTTTGGATGAAAAGGAAAATTTTCATTTTTCGATGAATAGTCTTGAGTATTCGTGAATAATCAGATATCGTGAATAGTCTTAGATATCGTGAATAGTAACCCCGACACTAAAAGTTCCAAATTTGATTAAAAGTTCAGATCAATACTTGACATAATGATATTAGAATAAATAATATCATTAAAAAAATAATATCCCTTACCTCGAAAGATCAAGACTTTAAATTTGAAACAGGATATAAAGGCTATGACTTGAACTTGCAATAGTATAGCAATACTCAAAATATACTCAAAATACTCACAAGAATATGCTCGATAATATAGGAGAGAAAACTTGGGTTTTCGGTGTAATTTTCAATTCTAACCTAAGCACCTATTTATAGGAAAATGCTTAGAACACCAAAGCGTAAAATTTAATATAATATTAATATATAAATTAAATTTTTCACGCCAACCTTCCAAGAACTGAATTTAGCTCATTCAACACACATGTGTAACACACCATAATGAAAAAACGTTTTTGTTATTTAAAATATTTTAAACTTCCAAAATCAATTATTTGAACTTGAACTTCAATAATTCACAATAAATTGCCCTTTTGTCGGAAAATTCAAAACTCGTGAATTTTTATAGGAAACTAAATTCTCTACAACTTACGAGAAGAAAGGTTTTCCAAATTCCAAACAAAAATTGAAAAGAAATCCATAAGCAAGCGATTTTACGGTGCTAAAATCAAATTTCAAATTCAAGAAATGGGGTCCATAAAACACATAAAACATGCTTTAAATATTTTTGGTAACAAAATACTCCTCCTCCACATATACTCATATATCCCACATTCATCGTAAAAATATCATCATTATTATATTATTAAAATATAATAATATATTTAAATGAATTATTTTATCAAAAAAAAGATAAAATTTCAATTTTCAACAATTGTCACATTAAAAATTTTCTCCATCTATATCCACATAAAATCATTATTTTTCCTCATCATATGAATCAATAATTAATTATTCACAAATAATATACTGAGAATCACAATATTGACAACCGAGCGCCTTCTAGAAAGAGGGGCTTTCAATAAGAATTTCTCCTTCTTTGGCAAGCAATTAGGTGACCAAACTTCTCCTTGATGTAACTTTCTAGACATTGCCAATAATGTTATCTAATAATATTATTCAAATAATATGAATTATTGCTTCGATAATGAAAAAATCTTGTGTAATGACAATTATTGAAACAACAAAGAATATAAAATATCAACGCAAAGAATTATTAAATCAATAAAATCTTGAACAATAATTAATGTAACCATTATTGGGTAGTGCCTTCTTACGTAAGAATCAATAATTGGTGCAATCTGGTGTGCTCTTTGTGTTTTTAACCGCCGAGTATTTTTATAAAGATTAGCAGTAATAACTACGCCAATTATTTTTAAATAACTTATATTTGTCGTTTTCTTCATCCAATCGCTTTTTCGTTATGGGGCCCCTAAAAGATCGCAGGCCGTCACGAATATTCCCAGACAAAGAAGAATATTCCACGACCAAACGAATATTCCCCGACAACAATGAATATTTTATAACCACTTGCTTATTTTGAAATATTTGCGTATTTTACCCATAACTATCCACATTAATCAAATCAACTCTTACTATTTCAAAATAATAAATAGAGAAAATTTAATTTCATTAATAATAAGTTGGGGTCTTACAATGGCCTTTGGTATTTGCAATGCCACCTTTAAGCCTTTGAAAATTTGGCATGACGCGACGCTTGACTTTGTGCACTAGATAGTTGATAGTTTTAATTTGCAAAACGAATATCCCGGACTCCAAATTTGATCATTTTAAGTCCGAATTGGCTCGTTCAAAATCCATTAAGCTCACAAATCACATACTCTACGTGTTCATGCAAGAATTTTATATTTTTGACTTTGTTTACTCAAAATTCACCTATTGGTTCATTTTTAATGAAAACGATAAATGTTCGTGACTGTTCAACACTCGTTTCTTCATTCTAAGTCGGAATTCAGCCATTTTGTGTCCGCAACTCTATAATGCCAAATAAGACTTGTTCCATCGAAAACCAATGTTTTCAAGCTCAATATTAGAATTTGACATCTAATCCGAGAATTTCACGATTTCGACGATCATCGTCCAATCGTGAGAATTAAAGATAGCTTCATTACTTATGATTTGATTATTATTCCAAATGGACTCTATCCATCATATGGACATTACAAACTACATATTACATCAACTTATTTTCATGATAAGTTATGGCTTATTCTTCATGAGTTTATAAATTATCAAAGTATAAACTACATATAGTTTCAATTCTCATGACTTATGATAGTTTAAGTCCTTTAACCAACATTTTTACATACTTTTATCATACCAAATTCATTCCTAACATGTTATAAATCTTACAAGTTCTTCCTTAGTTCATAGCTTATTTATGAACAAAGTGCTTATTCTCGCTTATTAGGACTTAAGTCCTTAGATTATTTATTCTATCATTTCATTGCATCAACGATCATTAATCCACTTTTTTTTTTCAACCTATAATGGTAGATGTGACAACCTGAATTTTCATAAGGTATTAAAATAAAAATTTAATAATTTAAATTCGTATTACGATGTGATTAATGTAACAATCCGTAATTTTAATTGTAATTATAAATATTTATTGAATTATATAAATATTTAATGGATGCGTTTATTATTGAATAAATATTTGTTTTTGTTGAATAAATATTTGTTTAATTTGATTTAATTTGATTTGGTTAATTATTTGTTTAATAAATAATTAATGGGTTAAGGAAATTAATTGTTATGAGATAATATTCTAATTTAATTTAATAATTAAGTTAGAGAGTTTATAATGATTAAATGATTTATTCAATAAATTATTATTAGAATTAATTAAATTAAGTATGAAAACTTAATTAAATAAAGTGTGATAAATAACTATATTATAAAGGAGTTATGAAAATAAATTAAAGGAGTTTAATTTAGTTTTTGCCAAACAAGGCTTAAATTGTAAGACCACGAATTTTATGAAATGAAAGTATTCAATTTTATTACTATTATTATTTTGTTTTTGTAAATGGTTAAATTGATAAAAAGTTACGATTTAAGGGTGATATGTGAGAATTTTTGCAAAGTATGTAAGTTGTTATAAAATATTCGTTTGATTGGGGAATATTCTTTTTGTCGGAGAATATCCAAATGCGATGGCACAATCATTGGTGGACTCCACAATGGAAGTATTGTCATAGTTAAAAAATGAAAGAATTATTTTTTTATAAAAATAACGGCGAAAGTGTTACTGTTAAAACTGTTGAACTACCCGGTAGTAAAAGTACAGTAATACACGTGGTTGCATAGTAGCACACGATATTAATTATTGATGCTTATGTAAGAAGTCACTCAGTTATACTCAATTATTGCTACAGTAATTGTTGCATCATATCTCTCATATTATTGATTCAATTATTGTCACAATATCATCTGTATAATATGTTATATTATTAAATCAATAATTGAGACGACAAAGTTATTCATATTATTATTTGTAATATTGACAATGTCTATAAGTTCTGTCAAGGAGAGGTTTGGTCACCTAATTGCGCGCCAATAAGGAGAAATCCTTATCGAAAAGCCTCCTCTTTCCTAGGAATGACCTGGTTAAATATTATGAGTTATAATATTAATGATGAATAAGTTTGTGTTGATTAAAGATGAAATTGATAGTTCCATTGTGTTGGAATTATTAGTGTTAGTGAAAATCAACATTTATTTTGATAATAATTGATGTCTGGAGGTTATATTGACCAATCGGGTAATTAACCGGATAAATGAGCAATTAATTGCTATTGATTCACATGATTATAACTATTTGTTCATATGTGTGTACTATTGATTCAAATTCATTTACTATTAGGGGAGTTGGTGCAAGATTGATAATACTTGCATGACTAAGTTAAAAATGGAGGTATAGATGGAGGTACTATATTGTAATTCGTATTTTCACATGTCTAGAACTATTGATTCACATGATTTACTATTGATTCACATGATTTACTATTAGGGGAGATGGTGCAAGTTTGATAATACTTACAGGACTAAATTAAAAATGAAGGAAAAGAGGAAGGTATTATACTGTAATATTTTGAGCTCCAAAACGTGCAATTATCGAAACTATATTTTCCTATAAATAGAAGCTCATTCTTCCTTCATTTCTCAACAATTCACTAAAGCTATAGAGAAATTATTATAGAGAGAAATATAGAGAGAAAAAGAAGAGAAGTTTGCTACCTCACTATTCCAGTATCCAATTTTCTTCTAAGGTAAGGGGTATTATTTCTTTCGTATTGATGAAGAGAGCTATTGTTATTCCATTCCTTATTATTCTGTTAGAATAACCTGTGGACTACCATATACATGGTGAAATTCTTCTGTTATTCAATTCTTTATTATTATGTTGGAATAACTCATCATGCAAAGTAATCTTTGCATACTTGGTGAAATTCTTTTGTTATTCCATTCTTTATTATTATGTTGGAATAACTGCCATGCATAAGTACCGCATACATGGTAAAATTCTTCGTTATTCCATTCTTTATTATTCATTGGAATAACACATCGTATGTGGTCTATCGCATGCTCGTGAATTTTGTTGTTATTACATTCTTTATATTACGTTAGAATATCTTATGCTCGCTTGGATTACGCATGACACCGTTCCGTTCTTTATTATTACATTGGAATAACTTTGCGTGCATGCGATCTATCGCATGCCCGGTGAATTCTTTTTGTTATTCCATTCTTTATTATTCTTTTTGAATAACCTGTCTATATGGATTACCGCATGCATGGTGAATGATCCTTCGTATTCATTCTTTATTAAATTGTGGAAATGATCTGTCTACGTGGATTACCGCATGGCGGGTGAAAATCCATTTGCAGTTTCGTATATTCTATTATACTCGTCTAAGATATAATTTCTTTTGTACTCGTCATGGAATATCATTTTCTTTGGTATTTTTTTTATGAGTTACTATTCACCCGATTACTATTCTCTCTAATATTATTCACTCGGGTATTCGGGGCACTTTTCATACCGGAGTACTATTCATGAGTTACTATTCACCCAATTACTATTCACTCTAGTATCATTCACTCGGGTATTCGGGACACTTTTCATGTTGGGGTACTATTCCCGAAGTACTATTCACCTAAAAAATATATTTCTTTTTTTGTCCAAATTATTTTTGGTACATGAATATTATTCTTGAATTTTACTCTACAAAGCAGTATCATGTTGACAATTTGGACGTTATTGATTTCTGGATAAATTAAATTATAAATCTTTAAAATTTATCCTTGAACTTGTTTTATTGAATTATTATGTCATTGTTATCATCCTAATGCTTATATTGTGATGAAAGTCATCTTTGGCTTGCGTGCATAGATGGACTTGGTATGATTATTACCATGGATTATTCGGTATAATCATGATCATAATGTGACGAATGATGTGGTAAAAGTCCTCATTGGCCTATAGTTCATTGATGGACAGTTGTTGGTATGATTATGACTAGGGATTATTCAGTATAATCATGACCATTGATGATTACATGAATATCCTTGGTCGTGGTGCAGGGATGATTCGATTTTATTTATTAACCTGAGTCTCAGCGTTAAAGTTGATGAAAAAATTTTTAAATCATAGAAGACAGTAGATTTTATGCTCTACTTGACTCTTCTAATGGATTGCTTATTTCCACTATAGTTATTGATCTAAAACTTGTTATCTATTGTATTCTATCAGTTGTTATACTGTTGAAGACTAATGATAATTTATTCTGCATTATCTTAGTCATAATATTTCTTACTGGGCTAGTTGAGCTCACCCTTTCTTTCATTGTTCTCTTCAAGAAAAGAGATATATACCGGGACGAGAGTCGGGAATGGAGTGATGGTCCGGGATAAATGGCTTTAGTAGTCCTCACTATTCTACGGAATAGTGTGATAATAATTGTAATGAGGACACCATTGAGTGTGGATATTGTCTAGATGACAATATTCTTGTTTAAACTCTCAGCTATGTTTATCGTATTTTACACGACTGTTGTAAAATTAAGTTTGTATTTGATTTATGTACCATGTTTTCTTTGGCGACCCAAGACGGGTGATGTATACCTATTTTTGGGCGTCACATAAATATATTAAGTCTTTAATTTTTAAAGAGTTTTGCCAAATGGAGCCTTAAGGCTTTTGGATTTTTAAAATTTTAATTATTAATAAAATAAAAAAAATAAAATATATTTATAATTTATACGTTATATTGGTAACTGATAGTATTTATTAGGTTTATAATGAACATATGCGTTTTATTTATTTTACGTTGGCTTATCGCTTTTTAGAGCGCATAGATTATCGGTTGGATTTTTAGTTTACGTATTTTTCTAAACTTAAGCCTAAAGAAGAAAAAGAACAACTCGAGAGAGTTTTGAGAGAGTCTAAGAGAAAGAAAGAGAGAGAAACTTCCCGAGACTTTCAAATAGTAAATCGTGGTGTTTAACAAAGATCGTCGAGTAAATTGAAGGTATGTCTTTACCATATATGTTTTACGCCAAATTTCATTGTGAATTTGATTCTCTCGTGTTTCTAAATTTGATTGTAGTATAAAAATTCTTTACAAAAAGTGTACGTAATCCATATGTTTTACTAATTGATTATGGAATCACGTGTTTTGGTAATAACTAACATAGATATATTTTATGTAGTTTTTACATATACGTTCAACAATAAGAAAAATTATTTTCTGGTGATTACATGTACATGAACATGTTTTGTAGGATAACAAAATTAGGTATGCTAATTGTGAAATTGAACCTTATGTATGTTAATTGAGTAAGGACTTAATGAGAATGTAGTTCAAAGGAATGAATTCGTTGGATAATTGTGGTTTACAGTGTTAAACCTTGTAAAACAACGTCAACAATGGAGTTTTGTTTTAAAATAGTGTTTCAAGGATTTAACTTTTCTAATTATTGTTTAAGTTGTGCTAAATTAGTATATGTATACTTGTTAATGATTTACATAAATTATATATGTTAATTTAGCTGCTAGAAGCCATTAAATCGTTAAGAATTATTATGTTTTGTTCATCGTGTGCGGTTTCTGTAAGTTTCGGCGCCTCAGCGCCAAAAATCAGAGCCGCAACCCAGAACACCACGCCGTAACACCAAAATCAGCGCCACAGTGCCAATTTCGTCAGCAAGCAGCATTAATATCGACTTAGTTCTCGACCTTGGTGATCTTTGGAATAGTAGTGCTGGTGAGACGATTTTGACCTCACAGTAGTAAAAAAATGGCCATAACGTTTTCATACGAACTCCGATTGAGGTGATTCAAGATGATCCGGAATGAGGACAAATAGACCTACAACTTTCAATCTTTAAGTTTTTCAAATTGAGGTGGAAACAGGAGTTAAAATGGTCATTTATGGGACTGATATGTATTAGGAGGCAATCGGAGGGCGTCGGGAATGCACACATGCAAATGTAGTGCTCCTGACGATAAAAGATGTTGTCCTAAGTTATAAAACATGAATATTAGTAAATATAATGATGCTTAACATTAATAAATGATGTATTAGATAAGTTGTATAAGCATACTAAGTACACACAAGAGAGAACGTCAAAACGCCGTGCCAAGTGTTAATGAACTTAAAAAGTGTTTCTATTCAATTGAAATGAATATTATAAGATATGGAATGGATTTAATATAAAACCAATAAGTAGTCCTAGCAAGACTTAAGCACTTGAATGAACTTCGAGTTTGACTAAGAAGAAATATAGTGAGTTATAAGTCTAAAGTTAACACAATCAAATTGAACATTGTGTATTGATTAATAGGAAGAGTTATAGGATGTAGATTAAAGTTTACATTACAACTACTATGTGTTGCTATGTGACTAATAGTTGATGTGAATGATTATATAATTGTGTAGGGCATGTGAAGTACAAATAACTGTATAAGCTGTTAAACTGTTATTGGTAAACAACGATCAAGGCAAGTCTTTCAGTTCCTATTCGCTATGTGAACTTGATGATTAACTGTTTTAAATCTTTATTACAAAGAGCATGATGTGTTATATATATGTTGAAAGTATGAAATGTTAAAGTCAATTTATGACTATGTTGATTGATTAAAGCATGCTGATTGAGTAAGGACTCAATCTTTATACTTGTTATATGAATTGTAGCATGTAAGTTATATGTTGAGCATGTTATTATGTGCTATGTGATGCATGAAAAGCTCATTAGATTTTCTTTGGGTTGTCGAGCTCAACCTTGTAAATAACCACTTTTGCGGAGTTCAAGATTCAAGGTAAAGTTATGTGTTACAGCTTGAAAGACATGAATCAGATGTGATACTTGAAGATTATACACTTTGGTTGTGTTATTATTATTTGAACCATGTTAAAGGTTCCGAATAATGTATAATTGTTGAATTGTAATATCGTTTTGAGATGTAAACTATTGTGGTACTAAAATGATTCTGAGATATTTAGATATAAAGGTTGAAGGTTTTGGGAATGAGGATAGTTTGTAATAGAAAATTTTAATTATTCCGCAAATTTCAATGGTTTTATTATCATTTAATGATGTAAAATTAGAGGTTGAATGTATTATTATTAACCAAGTCGAGAATTAAATTGTATAATTTTTGGGGTCATTACAAGTAGAGATGGAAGACCAATGACATGCGATCATTACCTTTGTTGAACTAGCTTTCTTCTTCTCTTTTCTAACAAATGAAAGTAGCTTATTCTTGCTTATTCTCTCTAACCAATAAACTAATTGTGTTGGATGAAAAAGAGCAACAACAAATGAAATCAAGGCTTTCTATTTATAGGAAACCCAAAGTGAGGGCATATTAGACAATACACCATACCCACCTCCTTACTATTCATTTCCTAGATACTAAATTAACTTGCCCATAAAATAAAATACTTGGCAATCACACTAATATCTTGGTCATTACACAATTATCTTGGTACCAAGATTAACCACATTAACATGGGTTGCCCATGGATCACTCTAACCCATTGGATCCTAGCTTGGGCTTGGATTTAATTAACTTAACTTAACTTTGGGCTTGTATTAATTAACTTACTTGGACTTCCCATTAACAACCACTTGGGCTTGCACATTAATGCTATTAGACTTTCAATTTGCTAACAATCCTACAAGTCCAACTCAATTGGCTAAAAGCCTTATTAAAAATTCTCTACGTATTATACTCGTATTCTCTTTTCACAATATATGATATTCCATCCTTCGTACATACTTGTATAATATCTCGTATTATACTCGAATTCGTTACATCGTACAATACATACGCATCATACGATCATTACATTAACTTCTAACGCTTTATTTTCCTAACATTCTCAAATTACGTCCGCATACAAAAAATTACATTTTCTATACTTGAATTATTATTACATACTACTACTCACTTCGATATTCTATCATTACGCATTTCTCGGAAGTTCAAAAATAATTCCCACCAGAAATCGATGAATAGAGTTTTTCAGAAAACTTCTCGGAAATTTTTTATTTTCTTCTTAGAAATTCAAACACTTTAATTCTCTCACGTAGTCGAAATACTATTTCATTCCGACGTTTCTAGGTTATAGAATGACATTCATCTTACTAACACGTAATAATAACATGTAATATAATTTTATTCATTATTTTATTAAATAAAATTATTTTACAAAGGATCCGAATTTCTCGGTCGTTACAATAACCATTACATATATGTTCCTTGTCATAATATCAAATAATTATAACATTAATCCTATACTATTACATAGATAGCTTATTGGTCTGCCTTAGCCTTCCCCCTTTATCCTTATTGGTTCCTTCAGGTTTTTCAGTCTTAGTTGCATTCATATGGTTCAAGCAAGAGTGCGCATAACTAGCTCAACAAGTATGAGAATTTTATTTAAACAACATGCTTGAATCATAAGAATCATATATCTTCTATAACTGAATCAATAGTTATGAAGTACTATCGATAATTCAAAATAGCACTTCTCTTTTCTTTAAACATTTCACAAAGAACAACGTTTATAAAACATAAATTTTGGTCCAAGACCTTGAGCATTTCATTCTTTCTTTAAAAAGGACAGCCCGACACCAAGTCCTTAAGTCCGGTATATCTTACGAGTACGTCTAGGTGATCAGTCTATAGTACTCTATGTTGTACAAAACTTCTTCTTTAAACATATTTACGTTTAAGTTTTGCCAACCTCACGTGCCTGTCGATTGACGACAAAACGTTTGTTTATTCATACTCAGTATTTCTTTGAAATCCATACCAAAACAGTTTGGCAAAAGATAGCAACTTTGATAGATTATAAGAAAATCTATAAAACACATTAAGTCTAGCCGAAGGGATTGGCTTTGACTTCATTATACATCAATTCATGTGCAAGATACATGAATCACAAAGCTTGTCCAGAATGAACATAGACAAGGGTTAAAATACTTGCCTTCAGCGTCTTCTATAGATAATATACTTTCCTTTTGAGTTTTAAGGTTTCTACAATACATAATCATGTAACATACCACATTAGGTCATAATCAATCATGTATGGTCACTAATGTATCTTACCTTTCTTCTCAATCTAATCATTCTTTAGATTGTTTAACATTAGTTACGATGTATCACATTACTTCTTATTTATGGTCAAGTAATCTTTCGTCAACCTTTAGTTGTAATTCTTAAGGTTATTATCATCCTTAAGGATGTTACTTTAAGTTTATTAAGGTATTAATTCACCATTAATCAACTTTTAAATTCTTTACATCCATAAACATTCCTTTCTAGCTCCTTCCTAGTGCTGGCGTTGCGGCGCCAGCTTCCTATACATATCTCGCGTTGTACATGAGTCTCCGATGAGATGTTTCCGGCTGCAGCGCTGCGGCGCCATGCCCAAGATTACTAACGATCGTGTGCGGCGCCATTCTCGAAGAGAATTTGGGCTCTACTTTGGTGTTTGGCAGTGCGACTTTATAGCCGTGGGCCACGTTGCAGCGCCAGTCCTATACCTCAGACAGTTTTCTTGTTCTATGAACTTTCCGGGTAAATTGTTCATTTTAAGTCCGAATTAGCTCATTCAAAAGCCGTTAGCTCACAAATCACATGAACTTTGCGTTCATATAAGAATTTTACATTTTCAAATCCGTTAACATGGAATTCACCAATTAAGTTCTTTATTACGAAAACATTAAACGTTCGTGAACGTTCATAGCTCGTTTCTTCGTTCTAAGTCGGAATTTGACCATTTTTGAGTCCGCGACTCTAAAATACAAACTTAGACTATTCTCCATCGAAAACCAATGTTTTCAAGTTAAATGGTGACTTTTGACTTCCATTCCAAGAATTTAACGATTTTGACGATTATCGTTTAATCTCATAAATTTCGCCATAACTTCGTTACTTGAGATTTTTACACCATTTCAAATGGATTCATTCCATCATTCTAACACATATCATCTAAGCCTACACATGATGGTTTTAAACTTGTCCATAAACAACAACATAACAATCCTTAAATGTTCTTCACTAGTTAATAACTTTTATAATTATGATTCACTTTCAACATAGTTTATTAAAGTTTACATCCATTAATAACCATCCTTATACTCCTTATAAAACATGCACCACCAATACTCACTTCTCTATCCAAACTATGATGAAGAGATGGAGATTAATGGTTAAAGGTTTATTACCTTTGAAGTTCTTAGCTTGGTTCTGCTTCTTCCTCTTGTTCTAGCAAAACTCTTCTCACTTTTCTCTCAATGTGCAAGCTCTAAGATGTTAGTGAATTTTGAACAAGGCAAAAATAAACTAGCAACCTCTCTTATTTATAGAAAATACAAAAGAGGGCATAAGGGTAAAATTCACCCCACCTCCTCAACTCCCACCTCCTTACTATTCCTATCTTGGTCACCAAGTAAAACCACTTTACTTGGTCACCAAGATGTCTAGCCATGTGATTCATGGGGTCCACATGGGTTGCCCCATGGGTTTTTTTTATCCGATAACCCATCGGTTTAATCCACGGATCCGGTTCTTGGTTTGGGCTTAGGTTTTAATAACTTTAGCTTAACATTTAGGCTTGCATTTCATATCATTGGGCTTTAACAATTTTGCACTTGGGCTTGCCCAATTCCTTCACAAATCCTACAAGTCCATTACAATTAGCTTAAAGCTTACAACGTATAGTTTACATATTCTTCTCATTTACTATTTCGTATACTCATTCATCATATTTGATATATCATCTTTCATACATACTTGTATAATACCTCATATCATACTCGTATTCATTTCTTCGTATAATACTTACTTATTATACATTCATCATTTATTCAATCTTCACTTTCCCTAACATTCTCAAACTTAGTACACAGGCGAAAAAATGCGTTTGTCATACTTGAATTATTATTACATAATCCATCATTCCTTGTTATTCTATCGTTACGTATTTCTCGGAAGTTCAAAAGTAATTCCCGAGCAGATATTGATGAATAGTGTTTTTTTGAAAAATTTCTCAGAAAACTTTTATTTTCGTCTTAGAAATTCAAACACTTTAATTCCTCCACGTAGCCAAAATACTACGATATTATAATATTCTTAGGTTATAGAACAACCTCCATCTTGCTTACTCATTAATAATAACATATAATATAATTTTATTCATTATTTAATCAAATAAAATTATTTTACAATTAATCTGATTTTCTCGGTCGTTACATTCATCCCTCCTTATAGGGATTCTATCCCCAGAATCTCGCTTAAAATATTAAACAAACAACTGAGGATAATTCTTCCTCATCTTTTCTTCAAGTTTTACGTTGCTTCTTCGGCATCGTGGTTCTTCTATAACACCTTTACTGAAGGTATAACTTTGTTCCTCAGAACTTGCTATTTTCTATCGATGATTTGAATTAGCATCTCTTCATACGTTAAGTCCTTCTCAATATGAATAGGCTCATACTTTATTATGTGCTTATAATCTAGCTTATAAGAATGTAACACAGATACATGAAATACATTATGTATTCGTTCTAAGTTTGGAGGTAATGCTACTATGTAAGCTACCTCTCCTACCCTTTTTAATACCTCAAAAGGTCCTATAAACCTTGGACTTAACTTTCCCTTATTTCCAAAGTGTATCTTTTCTTTCCATGGAGATACCTTTAGAAATATATACGAGCCTACTTCAAACTCTTTGTTCACTCGATACAAATCCATGAAACTTCTTACATGCATTCTGTCTTGAAATGCTACAGATGCATTCATATCGACTTAACTATATATCCATTGTTCTCTACACCAATTCAGGTCCTAGCATGCGGCGTTCTCCTACTCCATCCCAATATAATGGTGTTATTCGCACTTTCTTTCGTATAAAGCTTCGTAGTAAGGCAAGATGCCTATACTTGCATGATAACTGTTGTTATACGTAAACTCTACTAACAGTAGATGATCATCCCAACTACCTTTGAAATCCATGATGCAAGATCTCAACATATCTTCTAGCATCTGAACTGTTCTTTCACTCTGTGCATCGGTTTGTGGATGATACACTGTACTTAACTTCAATTGCGTTCCCAGCTATTCTTGCAGACTTTTCCAAAAGTTTGATGTGAATCGTGGATCATGATATGACACTATCAAAACTGGTACTCCATGTCTGGAAATAATTTCCTTAACATAAAGTTTAGCTAACTGGTCTAAGTTAAACATAACCCTTATTGGCAAAAAGTGAGCCGACTTCGTCAATCGGTCCACTATTACCCAAATAGTGTCATACCCTTTCTATGTAATCGAAAGTCCCACCACAAATTCCATCGTGATATGCTTCCACTTCCATTCCGAAATCTCCAATGATTGTAACAAGCCATTTGGTCGTTGATGTTCGACCTTAACTTTCTGACAAGTTAAGCACCTACTCACATATTCTGCTATCTCTATCTTCATGTTCGGCCACCAAAAACTCTGTCAAAGGTCTTGATACATCTTAGTACTACCAGGATGAATCGAGTACCTCGAACTATGAGCCTCTTGTAACACTTCCTCCTGTAATTCTGTCTCATTCAGAACCCAAATTCTTCTTTCAAATCTTAATAATCCCTCATTATCAAGACTATACTTTATCTTTTTTTCATCTACTAGCCGCTTCTTCATTTGGTCACACTCATCAGTTCTGAGTTATACCTCCTTAACTCTTTCTATAATGGTATATCAAATCTCCGTTGTAAACAATCTCTGTCCGGACTCACTCGGCAACGTAACCTCTAACTCCATTCTAGCCATCTCTGTTATTAACTCAGTTTGAGTTGTTAACATAGACAATTTTTCCCGACCCTCCAGGTTTGGGCTTCAACTGGATTCATAGACCCTTGAAACTTCGGCGGTCCAATCGCTTTGAAGGTCGTGACATAAGCTTGCGGTTAATTCACAAGTGCTCCAGTTAATAAAGTCACCAACTGTTGAATCGGGTTAGCGTTGGCCTCGTTATTATTATTAGTAGACCCCTCAGGAGGTGGTTGCTGGCGTGGTTGTCTTCTTTCTAGGAGGCATTTTCTGTTAAAATATACGCTTATTAGTTCATTACTCAACTTCTTGAATATTTGAAGTTTAACTTAAACATTCTAAGATTAAAGCTATAACACATAACATTCCAATAAACTTTGAGATTTCATTCATTTAAAACTTTTCATAACATAATAAGGATAACATCTCTGCTTCCAACATTCACTTTCTGAATTAAACAAATTTCGAGGATTACATATTTATACTACCCCTTTATTTATGTCATAATAAGATATTCATAATTTATTTATTCACATACTTAATCACATATCATTATTATTCTTATTCTTTCTATCTCGGGCATATTAAGGCGTTGAGAGGCTTCCCTACGCTCTTCCTCCATAATACGATCTGTTTGTCCTACGATCCATCACGAACCCGATGGCGAGTCTTAAACCGAGGTGGGTAATAAAAGACTTAATCCTGGGCCCTATCAATCGCAGAATGAAAGGCATAATCCATTTCATTCATCTTGGCCTTCTTCGCTTGAACCTTAGCTTCAGCACGATCTGCACGTTGAGTCGCCTTCATCCAAGCATCCTCTCTGCCCTCAGACGCTTAGCAGACTCCTCCTTCAAGTCATCTTTCAAACTTATCCAATTTAGTCTTCATATTCTCATTCTCCGCCAATAGATCCTCTTGCGGACCCTTTGTATGAACTAGGTCCCACTTTGTGTTTCCAAGGGCATGAGTCGAGTTCACGAATCTCTCGCATCATTATGTTCTATAGTAGCTTAACGCATCTCACCCAACATGTGGCGCCCCCCAAAACAGGTATACATCACCCGTCTCGGGTCTCCAGAAACATGGTACAAAATTCAAATACAACTTAATTATACAACTGTCGTGTAAAATACGACAAAACATAACTGAGAGTTTAAACAAGAATATTGTCATCTAGAAAATATCCACACTCAATGGTGTCCTCATTACAATTATTATCACATTATTCTGTAGAATAGTGAGGACTATTAAAGCCATTTATCCTGGACCATCACTCCATTCCCCGACTCGTCCCAGTTATATTCTCATTTCCTGAAGAGAACAATGAAAGAAAAGGGTGAGCTCAACTAGCCCAGTAAGAAATATTATGACTAAGATAATGCATCATAAATTATCCTTAGCCTTCAACAGTATAGCAACTGATAGAATACAATAGACAATAAGTTTTAGATTAACAACTACAGCGGAATAGGCAATCCATTAGAAGAGTCAGGTAGAGCATAAAATCTACTATCTTCTATGATTTAAAAAGTTTTTCATCAACTTTATCGCTGAGACTCTGCTTAATAAATAAAATCGAATCATCCCTGCATCATGGCCAAGGATATTCATGTAATCATCAATGGTTATGATTATACCGAAAAATCCTTGGTCATAATCATACCAACAACTGTCCATCAATGAACTACAGGCCAATGAGGACTTTCACCACATCATTCGTCACATTACGGTCATGATTATACCGAATAATCCTTGGTCATAATCATACTAAGTCCATCTATGCACGTAAGCCAAAGATGACTTTCATGATACTGCTTTCTAGAGTAGAATTCAAGAATAATATTCATGTACCAAAAATAATTCGGACAGAAAAGAAATATATTTTTTGGGTGAATAGTATCTCGTGAATAGTACTTCGGGAATAGTACCCTGTGAATAGTATCCCGACGCAAAAAGTGTCCCGAATACCCGAGTGAATGATACTAGAGTGAATAGTAATCGGGTGAATAGTAACTCGTGAATAGTACTCTGGCATGAAAAGTGCCCCGAATACCCGAGTGAATAATACCAGAGTGAATAGTAACTGGGTGAATAGTAACCCGTGAATATTAACTCGTAAAAAAATAACAAAGAAAATGATAATCCATGACGAGTACAAAAGAAATGATATCTCAGACGAGTATAATAGAATATATGAAACTGCAAATGGATTTTCACCCGCCATGCGGTAATCCACGTAGACAGATCATTTTCATAATTTATTAAAGAATGAATACGAAGGATCATTCACCATGCATGCAGTAATTCACATGAGCATAAAAGTTATTCCAATGTAATAATAAAAATGGAATAACAAAAGAATTCACTAGGCATGCGACGATAGGCCGCATGCAATGAGTTATTCCAACAGTAATAATAAAGAATGAAACTAGGTTATGCGTAATCCGCATGCAGACGAGGATATTCCAATGAGAATAATAAAGAATGGAACTAGGTCATGCGTAATCCATGATGCATGAGTTATTCAATAGAATAACAAAGAATGGAATAATGAAGAATTTCACCATGTATGCGTTACTTGCGATAGACGAGTTATTCCAAGATAATAATAAAGAATGGAATAATGAAGAATTTCACCATGTATGCGGTACTTGGCAGATAAAGTTATTCCAACATAATAATAAAGAATGGAATAATAGAAGAATTTCACCATGTATAAAGACTTTGACAGACAAAGTTATTCCAACATAATAATAAAGAATGGAATAATGAGGAAGAATTTCACCATGTATACGGTGAGTCGCGTATACATGTTATTCCAATAGAATAATAAGGAATGGAATAACAATAGCTCTCTTCATGAATACGGAAGAATAATATGTTAGGTTTTCGTGAAAATCAAAGTAGCAATCAAATTGCAAAATATAAATAAGCGAGATAAAATCGATTTTAAAATTTTCACAAACCAATTACCCCGGATCATCCTTTATGCATATTATTAATTAAACGAAGAATAAGAAATTATGAAATCATACCCTTGTAGAAACGAGCTTCCTCAGTACGAAGTTCACCTCCTACTTCTCGCGATCTCCTGAATCTCGGGTAGATTCCTTCCTTTGATTAATGTAAGCCACCCAAGTGTATGGCCTCTATAGGTGATCCACCAAGGAAGAGGAATTTTTCAAGAAGAAGGGATTTGGCTCAAACCCTAGTTTTTCCTATCTTAATAAGAAAAGGGGTGTACTCTCCAAATCTTGGAATTACGTATATTTTAGATATCTAATATAAGACTCTTCTTATAAAGATATCATGTAACCCTATTTTAATTAAAATAAGGTATTATTTATTTAATTAAACTCTTTTAATTAAATGGGCTCCCTAATCCTATTAGGGGAAATTAATTAAACTCCTTTAACTAATTTTCTTTCCTAATCCAATTAGGAATAAATGAGAGTACTAATATTAAATTAATTCCTAAACCTTTTAGAAATTAAAATAATAATAATTATAATAATATTAATAAGACTCCTCTTATTAATTTATATTTAATATTTCTAAAATATTAAATAATAAATATTAAGCTATTTAATTTATTCTATCACCATAGATTAAATTAAATATACTTAACATATTATTACAATTATGCCATTAACTTCTTAAATAATTATTCTTCCTTTTATGGTGTGACCCTTTAGGTTCTCCATATTAAACCTAGGTTGTGAATAAATCAATTAGAACAATTCTAATCTCATTTAAATAAATAAATTAAATAAATAATTTATTTAAATAAATAATATTTATTCTACAATAGGGATAAGCCTCTCCCTAGCGATCAACGACTTTCCAGATAATATAGATTTCAACATTAATCATAAAAGAACCTTTGAGTAAATAGTTACCGCAGACAATTCAATCCTTCCACCATACAATGTCCCAATTAAATATAAGACATGGAATTATGTCAAGTCTTATTTTATTTAATTATATGTATTTCGATTCCTAAATGAACAACTCCTAATGAATGCAAATTAGAAACTACTTTCTAATTTCATTCCACCTCGCCAAGGATTCACGGGTTGTCATTTATCGAATCACATAGACATCACTCTTTTTACTAGAAGTGGTAGATTCTTTATTGATCATTCATTATCTTCATATATAACTTATTACACCCAAGCATACCCTTTGATATACTCTAAGAGTCTTAAGGAATAAGTCAAAGTGTAATTCATTATATATAAGATACTATGATGATCTCAAGTCTAAGGATCATTTGTCTTTACTATCACTATAGGAATTTCTATTGACGTGTAAGTAAAACTCCATTAGGTATTCCTTAGTGAGTCACGCTCAAATTGAACTTATTCTCTAATAAGCACCTACATACTTGCTTTAGTGACTCCACACAAATGATCATGAGATCAATCATCCTCATCCAATGAGCAAGCAACGATGTACCAATCTATCCGGATTCACTAATCCCCTATTTAGTAATCCAATGATTGGGAACTATTTTAGTTTTAAGCTTTCTAAGAATTTAGATCTCATTAGAATGATCATTATCATTATTCTAAAAGCGTTGCTTAAAACTATGGGTTTATCACATATTATTAAAAAAAACACCATGTAGATAATAAATGCCTTTAATAAATAATTCTTGTATTAATAAATAAATAAGATTGATTGACACACGAGATATGCTTTATCATCATACATGATTGGCTTGTATGCATAATACTTTCAATCTCCCACTTGCACTAAAGCCAATCGCCGTGGTATCTCATACCCATCTTCTCTAAGTGACGATCAAACCTTTGTTGTGTTAACGCTTTAGTAAATGGATCTCGCAATATTGTCTTGAGAGTCCACACGCCCAGGTGACGTCTCCTCTTTCAATGATCTCTCGATCAAATGAAATCGCCATAACACGTGTTTGGATTTACGATGAGACTGGGTTCCTTAGCTTCATGTAATGACTCCGGTGTTGTGTCACAGAATAAAGGCATTGGTCCTTTAATGCTAGGAACCACACCAAGTTCCAGAATGAACTTCTTCATCCAACGAGCCTTCCTTTGCGACTTCACTTGCGCCTATGTACTCTGCTCGCCTCACTTTGAATCAAAGAATCATTTCTTTGCTTGGAACTTTTCAACTCATCTGCGCCACCGTTTAAGGTAAACACATACCCCAAACGGATTTATTGTCATCTTGGTCTGTTTGAAAACTTGAGTCCGTGAAGCCCTCTAGTTTTAATTCGGACCACGTAGACAAGAAATACATCCTTAGTTCTTCTTAAGTACTTTAAGATATTTTTCACCGCCTTCCAGTTGTTCTTCTCCGGATTCGATCGATATCGCTTGTTACACTAAGTGCATGAGCGACATCGGTCTAGTACATATCATACCGTACATGATAGATCCTATCTTTGAAGCATAAGGAATCTTACTCATGCGGTTTCTCTCCTCAGTGTCTTTGGGGCTTGTTTCTTGGAGAGATGTATTCCATGGCTCATCCAGCATGAGACCTCTTTTGGAATCTTCCATGCTAAACCTTTTAGCATCATGTCAATGTCGTTCCTTGGGATAAGCCAAGCATCCTATTAGATCTATCTCTATAGATCTTTATCCCCAAAATATAGGATGCTTCTCCCAAGTCCTTCATGGAGAAGTGTTTAGATAACAGATTTTAATTGTTTTAAAGATAGGAATATCATTCCCTATCAAGAATATATCATCAACATATAATACAAGGAATGAAATAAGCGCTCCCCACTAACCTTCTTGTACACACATGGTTCATCCTCATTTTGATAAAATCAAACTTTTGATTGTCTCATCAAAACGGATGTTCCACCTACTAGAAGCTTGCTTTAATCCATAAATGGATCGTCAGTAGCTTATAGACTTGATTTGTTCCAACCTTTGAAACAAATCCCTCTGGTTGTGTCATATACACATCCTCCTCAAGTTTCCCATTGAGGAAGGCCGTTTTCACGTCCATCCGCCAGATTTCGTAGAGTCATGGTAAGTCGTAATCGCAAGCAAAATCCGAATGGACTTGAGCATTGCTCATTGGTGAGAAGGTTTCGTCATAGTCAACTCCTTGTCTTTGTTTGAAACCTTTTGCAACCAAATGGAGCCTTATAGGTCTCTACCTTGCCGTCTCGCTCCAGTCTTTCTTTTAAAGACCCATTTACACCCAATAAGCTTAATGCCTTGGTGGTGAGACCAAAGTCCATACTTGGTTCTCATACATGGAGTCCATCTCGATTTCATGGCTTCTTGCCACTTTCTCCGAGTCTTTACTACTCATAGCTTGTTCGTAATTCAATGGATCATCATCATCTATGATGCGTACCTCATTGTCATCTTCTATGACAAGTCCATACCTGTCTGGCATCTTTGGTACTCTTCCAGATTTATGAATAGGGTGTGTGTACTGAAGGAATCTCTACTTGGTTAGGTACCTCACTTTGATCATAGTATTTTGTGGTTCTTGAACTTCTTCAAGATATATCTTACTCCCAATCGACCCCTTCAAGGATAAACTCCTTTTCCAAGAAGGCAGCATGTTTCGCAACAAACACCTTTTGATCAGTTGGATGATAAAAATAATACCCCGATGTTTCTTTAGGGTATCCCACAAATCTACATTTGTCAGATCTAGTCCTGACTTTATCGTTTTCAAACTTTTTGACATAAGCTGGACAACCCCAAGTCTTAACATGCTTAAGATTTGGTTTCCTCCCTGTCCATAACTCATATGGGGTCTTGGGGACGGATTTTGTAGGTACCTTGTTAAGTAGGTATGCAGCCGATTCTAGGGCATATCCCCGGAAGGAAACTGGAAGGTCGGTAAAACTCATCATAAATCGAACCATGTCCAACAATGTTCGATTTCTCCTTTCAGATACACCATTCATTTTGTGGCGTGCCCCGGTGGAGTCCATTGTGAGATTATACCATTTTCTTTGAGACAATTGAGAAACTCACCACTTAAGTATTCTCCTCCTCGATCAGATCGAAGAATCTTAATACTCTTACCAGTTTGCTTCTCAACTTCACTTCTGAACTCTTTGAACTTTTCAAATGATTCAGATTTGTATTTCATTAAATACACATATCCAAATCTTGAGTGGTCGTCAGTGAATGTAATAAAATAAGAATACCCTCCTCATGCATTCGTTGTCATAGGTCCACATACATCTGTGTGTACCAACGCTAACAACTCTGTAACTCTTTCTCCTTTTCCACTAAAAGGAGATTTAGTCATTTTACCCATGAGACAAGATTCACAGGTTGGATATGATTCATAATCAGATAGCTCTAGGAGCCCATCTTTATGCAACTTGGATAATCTTGTTTCATTAATATGACCAAGTCTACAGTGCCACATGAAGGTATAATTAACATCATCTCTTTTCCTTTTCTTAGTTTGTTCAATTTGAAATATATTTTCATGCAAGTCAAGTATATAAAGTCCATTTCGCAAATTACCAACACCATATAAAACATTATCATTATAAATGGAACAACTGTTGTTCTTTATTATAATATTAAAACCATCCATATCCAATACAGAGATAGAAATAATGTTTCTAATGATATTTGGAACAAAATAACAATTATTTAAATTAATGAACTTGCCCTAAGCGTGCTAAACAATAAGTCCCTACAGCTAATGCAAAGAACCTTTGCTCCATTTCCCACTCGTAGGACGACCTCATCCTTGCTCAGCTTTCTACTTCTGACCAAACCCTGCATATTATTACATATGTGAGAACCACATCCCGGTATCCAATACCCAAGTAGAAGATTGACTTTAAGAAAAATTAATTTCAATCATAAACAAACCTGGATTAGGATTCAAGCTTCTCCAAGCTTCTTCGCTTTTTGTTCGCAAGATAATCCTTGCAGTTCCTCTTCCGATGACTTACTTTATTGCAATGGAAGCAAATTTTTCATTTGGATCAGTTTCTTTTGATCCTTCACTTTCGCCTTTCCCTTAGCCTTCTTGGATTTCTTCCTTTCGAAGATACCTTGGGCCTCTTCCTTTTCTTGGAAGAATCATCCACCAAGAAGACATGGTTCTTCTTGGATGGGAAGTGACCTTCAGCAGATTTTCAACATGTTAAGTAATTTTGCAAGTCGACATCCAACTTATTCATGTGAAAATTCACAACAAATTGTGAGAAGGTGTCCGGGAGTGACTGCAAGACTAAATCTTGACTCAACTCCCCATCCATGACGAACCCAAGTCGCCCAAGACGCTCAATCAGATTGATCATCTTTAGGACATGAGTCTCAACCAGTAGTGCCCTCGGTCATCCGAGATCGGAAGAGCTCCTTAGATATTTCATATCTAGCGATCCCTACTTTGCTCACCATACAACTCTCCAAGGTGCAAGAGTAGCAAGTAGGAGCATCCATGTTTTCATGCCGACGCCAAGCTCGTTACTCATGGATGCGAGCATGATGCATTGAGCCACAGATGCATCATCTTGCCCTTCGTTTAAAAGTAGCAATCTCTTCCTCAGAGGTCGTCTCGCAACTTTTGCTGTGTATGCAGGCGAATTTAGGACATAAGAAATCTTTTTCAAAGAGTGAGAACAATTCTCAGATTCCTCAACCAAATTGGTGTAGTTCAAATTCCGGTCGGTTTGTTAGCATCAAGTATGCTTCTGCAAGTGAAATTAGTGAATGTGACATTTTCAAAATTTCGCATGTAAAAAGACAATATTTTAGCAAACATTCATTTATTAATTACCAAAATAAATTAGGTCTTATTTTATATTGGTATCTCCCACTATTTTCTTCAAACTATATTACCCTCATTTATATAGTTGGCAAAATCTAATTAAAGTTTTTGCTAGTGAGAATAAGGATCCCATTTCAAATATATATAGCCTTGTGGTGACACAACAAACTATATATAAATAAATAGGTAGACAACTCCTTGTCAATTACATCAACATGTAACTCCTTATGTTTTGCCTCTTGGATTATTTTGATCAAGTGGTGGCACATCCGAATCAAAATTATCTAAGTTAAGTCCAACCTAGCACTTCCATATATTCAAAAAAAAAAATATCGCCCTTGTGGTGACACAACAAAACAATATTGTTCAATTTTCTTTATAAGCATCAAATGTGATAAATTAACATCTTAAATACTTAATACTTGCCTTGTGGTGACACAACAAACTCATATTAAATATTTAATACTCTATTAATTTTATCATGCTAGAAGGCGACATTCGATATTCTAAATATCTTTGAACGCTTAAGACTTAATATATAAAAAACTTTGAGGGATTTGTTATTATTTGTCTCATCTTGTTTAGCGCATGCAAATAAATATATATATAAAATACGCGTCATATTATTAAACATGCTAAGCATGTTTGCATAATATATAATATATATAATACTAGCATGCATATAGAATACTATATTCTACCCGGATTGATTATGGACTTTTATTCTAGTTTGGTTCACTAGAGCCACCAAGTGAACCAAAAGGTCAAACCCTAGGGTGCATAGAATAAACATTTAAATATAACTATTACATTTAAACCGGGCTCCATTACTAACTTGTCTTCAAGCGCCTTGATCTCCTGGTTCTTCAAAAAAAATTCTAACTAATCCTATTACATTAAACTATTTAATTTAAATAGAAACCTTGATCGTGATCAAGGGAAGTACATAAAGAGAGATAGAATTTACATCAAGAAGAAAACTAGAAAAGACGAGGTACGCAGTAGACCCCATTTAATAAAACCCATTCATTCAAACATCCAACTAAAATAAATCCAATCATATTGGTCAATTGTCCATAATCAATCCCATTTATTATCATACACATCATCATATGTATCAATAAATTAAATCATTCCATATATATATATGAGTATCATTTAATGGGCAATTTTATGTTGCATGAAATCCAATTTCAAGATTAAAATAAAATTTTTTATTTTAATTATAAAATTATTAAGATTAATATATATATATATAATATATATATATATATATAATAATAAAAAGTCCTACTTTTTAAAAAAATTAGGACACACTTTTGTTATTATAACAATATATATATATATATATAACATAACAATATAACCATGGGCCCTACACATTTATAAAAAACCTCCCAAGCTTTTTCGGTCATGAAAAAAAAAAAAAATACGGACATATCACTTGTATCCTATTATAGTTAGTCCCTTGAAAGAAGAATTTTTTTTTTTTTTTTTTTTTTTTTTTTGTTGAACAAGCGGCCATAAAGAATTCCCATGTAAAATTGAAACATATATGATAGCAACATGTTAGCCACACGGATATAAATTGATATATATATATATATATATATATATATATATATATATATAATAATATATACTATTTTTTGTAATCCATCATGAAGAAAAAAAAAATTGCACTGTTGCATAAAATTTTTTTTTTCTCAAAACAACAAAAATTTTTATACGGATTTTTTTTTTTTCAATAAAATAATAATTTTATACAACAAATTATGCCCAATAAATTATTCTAAATACATACCCATACATATATAGAATCAAAATAATTAATAATTAGCATAAAGTTTGGCTCATGATACCCTTCGTTAGGTTTTCGTGAAAATCAAAGTAGCAATTAAATTGCAAAATATAGCGAGTTTAGATAAAATCGATTTTAAAATTTTTCACAAACCAATTACCCGGATCATCCTTTATGCATATTATTAATTAAACGAAGAATAAGAAATTATGAAATCATACCCTTGTAGAAACGAGCTTCCTCAGTGCATGAGTTCACCTCCTACTTCTTCTCATGATCTCCTGAATCTCCGGGTAGATTCCTTCCTTTGATTAATGTAAGCCACCCAAGTGTATGGCCTCTATAGGTGATCCACCAAGGAAGAGGAATTTTTCAAGAAGAAGGGATTTGGCTCAAACCCTAGTTTTTCCTATCTTAATAAGAAAAGGGGTGTACTCTCCAAATCTTGGAATTACATATATATTTTAGATATCTAATATAAGACTCCTCTTATAAAGATATCATGTAACCCTATTTTAATTAAAATAAGGTATTATTTATTTAATTAAACTCTTTTAATTAAATGGGCCCCTAATCCTATTAGGGATAATTAATTAAACTCCTTTAACTAATTTTCTTTCCTAATCCAATTAGGAATAAATGAGAGTACTAATATTAAATTAATTCCTAAACCTTTTAGAAATTAAAATAATAATAATTATAATAATATTAATAAGACTCCTCTTATTAATTTATATTTAATATTTCTAAAATATTAAATAATAAATATTAAGCTATTTAATTTATTCTATCACCATAGATTAAATTAAATATACTTAACATATTATTACAATTATGCCATTAACTTCTTAAATAATTATTCTTCCTTTTATGGTGTGACCCTTTAGGTTCTCCATATTAAACCGGTTGTGAATAAATATTTTAGAACAATTCTAATCTCATTTAAATAAATAAATTAAACAAATAATTTATTTAAATAAATAATATTTATTCTACAATAGGGATAAGCCTCCCTAGCGATCAACGACTTTCCAGATAATATAGATTTCAACATTAATCATAAAAGAACCTTTGAGTAAATAGTTACCATACAATTCAATCCTTCCACCATACAATGTCCCAATTAAATATAAGACATGGAATTACTGTCAAGTCTTATTTTATTTAATTATATGTATTTCGATTCCTAAATGAACAACTCCTAATGAATGCAAATTAGAAACTACTTTCTAATTTCATTCCACCTCGCCAAGATTCTCCGGGTTGTCATTTATCGAATCACATAGGACATTTCTCCTTTTTACTAGAAGTGGTAGATTCTTTATTGATCATTCATTATCTTCATATATAACTTATTACACCCAAGCATACCCTTTGATATACTCTAAGAGTCTTAAGGAATAAGTCAAAGTGTAATTCATTATATATAAGATACTATGATGATCTCAAGTCTAAGGATCATTTTGACTACTATCACTATAGAATTCCTATTGACGGGTAAGTAAAACTCCATTAGGTATTCCTTAGCGAGTCACGCTCGATGAACTTATTCTCTAATAAGCACCTACATACTTGCTTTTAGTGTCTCCACACAAATGATAATGAGATCAATCATCCTCATCCAATGAGCAAGCAACGTATGTACCAATCTATCCGGATTCACTAATCCCCTATTTAGTAATCCAATGATTGGGAACTATTTTAGTTTTAAGCTTTCTAAGAATTTAGATCTCATTAGAATGATCATTCATCATTATTCTAAAAGCGTTGCTTAAAACTATGGGTTTATCACAATTATTAAAAACACCATGTAGATTAAATGCCTTTAATAAATAATTCTTGTATTAATAAATAAATAAGATTGATTAGATAATAAATGCCTTGCATAATACTTTAAATAATTCTTTTATTAATAAATAAATAAGATTGATTCTATAATAATTACTTTATAGCTTTATATGTGAGAAATTTATCATCATATTTATGATATAGTTTCGATAATTGCACGTTTTGGGGCTCAAAATATTACATTATAATACCTTCCTCTTTCCTTTATTTTAATTTAAATAGTTATAATCATGTAAATCAATACAAATTAATTGCTCATTTATCTGGTTAATTACCCGATTGGTCAATATAACCTCCAGACAACAATTATTATCGAAATAAATGTCGATTTTCACTAACACTAATAATTCCAACACAATGGAACTATCAATTTCATCTTTAATCAACACGAACTTATTCATCATTAATATTATAACTTATAATATTTAACCAGGTCATTCCCAAGAAATAGGGGGCTTTCCGATAAGGATTTCTTCTTATTGGCGCACAATTAGGTGACAAAACCTCTCCTTGACAGAACTTCTAGACATTGTCAATATTGCAAATAATAATATGAATAACTTTGTCATCTAAATTATTGATTTAATAATATAACATATTATCTGGATGATCTTTGTGACAATAATTGAATCAATAATATGAGAGATATGATGCATCAATTCTTTGTAGCAATAATTGAGTATAAGCGAGTGACTTCTTATGTAAGCATCAATAATCAATACTGTGTGCTACTATGCAACCACGCGTATTACTGTACTTTTACTATCGGGTAGTTCAACAGTTTTAACGGTAACACTTTCACCGTTATTTTTATAAAAAGATAATTCTGTCATTTTCTAACTACGACAATACTTCCGTTGTGGGGTCCACCAATGATTGTGTCGTCGTATGGATATTCCCGACAAAAAGAATATTCCCCGACCAAACGAATATTTTATAACAACTTGCATACTTTGCAAAAATTTTCACATATCACCCTTAACTTTAACCTTTTATCAATTTAACCATTTACGAAATAAAATAATAATTGTAATAAAATTGAATACTTTTATTTCATAAAATTCGGGGTCTTACACCACACCTTCAGCTCCTCAACCTTATCCTGTAATTCTATGTTTCGATCATACAACGCATCATACATCTCAGTTGATATGGAGTTTGGTGGAAACTCCACAGGATCCTCTTCCTCATCCTCCTCCTCTATCTTCTCAAAGCTCTTCTCCTCAGGATCAGACACAGGGTCTTCCTCCTGTTCTTCCTCATCGATCAACAGAGAAGGCTCCCTCTGAATCAACTGTTTCTACACAATGTGAACATCGCGGGGCTCCTCATCTCAAGGTATCCGAGGTATCACTTCCCAAGCTTGACTGGATCCTCCAATGTTAGACATCTTGACAACAAAATACTTTTAAGTTTTATTTATTATGTGACATTCTTCGATACTCGCGAGTACATAAGTTATTAACACATAGCACATAATATTTTTTATTATTTAGCTTCAATGGATGCCTTAATCCATTCCTTAAAAATCGATAAGAGTTTCACACCACTATATTTTATGTCTCCTTAAAGGTTACTTCCTAAGGTTTCCCCACCTAAGGTTCATAACCTAAAGCTCTGATACCAACCTATGACACCCCCAAATCCGAGTACTCCATTCCCACAGGATTTGGTGCTCACTATCCAAAACTATTACATCTTACTACCCATAATAAAGGATAAAGATATAATTTAAATAACTTAAACAATAATATTTCCCATTAAAGGGTTACATCAACTTAAAACATTCCCAGGTAATCTAACATTTATTTATTACATAAGTCTGCGGAATACAACACAAAGTAAATTAAGTTTTATAACATAAGTTCAATAAATAAACTAAACAGCTCTTCATCATTTGGACATTTTGCCCTTGCCTTTGCTGGAAGATGGCTCATCAGATTTCTCAACTTTAGCTGCAGTGTTAAATGCAAGAGTGAGCAAACAATTTCTCATTGATGTAAAGAATAATAACAATAATAACAACATCAGTTTAAACAACGAATGCTGAATAATGGAGAACTTATTCTACAATCAAAATATAAAACAAGTTTAAGATTTATATCTTAGGGTCTTATGACCATGAAATATGTCCCTGGTATTTAGGTATTATTACCTCAACCTTAATAGTCGTTTAGACTATACACACCCTTCCTTACGTACTTAGGGGGATCAGCCCTTTATACCATGTATTGTGCACAAACATCTAAACATTACTCGTACATAATCCCCTATATTAGGGTTGTTCATCTTAGTTTGGAACTAGCTTATCAGTGGTTCTAGAATTTTAGAACACCATTCAATTATAGATTAGTTCAATCAATAAGAGTTTGCTTGCTGTTTGAAGGTTCAACATAATAATATAGAATTGAACAAGGTTATTTAAGTCAAAGATTGAATAACAATAATATACATTTGAATAGACATGGTATATATGCAAAGTACTACATCCAAAAGAGTTAGGAAAACCTCATTTGAAACAATGAATTTAAACATTCTATGTTTTGAATAGCAATATCAAGAATTAGTAAAGTGAAACTCGCTCGATGTAACGAATTAGATTACAAGAGCTTGTACAATCATACACGAGATAGAATCAATAGGCTTGCTCAAATTTAATATAAAATTTAGTAACTTGCACAATGATAAATTAGGAATAGAAAGCTTGTTTTACATCAAAAGATAATGTAGTTATGAAACTTGCATTCATTATAAAGAGAATGAAGTTAGGGAACTTGCCTCGTATGTAAGTTACACAAATATAATAACGTTTGCTAATTACCCTACACATACAATTGAAATTGCAATACCAATTAGTTGTATTAACATTAGCTTTATAGGTTCAACCCACCATTTAAGCCATGTTGGTTAACCTTTAACTTAATGTCTAATCATGTTGGTTAACCATTCTTACGGATCTAAAATCTCACTATCGCCTAATATAAGCTTTATCATTTACCTCTAACTCTTATAAACATTAATTTTTATTCATTACATAACTTGTTTAAATGATCATTTAAAATCTCCATATCTAGTATTACATTACATTAAAATATGTTATTGTATTTGATGATAGGGTTTAACATATTTATCATGCTTACTAAACTAGATTAGGTCTACATACTATGGTCTGCAATTAACCAACACATATTGTCTCTGCTCATGGCATTTGCGCTTATCGATTTATCTTTGCCCCAACCTTAAGCAGAATTTAATTGCTATTTGGTGCGAGAATCTCGAAGGCCATCCCATCCAAGCCTGACTACACAATTTACGCCTTTAATGCCGTAGCAATTGCTTGCTTGACGCATGCGTATCTGAAGCTATGAAACTACCCTTATTTTGCACCAACACTCCAATCTCCCAATTCTCCAACAATATGAACAAACCCAAAACCACATAACATATACAATTAACCATT
Organism: Panax quinquefolius; assembly: GCA_020205615.1. Classification (NCBI taxonomy): domain Eukaryota; kingdom Viridiplantae; phylum Streptophyta; class Magnoliopsida; order Apiales; family Araliaceae; genus Panax; species Panax quinquefolius. The sequence goes on along the minus strand of CM035157.1, from coordinate 41,946,444 downwards.
TTAACACCTAAAATATCATAACAACCAAATTTAGAGGATTAAAAACCATGTTTCTACTAGTTTATCTATTTTCAATGCATTTAGCGAATTGATTCACCAAACCCTCGTTTCTTAACCAAATTAAGTCATTCTAACTACGTTATTTTCGTTTCTTGATGTACTATCACAACCTTCAACCAATTCACAGATTCTATCAAGTATTAGACATGAAATTTTGGAGTTAAACAAGCCATTTTACATAAATATAACACTTTTATTCAATTTTCTTCTTCAAACCAAATTTTTCATGAATTAATCACTAAATACTACCTATGTATGACAATTAACAGATTCTACAAAAACCATATATATATATATATATATATATATATATATATATAACAACAATCCAACGTAACCTTTAATTCACATAATATAAATTTCAAAACTAAAGGTTAAAATTGGAGTAGGTTATACCTTAATCCTTGATTACTAAAGAAAATGATATAGGGTGGCTTCAATTATTTTCCCTTCCACAGCAAAAACCCTCAATTTCTTAACAATTTTCTCTATGTTCTCTCTTTCTCACCAAACTCTCTGTATTTCTCTATTATCTAGCCTTAGAGAAAAAACACGCGTAATATAAACTGACTCATTCTCCCCCACGTACGTCAGGTAACAAAACCCAACATGTTGCATCAGTTAAAATAAGCCAAAGGCCACAAGGCCTTGTTTGGCTATACTCAATTTAGTTTTCTAATTTATTTTAATAACATTTATATTATATAGTTTTACTTGTCACACCTTTATTTAATTCATTTTATGTTATTACAATTATAATTATAATTTTTATTATAATTATACTTTATACTTAATAAATCATTATATATCTAATTTAATTATTAAACTAGACTAGAACTTTATTTTATTTTATTTAATTATTTTCTTAAATATTAAGCGATTCATTTAATTTAATTATTTCATTAAATTAAATTAAGTAAATAATAAAATTTCCATTAATCAATTTAATTAACATACACACTTAACTAAATTATTGCTTTCTACAATTTCATCAATTATTTATTTTTCTCGATAAATAAATTATTTAAAATATTTTTTAATTCAATTACAAAATTTCTCGATTGTTCTAATAATGGTGATTCCGAGGGCGAAATCTTTATAAGGAGGGAGAATGTAAAGACTCAAAATTTTTAAACAATTATATCTATATTTTTTACGAATAAATTTTTATTTATTTTATTTAAGAATATTTGTTTCATGAATAATATTTTGAAATATTTGCGATATAGATTTAGCAGGATAGTCAATTTAAAATTTTAAGTTGATTAAGAATAAAAGTTAAGTCGGATATGGATTAAAAACCCTAATTTTCAATTTTGAATAAGAAATGAGAATAATAATATAATATTAATTATATTTCAGTGCTATAAATATGTATTGTACGTGTATACAGATAATGGTTGGTCAATTATGGTGTAATATAACAAAACCCTAGCATTAATTTGTTAAACCCTAATTTGAAACTCAAATACGAGTTCAAGACTGTTATGTAATTTTGTTTATATGATTAATGGCAAGTATTATAGAATTTAATCTTAATTAGGGAAAACTCTACGTAGACACTCGAAATTTTGCATTCTTGTTACTAACATTGTAGGAGGGCAAAATTGTCTTTCAGAGATAAACCTGGAAGATAAGACAGTTTCAGTTCCGGAAATCTCACCGGAGAAGCCTTTTCCATCTCGAAGATAACCCCGAGATATTCAATCCTAGAAACAACACCGGGAATTTTAGTATCAACCTCCGAGATAACCCCGAGGAGTGCAGTTGCAGTTCCAGAGATAATCCCGAAGATGCTCATTTCAACCCCCAGCAATCAGCTTCAACCTCGGAGATAACCCCGAGGCACTCAGTCCAAAAACCGGAGATAACCCCGGGAGGTCAGACACACCTTAGAGGCAACCCTAAGGACATCCAGTACTTACAGAAGCCCAATCTCAGAGATAACCTTGAGCAACGACTGCTTTATCGGCTCAAACTAGAGATAACCCCGGTGAGGGGCAAAATCATCATTTTGCCACCTCGATCCCACATGTGCGCCGTCTCAACACATTTCAACATACATTCTACACAGCAGTGTCCTACAAGAACCAAATAGCTTCAATCCCGAGTGACTACTACACAAGACAACACACCGAATGGAATTTGAAGCTTGAAGACCAAGGGCATGGTCCCATATTCTTGACCTCTTACAACCTCTAATCCCATGTCATTTGTGTAGCTCTCAACAATAACACTCCGTCAAAGGTCTTATACACCTCAATCAGAGGCCCGGATTGAAGTTCTAAAAGTTTAAGCGGACATCACGTTGCATTCGTGGGCGTGCCGAGAGGCGGCGGGACCCATGGAGCCAGGCACCCCAGGCGGTGCAGAGTATACGTGGCTCCCCCTCTATAAATAGATGGCTTGGGGTGGCCATTTTGTAAGAGTAAACGGTGAGGAAGCCTTGTCTAATTTGCTCTGTACAAACTATAAACTGAGTGCTTTCTCATTTTAAACATTTGTGAGCTCATATATTTCTATATTTTTATCGATAGGAACTAAGTGTTCATTCATTTAAAGTTATTGAAGTCTTCTTTGGTAGTCCACTGTAAGCCTTCATACCTTTCTTAAAGCCTTTTCTCCACTACTGTGCACAAACCATTCTTCACGTTGAGAGTCGTGTTGTGTGTGTATGCCCGGACTTCCGTCTGTGACTTTTTATTTCATATTATATATATATATACATGGACTAACATTATTGAGTTATTCCTCGATTTAGCCTGGACTCACGTCTGGAGTGTTTATTGCTTATATATATATATATATACTTATATATAAACTGTGGTCGAACTCTGTTCGATGAGCCTGGATTTATATTCGGAGCGTTTATTTCTTTATATATATATATATATATATATATATAAATTATTGTCAAACTTTGTTCGATGAGCCTAGATTTTATATCTGGAGCGTTTACTACTTATATATATATATATTTATATATATTTACATTTCTGTCATGCCTGGAGTTTACTTCGTGGCCTTTTATTGCTTTTTTTACATTTCGTCCCGCCTGGAGTTTACTTCGTGGCAGTTGATCATTTTTATTGCTTTATTTACATTTCGTTCCGCATGGAGTTTACTTCGTGGTGGTTGATCGTATTTACTACTTTATTTACATTTCTGATCCCCCATGGAGGTGCTCCGTGGTGGTTGATCTTGTCTATATATATATATATATATCTACATTTACAGTCCCCCATGAAGTTTGCTTTGTGGTGGTTGACAGTCTGTATATATATCTTTACAGCTTTATATATATAACTGCTTATAACTTTCATACAAATTGCTATATCATGTGAGCCTAGGAATCATGTGATCACAGATTCAGTCTTCTGAATCTAGATTCAGTTTCTGTGATGGACATTTTCAGCTATAGACAACTTGTACATTATTAACGGTGTCTGAATTTCCTTAGATGGCTCTCATGCCCACAAGGAGTTCGGCACTGCTATATATATTATTTTCTAGAAGATGCTTCGCATCTCAAAAATAAAAGCAATTAAGCCAAACACTTAATAAAATAGAAGTATCAAAGGCCTCAATTACTATTGAGCATAAGGGTTTGAAAAACTTCTTTTACAAAACATCACTGCTATATCTTATTAAAACTGAATTTTTACACAAATTCAAACCCTTTGTATATAGGTGCGAACGAGGCATAGTACTACTTTCAAATAAGCGCACATTTTTGAACGCTTGAGAAAATTGGATTTTTTATAACAATTAAATTTTTATTTGATTATGTGAATTAAATGAATTTAATTGATTTATTTTGCTAGTAAGCTATGTGAAGTTCGTTCTATGACCTAGAATGTGTTTATGTGGTTAGTAATCTGGCTATGTGCTAGAATTAATTGTTTAGAATTTTTGAGACGAAAATAAATGTTTTTCGAGAAATTCCCGTAAAAACATTATTCATTCGTTTCTGTTCGGGGAATTATTTTGAGATTTTGAAAAACGCGTAATGATAGAATATTGAGATGAGAAAAAATATTTGATAATATTTCATTTATGGCAAACAAAGTTTTTTCCTGCGGACTTAAAACCTAAGGGTTGAGTATATTGATTTTCGAGAAGGAAATGAAATGCATAGAAGGAATTGCGTTATGGTTAAAGCGGGTGTTATACAATTATGATACTATTTATTATCTATTTATAATACGATGAGTTAATACAGGGTACAATACGATTATTATACTAGTATTATACGGAGAGAATACGTGAACTGTACACATAGAATACGATTCATATTATGGAATTAATTTAAGACTTAAGGATAATTCATTTGGGTTGGATTATGTTTAGTCCAATCAATTGAATGAGCAAGCCCACGGGATTAGTGTGTTAAGCCCAAGTCAAGGCCCAATATTAGATTGGTTAACCCTAATGCAAGAAAACTGAACCGTAGATCGAACCGGTGGGTCACCGAATGGGTAAAACCCATGGGGAAACCCATGGGGATGACCCATGGGCAAGGTGGGCCGGCCACTTGGTGTGCAAGACAAGTATATCACTTGGTCACCAAGTATTTTACTTTGTGACAAAGTATGGAATAGTAAGGAGGTGGGGGATATTGACCTAATTGCCCTCCATTTCATTTTCTATAAATAGAAAGCAAGAGTTGGTCTTTTGTGAGTTTTTCAATTGCCAACCTAGATTATTGGGAGAGAAAAAGAGCTAGACTCAACCAAATCATACACTTGGAAGCTTTACCTTATAGTTTTCCAAGAGATTACTTAAGAGTTCTCAAGGTAATATCCCTTATTTCTACTTTCATCTCTTTTGGTTTTCTTTTATCATGTAAAATCATAAATAGGTGGTGAATGTCTTGTATAGTGGAATAAGAATGACTTATTATAGATTCAATCTCTATAAGTCATGAAATCATAGAAATCATAAGGTTTGATATAGTTTTAAACCATGAAATTATTGATTGTTGAGATTGATTGTTGATAAACAATTGAACTCCATCAATACATAAATATGTGCATCTTGCTTGGTTAGGATGTAGATATGAAGTCCATGGAGTATTCCATGTGATTGGCTTAGAGAACATTAGTAACGAAGTTAGAATTTAATTTCACGGAAATAGACATTAAACGTCGAAAACGTAGAAATTTCGGATTGGTGGTCGAAAGTTGCCGTGAGACTTGAAAACATTATTTTTCAATGTCAACTTGTGAGATAGGGTATTTAAGAGTCGTGGACTCAAGAATCGTCGGATTCTGACTTAAAATGAAGAAAACGAGCATTGAACGCTCATTAACGTTTACGAACGCTTAAAAAATGAACTCAATAGTGAATTTTGAGTTAACGAATTTGAAAGTGTCGAATTCTTATATGAATGCGTAGAGTATGTCATTTATGACGTGTAGGCTTTTGAATGGGCCAAATCGGACTTATAAAGAAGAAGTTATGGCTCCGAGAATCTCACCAAATTTTTTTATCATCAGAGAGAAAATCTGCATCGAGGTCGAGCGCCGTAGCGCTGCGAACATTGTGTTAAATGTCAGCTGCATGATGCACAACAAGTGTAGTTGGCTATTGGAAAGTGACACCGCAGCGCCACTTGTCATATAAGAAGTCAAAGCATATGCCAAGACCTAAACATGGGTCGTAAAGTGCAGGTCTTGCCTAGTAATATCATGTCATGCCATGCCAAAGTCGTCAAGGGTTTTGTTAGAAAGCTAGGTTTTGAACTTCAGTTGTTCCGAGACCTACATGAGTTGAGTTTATATACTTAATGAATGTACTAAGACTATTCCTATACTACCTATACTAATGTATATGGTATTGAACTTAGGAATTGAATGAATGTTAATAAGTTTTGAATAAAGAACACAAAGTGTTGTTGATAAACCCTAGTCGGGGAAACAACTTTGGTATTTCACCAATGATAATAGAGTCCGGTTAATGACGTAAGTTGATTAATAGAGTCGGGACGAAGGGTAATAAGTCGAGTTAACTTTATTAATGATATTAAGTTAACAAAGACATAGAAGAGAAAGAAGTTGGTAGGAACAATGTGAATAATTGTTTGATAGCTAATTACAGTGTGCTATGTTAATATATCATGTAGATTCTGTAAAGGTTGTGGTCAGTCGATTAAGTTAATTGAAGACGCTGAAAGGCAAGTTTTCTTAACGCTTGTCTGACTTTCAAATTAGCCAAGTTTTATGTGATTCATTGTACTGAATTGCACGACTGGTTTTAAAAGAAAGGGTCGATGCCAGATTTAACTCGGCTAGACTATTCGTAAGATATAGATTGATTGATATTTATATCTTTCTATATAGAAATGTTAATGTTATCCTATGCCAAGTGATTGGTACAGATGTGAAGGTAAGGTTTGTCTATGAACAAACAAAAGTATTTTTCATCGATTATTCGATGGGCACGCGAGTTTGCCAAATGTTAAACGTAAATACGTTTAACGAATGAGTGTTGATCAACATAGAGTACTATAGGCTGATCACCTAGAAGTGCTCGTAAGTAATGCGGATGTACAACCTTAGTGCTATGATATCCTTTTCAAGTATGAAAATAGAAAGCTATTGTTCATGGTCTATCGAATTTGCCTGTAATTCTAATCTACTCTATACTTTGGGAATTGATTATATGAAATGTTAAAGTATTATTATTTCATAATACTTCATAACTATTTGTTCGGTTATGTAGGAATTGTCATATAATTCACAAATGTGGTATTACTGTTATCCTTTGTTAAACTTGTTGAGCTTGTTATGCTCACTTCTTGCGTGAATTATATGATTGCAGTTAAAGATGAACGTACTGAGAATGCTAAGAGAGATAAGGGCAAGGCTAAGATGAATACTTAAATATCGTGTAATAGATTAGTATGTTTGTATGTATTATACATTATGAACAATGAACTATGTAATCGGTTTATGAACCTGGGAAGGATTATACTTTTGATTGTAATAAGAAGATAGTAATTACATTCATTATGTTGTATTTCAATGGAATGATTGTATAGTTATGAGTACAGTGTAGCACCAGATGTCGGGTTGGCAGATACCCGAATTTGGGGGCATCACAGGTTGGTATCAAAGCATTAGGTTATAAAACTTAAGGGGGAAGAACCTTAGGCTAATAACCTTGTAAGGAAGGTAAAGTCTGAAGAATGAAATTCTTGTCAAATGAATTAATAAAGTATTGAGAAAACTCAGTACTGAAAGAATTTAAAAGATGGAAATTAATCTTAAATAAATTAAATGTGATTTGTACTTATACTATTGTGTATTATGTACTAATCAACGTGTTATGTGTTATGTAGATGTCGATCGATAGCATGATGTATAGAGACATTCACGTTGTGAGTGAAGAGTTAGTGAACCAACTGGAGGTAGTACTGATGCCAGTGGCGTAGGTACCGTTAGTGGTTCTAGAAGACTCGGATATTGAGGAGTACATCTCTGAGGGGGAATACTCCGAGGAGACAATGGGGATAGCGTCATATCTAAATATGATGATAGACGTGGAGGAGGAGATGGAGGTAACATCGATTAATACGGTGGTACCTACTCAGGAGCCAACACCTCCGGATGCAATGAGATCATTGTATCTGGTAGTGTTGGATAGGAATGTGCATCTGCGCACTGTGGTGCAGACACAGAATGAGGAGATAACCGCCCTATATGAGGCGAAGGAATCTACAGAGGCAGATTTTGAGTCAGAGCATGATGAGAAAGTGCTTATGACGGATAAGGCATGAGACTATGAGGAAGAGGCCGTAGAGCTTCGAAAGAAACTGGTTGAGAAAGACCAGAAGATAGCTAGGATGTCATACATCCACGAATGCGCTCATGAAGATTAATTTCAAGCTGAAAATTGCTTGTTATTCCATTGAGTCCGGACAGACTCGACATACCATTAGTCGGGATATTGTTTCAATTCTAGCGAATCAGAAACATGAGAATGTCGTTCGACAGTGTTAAGAGATCGTTAGATCTTTTTGTATATGTGTAGTGACGTAAAACCCTCTTTTGTATAATTAAAGGGTAGTCTTTTTGTAAATCCCAATTTTTGTAAAAGTCAATAGCGGGATAGTATGTAATAGCTTTTTGGCTAAGGGAACATGATGTAAATAGTTTGACTATGAAAGTATATTAATATAATGAAGTTTAATTTAATGTGCTTGTTGTGGCATGAGTTATTATTTGAGAATGATAACTAAGTAGTAAATAAATAATAATGAAACTTTATTTATTTAAATAGAATTATGCCGCCAAGAAGGAGACAACGTAACCAAGAGGCCGAGTATCATAATGAAAATCAGGGGGGGGGGTCCTAATAACCCTATGCAAGAGTTCGTTAATTTATTAACTATTGCAATTAACCACGTGGGGGAGGGATTCCTGTAGCTCCTAGGGTAGCAAGAACAACTACCTTCAAGGAATTTAAAAGTGTGGGTCCTCCTGAGTTCCGAGGAACGACGGACCCACTAGAGGCCCAGACATGGGTAAAAGAGATCGAAAAGGAGTTTGTGATAACAAACGTAGGTGAGGTGCAAAAGACTTCTTTTACGACTTACATGATGAAGGGGGAAGCCAACTACTGGTGGGAGGCTCACCAGGGTGGGGCTAGAACAGAAGCTGTTACGTGGGAACAGTTTAAGAAGGTGTTCTTCGAGAACTACTTCCCTACTAGCATGCAAGGTAGGATGGAGATTAAGTTTTTAGAACTTAAGCAAGGGGATATGACAGTTCCCCAGTATGCCGCCAAATTCAATAAATTGGCAAGGTTTGCTCCACATCAGGTGGATACGGAAGAGAGAAAGGTGCGCAGGTTTGCGCAGGGCTTAAAACTCTGGCTCAATAGTAGAATATCAGTTTTTTAGAGTGCTTCCTACGGGACCATTCTAGAAAAGGCGATAATAGCTAAAGGTGGCGGTGAGGCATTATCTCAGTACCACAAGGAGCGGAAGAACAAGAGTAAGTTAGAAGGAGGTAGTAAGGCTGAAGTTGCCAGCGGAAGAAGCAACTTGCCTAAAAGGAAAAGCTTCAACCCTGGGAATACTGGGGTAAAGCAAGGAGATCCTAAACGGAGGACGGAGGCATGCAAGAAATGCGGAAAGACTCACATGGGAGTCTGTTTAAAGGAGAAATCAGTCTGCTACAACTGTGGGCAAGAAGGGCATTTGTCACCCAACTGTCCTAACCCTAAGAAGAACCAGGGGTGTTTTGTCTGTGGGTCATTGGACCACATGGCAAGAAATTGCCCGAAGAAAGGTTTAGAGGGAAATAAGGGTTCTGGTAGTGGTAAATTAGCCATTACTGGACCAACACCATCGGTGGGTAGACCCTCGGCCCGTACGTTTAATATGACTTTCCAAGATACAGTTGAATCAACGGATGTGGTAGCAGGTATCATTCTGGTCAATGAAATAAATGCTTATGTGCTATTTGACTCGGGTGCTACTTGTTCTTTTATAGCATATGATTTTGCTAGGCGATTAGGTTTAATCCCTGAAAAGTTACCAATACCTTTAGATGTTAAGGTAGCCAACAAAGAAATAATCCCCATTGAACATATTCATAAGGACTGTTGCGTAGATATTAGAGGGAATAAGTTATCGGTAGATTTGGTACCGATAAGGTTAAAGGAATTCGATGTAATTCTTGGTATGGATTGGTTGGTTAACCATAAGGCAATAATAGATTATCATAGGAAAAGTGTAAACCTTCGGCTTTCTAAGGAAACCAAGGTAGTGTTCTTCGGTAGTAAATCACCGAGACGCTCTTGTTGTCTATTGATGACACAAGCTAGAAAAATGTTGAGAAAAGGGTGTGTAGGTTATCTGTGCCATGTTGTGGATACCCAAAGAGTGGGAACATCCTTGGACCAGATACCTATAGTGCAAGAGTTCACGGATGTATTTCCAGAGGAGTTACCGGGTATTCCACCGGACAGGGAGGTAGAGTTTGTAATTGATCTGTTACGGGAATGACATTAGCTTTCAAGGGCACCACCATATCGGATGGCGCCGATTGAGATGAAGGAGTTAATGGTTCAATTTCAAGAACTATTAGATAGAAAGTACATTCAACCGAGTGTGTCTCCTTGGGGAGCACCGGTATTATTTGTAAAGAAAAAGGATGGGTCGTTAAGACTTTGTATCGACTATTGAGAGTTGAACAAGTTAACGATTAAGAATAAATACCCGTTGCCTAGGATCGATGATCTATTTGATCAATTAAAAGGGGCAAAGTATTTTTCTAAGATAGATTTACGCACGGGGTATCATCAGTTAAAGGTGAGAAAGGAGGATGTACCTAAGACGCCGTTCAAAACTCGTTATGGTCATTACGAGTTTCTGGTGATGTCGTTTGGGTTGACTAATGCGCCAGCCGCATTTATGGATATGATGAACAGAGTATTCAAACAGTATTTGGACAAGTTCGTCGTAGTGTTCATTGATGATATTCTAGTCTATTCTAAGACGTCAGAAGATCATGTTGAACATTTAAGGATAGTGTTGGAAACACTAAGGAAGGAAAAGTTGTATGCGAAATTCACAAAGTGTGAATTTTGGCTTGAGAGAGTGCAGTTTCTAGAACATGTTATTGATAAAGATGGCATTTTCGTGGACCTAGCAAAAGTAGAAGCAGTTAATGAGTGGGAGCAACTGAAATGCCAACCGAGGTTCGAGTTTTTCGGGGTTAGCGGGATACTATAGAAGGTTCATTCTGGACTTTTCTAAAATAGCTACTTCGTTGACAAATCTGACAAGAAAGTTGGTGAAGTATGTGTGGACTGAAAAATGTGAGAACAGTGTTCAGGAACTAAAGAAGAGATTAAGTGAGCCACCTGTATTGTCCTTACCCGACAATATAGGGAACTTTGTAGTGTATAGCGATGCTTCGCATAAAGGACTAGGTTACGTGCTCATGCAGCATGGCCAGGTCATTGCGTATACGTCATGTCAATTGAAGGATTATGAGAAGGCCTATCCTACTCATGATCTGGAATTGGCAGCTGTAGTTTTTGCCTTGAAGATATGGAGGCATTATCTATATGGTGAGAAGTGTGAGATATACACGGACCACAAAAGTCCGAAATATATCTTCACACGAAGGAGTTGAAATATGATGAGAAGGTGGTTAGAGATAATAAAAGATTATGACTGTGATATTTTATATCATCCGGGGAAAGCAAATGTAGTAGCCGATGTGCTAAGTAGGAAGGGTAGAGAGAAACTATCAATGTTAACTACTCAGAATTAGTTGATAACAACGATGGCAAGAATGGAGTTAGAAGTTAAGTTACCGGAGGAAGCGGTGGAAATGTTATTTTCCATGGAAACCCAATCGACCATAGTGGAACGGGTTAGGGGAGTACAATCGAGCAACGAGGAATGCAAGAAGATGAAGAAGAGGATAGAAGATGAAGAAAAGATAAAGTATAACCTCGATAAGGAGGGATTACTTCATTTTGAAGGAGGAATTTGGATCCCAAATGATTCTGAATTAAAGGAAGAAATAATGATGGAGGCTCATAGTTCGAGGTACTCGATACATCCCGGTAGTACGAAGATGTATCAAGACCTTCGTCAGAACTTTTGGTGGCCAAACATGAAAAGGGAGATAGCAAAATATGGTAGTAGGTGCTTAACTTGTCAAAAAGTTAAGGCTGAACACCAACGACCGAGCGGGTTGTTGCAACTGTTAGAAATTCCAGAGTGGAAGTGGGAGCACATCACAATGGATTTTGTGGTGGGACTTCCAACAACAAGAAAAGGATACGATGCTATTTGGGTGATAATGGATCGATTAACGAAATTGGCTCATTTTCTACCAATAGGAGTTAGGTATAACCTAGATCAGTTAGCTAAGCTGTATGTCAAGGAAATTATTTCTAGACATGGAGTACCTGTTTCGATTGTGTCAGATCGTGATCCACGATTCACATCGAACTTTTGGAGGAGTTTGCAAGAGCAAATGGGAACGCAGTTAAGATTGAGTACGGCGTATCATCCTCAGACGGATGGTCAGAGTGAACGGACAATTCAAACGCTTGAAGATATGTTAAGATCTTGTGTTATGGATTTCAAAGGGAGTTGGGATGAATATCTACCGTTGGTGGAATTTTTGTATAACAATAGTTTTCACGCTAGTATAGGCATGCTGCCTTATGAAGTGTTGTGTGGAAGGAAGTGCCGAACTCCATTATGTTGGGGTGAGGTGGGTGAACGTCGGATGTTGGGACCTGAGATGGTATATAAAACGACGGACATGGTGAAGATAATTCGTGCTCGATTGGTAGCGGCCCAAGATAGGCAGAAGAAGTATGCAGATCCTCACAAAGAAGAGAGAGAATTAGATGTAGGATCTTTTGTCTTTCTGAAAGTATCGCCTTGGAAGGGAAAGATACGTTTTGGAAAGAAGGGGAAGTTAAGTCCAAGGTTTGTAGGATCTTTTGAGATTTTAAGAAGGGTAGGAGAGGTGGCTTATGAGGTAGCCGTACCTCCAGAAATAGAACGCATTCATAATGTGTTTCATGTGTCCATGTTGCGTCCTTATAAACTGGACTATAAACACGTAATAGAGTATGAATCTATCCAGATAGAGAAAGATTTATCCTATGAGGAACTTCCAATTCAAATTATTGATAGGAAGGAACAAGTATTAAGAAATAAGGTAATACCTTCAGTTAAGGTGTTATGGAGAAACCACAATGCTGAAGAAGCAACGTGGGAACTCGAAAGTAAAATGAAGGAAGATTTTCCTCATTTGTTTATGTAATTATAAGCTAGATTCTGGGGACAGAATCCTTATAAGGGGGAGAGAATGTAACGCCCGAGAAAATCGGATTTTTATGACAATTAAATTTTTATTTGATTATGTGAATTAAATGAATTTAATTGATTTATTTTGTGAGTAAGCTATGTGAAGGTCGTTCTATGACCTAGAATGTGTTTATGTGGTTAGTAATCTGGCTACGTGCTAGAATTAATTGTTTAGAATTTATGAGACGAAAATAAATTTTTTTCGAGAAATTCCCGTAAAAATACTATTCATTCATTTTTGTTCGGGGAATTATTTTGAGATTCCTAGAAACGCGTAATGATAGAATATCGAGATGAGATGAAATATTTGATAATATTTCATTTATGGCAAACGAAGTTTTTGCCCGGGGACTTGAAACCTAAGGGTTGAGTATATTGATTTCTGAGAAGGAAATGAAATGCATAGAAGGAATTGCGTTATGGTTAAAGCGGGTGTCATACAATTATGATACTATTTAGTATCTATGTATAATACGATGAGTTAATACGGGGTACAATATGATTATTGTACGAGTATTATACAGAGAGAATACGTAAATTGTACGCATAGAATATGATTCGTATTATGGAATTAAGTTAAGACTTAAGGATAATTCATTTGGATTGGATTATGTTTAATCCAATCAATTGAATGATCAAGCCCAAGGGATTAGTGTGTTAAGCCCAAGTCAAGGCCCAATATTAGTTGGTTAAGCCCAATGCAAGAAAACCGAACCGTAGATCAAACCGGTGGGTCACCGAATGGGTAAAACCCATGGGGCAACCCATGGGGATGACCCATGGGCAAGGTGGGCCGACCACTTGGTGTGCAAGACAAGTATATCACTTGGTCACCAAGTATTTTACTTGGTGACAAAGTATGGAATAGTAAGGAGGTGGGGGATATTGACCTAATTGCCCTCCATTTCATTTTCTATAAATAGAAAGCAAGAGTTGGTCTTTTGTGAGTTTTTCAATTGCCAACCTAGATTATTGAGAGAGAAAAAGAGCTAGACTCAACCAAATCATACACTTGGAAGCTTTGCCTTATAGTTGTCCAAGAGATTACTTAAGAGTTCTTAAAGTAATATCCCTTATTTCTACTTTCATCTCTTTTGGGTTTTTTTTATCATGGAGAATCATAAATAGGCGGTGAATGTCTTGTATAGTGGAATAAGAATGACTTATTATAGATTCAATCTCTATAAGTCATGAAATCATAGAAATCATAAGGTTTGATATAGTTTTAAACCATGAAATTATTGATTGTTGAGATTGATTGTTGATAAACAATTGAACTCCATCAATACATAAATATGCACATCTTGCTTGGTTAGGATGTAGATATGAAGTCCATGGAGTATTATGTGATTTGGCTTAGAGAACATTAGTGTTATAATTTAATTTCACAGAAATAGACATTAAACGTCGAAAACGTAGAAATTTCGGATTGGTGGTCGAAAGTTGCCGTGAGACTTGAAAACATTATTTTTCAATGTCAACTTGTGAGATAGGGTATTTAAGAGTCGTGGACTCAAGAATCGTCTGATTCGACTTAAAATGAAGAAAACGAGCATTGAACGCTCATTAACGCTATTTAACGCTTAAAAATGAACTCAATAGTGAATTTTGAGTTAAAGGATTTGAAAGTGTCGAATTCTTATATGAATGCGTAGAGTATGTCATTTATGACGTGTGAAGCTTTTGAACGGACCAAATCGGACTTATAAAGAAGAAGTTATGGCTCGAGAATCTCACCAAATTTTTATCTCGTTAGAAAAGAAAATCAGATCGAGGTCTGGCGCCAGCGCGCTTAACGATGTGTTAAATGTCGCCGCACGCAGTTGCCAACACAGTTGTAGTTAGCTATTGGAAAGTGGAACCACAGCACACTCGATAAGGAAGTCTCAAGCTCAAGCGCAGAGACCGCATCAAGCATCGCTAATCAAATCGGCAAAGTAGTGCGCCTCTTGCCTAGTAATATCACGCCGCGGCGCCGAGTCAGGGGTTTTGTTAGAAAGCTAGGTTTTGAACTTCAGTTGTTCTGAGACCTACATGAGTTTAGTTTATATACTTAATGAATGTACTAAGACTATTCCTATACTACCTATACTAATGTATATGGTATTGAACTTAGGAATTGAGTGCATGTTAGTAAGTTTTGAATGAAGAACACAAAGTGTTGTTGATAAACCCTAGTCGGGGAAACAACTTTGGTATTTCACCAATGATAATAGAGTCCGGTTAATGACGTAAGTTGATTAATAATGTCGGGACGAATTTTAATAAGTCGAGTTAACTTTATTAATGATATTAAGTTAACAAAGAAAAAGAATAGAAAGAAGTTGGTAGGAACAATGTGAATAATTGTTTGATAGCTAATTAAAGTGTGTTATGTGAATATATCATTTGATTCTGTAAAGGCTGTGGTCAGTCGATTAAGTTATTTGAAGATGCTGAAAGGCAAGTTTTCTTAACGCTTGTCTGACTTTCAAGTTAGCCAAGTTTTATGTGATTCATTGTACTGAATTGCACGACTGGTTTTAAAAGAAATGGTCAATGCCAGATTTATCTCTGCTAGACTATTCATAAGATATAGATTGATTGATATTTATATCTTTTTATATAGAAATGTTAACGCTATCCTATGCCAAGTGATTGGTACGGATGTGAAGGTAAGGTTTGTCTATGAACAAACAAAAGTATTTTTCATCGATTATTCGATGGGCACGCGAGTTTGCCAAATGTTAAACGTAAATACGTTTAACGAATGAGTGTTGATCAACATAGAGTACTATAGGCTGATCACCTAGAAGTGCTCATAAGTAATGTGGATGTACAACCTTAGTGCTGTGATATCCTTTTCAAGTATGAAAATAGAAAGATATTGTTCATGGTCTATCGACCGGTTCAGAATTTCTAATCTACTATATACTTTGGGAATTGATGATATGAAATGTTAAAGTATTATTGTTTCATAATACTTCATAACTATTTGTTCGGTTATGTAGGAATTGTCATATAATTCACAAATGTGGTATTACTATTATCCTTTGTTAAACTTGCTGAGCTTGTTATGCTCACTTCTTGCGTGAATTATATGATTGCAGTTAAAGATGAACGTACTGAGAATGCTAAGAGAGACAAGGGTAAGGTTAAGATGAATACTTAGCTATCGTGTAATAGATTAGTATGTTTGTATGTATTTATACATTATGAACAATGAACTATGTAATCATTTTATGATCCTGGGAAGGATTATACTTTGATTGTAATAAGAAGATAGTAATTACATTCATTATGTTGTATTTCAATGGAATGATTATATAGTTATGAGTACAGTTTAGCACCAGATGTCGGGTTGGAAGATACCCGAATTTGGGGGCTTCACATTTTCTCGGTTGAGTTGGTGCAACAATTTAAAAATATCAACTGACAACTCTTACAGTCCAATCGTCGATATATAAATGTCGGACCTTTTCACAACTTGTTTTTTCAAACAAATCTCACCTAACATGAGAACATCAAAAGACAAGAACAGAAAAGGGACAGTAAAAATCCCAACGTCGACATGTAGCGATTTTGCTGGGGACACCAGTAAGAAGACTTAAGCCGTTATTAAAAACTTTTCAAAACTGTTATATGCTTGTGTGTGAATGTTGCATTTTCATTTTTTTGATGAATGTGTACGAATGCATTTACTTACTACACTTAATGCTTTACACTATATCTGCATACGATATTAGTGCTTCACACATGTCATCATTCCCATAACGGTGAGACACATTGCATGTGAATGTATGTTGTGTGGTTCCTCCACTAGGAGGCTATCCTGTCGGTGTTTGATTATTGGACTCGTAGGGAGATTATTTCCAACGAGGCTCAGGAAAGGCACCACCCAAAGTCGCACTAGTTGAAAGACCGGATTAACTTCCTGTCAAGTAAATTGCGATGATCTGGGAACCTTCATGCCAAAAAGCCGCGAGAGTACCCTAAGATAGGCCAGCCTCTGATAAACCAAATGCAGAGAAAAGTCTCTTCATGCTTTCCATTTTCAGTTACTTGTAAAGACAATTACTTGTAATTTCATTCCATGTCAATCTCTATGTAATGGAAAATGTGAAGAATATGTGTACATGCATATTAAAGCTTGGCATGCTATCAACTGACATCCGTTTTGCAGGATAATACTCTTAAAAACGGACACATTATGGTAGCATGTAAACATTTATACATTCCCTAAGACTAAACTATATAAGTTTTTGTAGGGAAACAATTGGGCCTGTTACCAGATCAAAGTCCAAGAAGGCCACGAGCCTACAACCAATTATGTCTTTATCTGACCAGTCTAATCCTGCTCCTGTCTCTCGTGAAGAGTTTGACAGATTAAGCACGCAAATTATAGATTTGGCTATTCTGCTTAAAAAACTACACCAATCTACTCAGGGTTCACGGATACCTATACATATAGAATCCTCTGCACATGGAGGAACACAAGGTGCAGATCAAACAAATCCAATACCTGAGCTTCAGTTGGATAAGTCCAACAAAATTCCTGAAAACACCCATCTCAAAGAAGATCCAGACACCGGTGATATCAGAAAAATGTCCTTCAAATGGAAGAGACCATTCAGTCTATAAAAGGGATTGGAGCATATGGGAGTGTCTCATATGTCGACCTTTGTATATTCCCTGGTGTCCATTATCCAGAGAAGTTCAAAACTCCTTACTTTGAAAAGTATGATGAGTTGGGAGATCCTTACACACATTTGAAGGTATTCATTAGAGAACTTAGATATTATTCCGAGGACGGGAAGCTTAGAATGCAGCTGCTCCAAAAGAGTCTAACTGGAGAAGCCCAATCATGGTATACAAGATTAAACAATTCTAAGATACATAGGTGGTAGGAACTAGCTCATGCCTTCCTAAGTCAGTACAATTTCCAGTCTCAGATGGCTCCTGACCGGTACCAAATTACCAAGGTCAAAAAATAATCTAATGTGTCTTTCAGAGAGTATGCTCAAAGGTGGAGGGGCCTTGCTGCTCAAGTTATTCCTTCTATGACTGAGAAAGAAATGGTGATGACCTTCATAGACATACAACAAGCTCCTTTTTATGAGAGAGTCTTAGCTGGCATTGGCAAGATATTTTTTGAAATGATCAAACACAGAGAGATGGTTGAGATGGGATTGAAGTCAGGAAAAATTCAAGACCTAACCGCTTTGAAAGCTATTGCTGAGCACATCCCGTCCGGAACTTATGGAAACAACCCCCGGAGGGTCCATAAAAAGAAAGAGGAGGATGTTTCCTTGATACTACAAGGTCAAAAAGGTAGTCAAAATATGTCTATCCAAAGGAGAAACTACTCCCCTTTTGAAGCATAGTCTTCCAACCCTACATTGCCAAAGGGTGCAGAAGCCCAACACAATCGAGTGTTCACACCCCTAGGGGATTCCCTCGAGAATGTTCTTAATCTTCTGACAAGTCAGAATAAAATTACCCATCTTCTTCCACCAGCCAACCCGAATGAGAAGGGTTTTAATGCTACAAGGAAATGTGCCTATCATGCTGGAGTGCTAGGACATGATGCTTAGGATTACTGGGCCTTGAAACACAAGATCCAGGATTTAATCGACAACGGGGAAATTGTGGTGACTAAACTTGACCAACCTCATGTACAAGATAACCCTCTTCCTCAACACAAAGAAGAAAGAGGTTAATATGATTAATTGGAGCAGTGGACAGAGTTCCAATTACATTGTTGAATCTTCCCAAACCAGCAAGGACGGTGCTGAAAAATGGGATTATGCACAGTTCCAGTTTGTGATGGAATAAAAGATGAAAGCTCTTTGTAAGCAAGTAGACCAATTGACAGAACTGGTGATCTATTAGCACCAAGTCACATGCCAATTAGTCAGTTAGGAGCATGCTAGTATCCTTCCTTTTGTTATGAATACTCCATCATCGCCTTCAGAAAGTGAAACACTGGAGGATAAAGTTACAAAAAGAGTAAGTGCCAAAGCCCGTCGTGATTTTGCCAATAAGAGGGAATTTACATACCTTGGCCAACCTATGGAGGTGATATTTTAGATGCTGATCAATGAAGGAAGAATCACATCCCTTCTCCCTCCAATCAATCCCCATTCAAGACGGTTCAATTCTAATGGAGAATGCCAGTATCACTCCTACTCTCGTGGTCACAGCACAGAAGAATGATGGGCACTTCGCCACCTCATTCAGAATTTACAGCGGTGTCCTGCAGATGGCAGATGATGACACTTTATTACTCGAGAGTGGGAACACATGTCCTACAAAATGGAAGGACGACGTAGCAGTTATATCCGTTGAGGATGATTTGGCTATCAGACCACTTATAATACAAACAATTCAAATCAAGGGTGTTGACAATCCTTTGAAAGTGGCTGCACCAGAGCTAATTCTCTTGCCATACAGAACACAATATCCTATTGTCAGCCTAAAAAAAGTTCCATGGAATTATGGAGAAGCTGAAGGATCTACATCACACACAACTGCTGTAGTGTCGAAAGAGAATCTACTGAAGCCGTTGCACATAGCGGTTCTATCCTCCGGATATATGGTGGGAGGAGTTTTGATAGATGGTGGATAATCTTTGAATATCTGCCCTTATGCTACCTTGGAGGAGATGAATATCAACCCCAAGAGGATCAAAAGCAGACATACGGTTATCAAAGCTTTTGATGGGTCCCGACGAAATGCTGTTGGGGAAATTGAACTACCTGTCAAAATTGGTCCATATACATTTAGTGTATCCTCTCATGTGCTCAAAATCGCCATAGGATACAACCTGCTTTTGGGAAGACCGTGGATTCATATGGCTGGAGTCGTCCCATCCACCCTTCATCAGCAACTCAAGTACATAATCAACAATAGCATAATCACTGTTAATGCTGAGCCAGAATGTCCTGAACAAGGTGACATACCACTCATCAACTTCAATACAGAAGTTGAGCCGGTTAGTTTTCATGCCCTTGAGGTGAGAAACATTCACTATTATCCCATTGGGGAGCTACCTCTCAAAACCAAGATTCCTGCCGAGGTAATTTCGGCAACTCAAGAGTTGATATCTTTGGATTATCAACCTGGACAAGGGTTGGGCAAAGATCATCAAGGAATTAAGCGCCCAATTCAATTTCCCAATCAAATAGGGATAGCTGGATTAGGATATTCTGCTAGCTCTAGTCACAGGAATCTTCACAAGCACAAACAGATTCCTTCATCTTCAGCCATACGACGATTATCTTCACCTTCAGATCCTGAGCCTATACAGTCTCTGGTAAAGGTTCTTGCCCATGTAATGGCTATGCTATTTCCCAAACCGATACTGGTTAAAGAAAAAGAGGTCCTGATTCTTGATCCCGAAGTAGAAGAAAAGGAACGAAGATGTAAACAAGACATCACCATGAGTTTGTCTCACCTACGCATCCTTTTACATGATGAGCACACAAATAGATACACTCTCGATGATGATTGTCCTGACATTATGGCCATTATTCCGGAGAAGGAGGATGATGATAGCCACTTCATCACTGCTGTCCATCAGAATTTCACCCTAAACAAATTGGAGCAGCACTCCTTGCATTTTTTGTCAAGGGTAAAAATGGAAGAAACTCTCTCTGCCCTGTAGATAGCTTTAACTGCTTACTTTACTGTACAGTATTAGCAGTTATTTTTTCAGTACAAGCTAACACTTTGTATGATTGAACAGTTTCATATATTAAGTGAAAACATATTTTGTTTCAGGACTCTGAACTTAGATGTGCCTATACTTGCTGATGAGGTGCCTTTTCTCCACAAGGACTGTAACTTTGACGAAAAGTTGAACTCAGACTTAATGGAAATACAATAGGACATTGAGATACCTCAGAAGATCAAGGAATGGGTCGAGGATAAACCCAAACCAAATCTTGATCAAACCACCTCATTCAACCTCAAAAACTTAGAAAACCCTAAGCTAATCCAGATTGGTACAGACCTCACTCCAAACCAAAGAAATGATATGGTTGTCCTATCAAGCCAATTCCAGGATGTGTTTGCATGGTCTCATGAAGACATGGTGGGTTTATCCACTGATATCGTCATCCATTGCCTTCCCATTAAAGAGGGATTCAAGCCAGTCAGGCAGAAGCTCAGGCGATTAAAACCTTAGTGGAGTTTAAAGGTTAAAGAAGAAATTGTGAAACAATTTCAAGCCGACATAATTATTGTGTCCACATACCCTGAATGGCTATCCAACATAGTCCCTGTGCCTAAACCGGGGGGAAAGGTGTGAGTTTGCGTGAATTACCGGGATCCGAATAAAGCTTCCCTTAAAGACAACTTTCCCATGCCTTTATCCACATTCTCATTAACAATACTTCTCAATACGATATGTACTCGTATGTTGATTGTTTTGCGGGGTATCATCAAATTATGGTTGCTGAAGAAGATTGCAAAAAAACTGCATTCATCACGCCTTAGGGAACCTTTTGCTATAGACAGTTGTCATTCGGCCTCATCAATGCCGGAGCTACCTACTAGCGGGCCATGATGGCTTTTTTCCATGACTTAATGCACAAAAAATAGAGATCTACGTGGATGACATCATTGTCAAATCCAGAAGGGAAGAAGACCATGTAGACCATCTCTAAAAGCTCTTCAACATGTTGCGTAAGTACAACTTGAAGTTGAGTCTAGCCAAGTGCGCCTTTGGCATTCAATCAGGCAAGTTGTTAGGGTTCCTAGTCAGCCACAAAGGGATTGAGCTGGATCCCACTAAAATCCAGGCCATCACGAAAATGTCCATTCCTCAGACAGAGAAGGAAATACGAGTATTTTTGGGAAGGATCAACTTCATTAGCAAGTTTATTTCCCAACTCACAACAACCTATGAGCCTATTTTCAAGTTGTTAAGGATGAACTCCTCTATGAAATGGAACGATGAGTGTCAAAAAGCCTTCCTTACATTCAAAGAGCAGCTGGTCAACGCTACTGTTTTGGTACCTCCCAAGGATGATGTTCCCCTGTTCATGTACCTATCCATTAATGACAATGCCATGGGCTGCATGCTGGGACAAAAACACGATAGAGGCCAAGAGCGAGCTATCTACTACCTCAGTAAAAGATTCAGTAGTAGTGAACATAAGTACACACTAATTGAGAAGTCTTGTTGTGCTTTAGCATGGGCTTCCATAAGGTTACAACATTACCTCCATGGTCACATAACCCATCTCATATCCCACGTGGATCCTCTTAAATACGTGTTCAGTAAACCCATGTTAAATTGTCGACTTTCCATATGGCAGTTGATCCAACAGCAATTCGACATCGTCTACATGACACAAAAGTTTATTAAAGGTCAAGGAATTGCAGATCAACTGACCGCTGCACCTTCAGGGGATTTCAGACCCTTAGAAACATACTTCCCCGATGAAGGGGTAATGAAAGTCCAGCAACACCATTAATATAATACACACCAATCATGGAAAATATATTTTGATGGAGCTATTAACATGGAAGGTTCTGGAGCTGGAGCAGTTCTAGTATCCTGTTTAGGGGAACAGTATCCCGTCGCCGTCAAATTACAGTTTGTCAGTACCAACAACACAACTGAGTATGAAGGCTGTATCATGGGGCTAAAACTTTCCCAATCAATGTGTATCAGGCGGTTAACTGTCTTTGGAGATTCAGAATTGGTGATCAGACAAACCACAGGAATCTATCATACCAAAGAGCTACATTTCCTACCTTACCATTGACAAGTTTTACAGATGGCTACGGAGTTCGAAGAAATAACCTTCCTCTACATTCCTCAAAATAGGAATAATTTTGCGGATGTGCTAGCAACTTTGGCCTCGTTGATCAACATACCTGATAAGGAAAACATGCCGAGCATCCCATTTGCCCTATAAAAGGCTCCAGCCTATGGGAATTACATTAGAGAAGTATTGGATGAGCTACCTCCCATCCAACACCCTTGGTATCAACACATCAAGGAGTACTTACGAGATGGATCTACACCAGCTAAGGCGAGCCCGACTGAAAGAAGGCGGATCCATCGACTAGCTATGAAATTCTACCTGATTGGAGATGCACTTTACAAAAGAGATGCAGGACTAGGTCTCCTTAGATGTCTGGACAAGGACCAAGCTCAGAGGCTCATGGATGAAATCCATGGTGGAGTATGTGGCCCACACATGAGCGACCCTCTACTGGTTAAAAAGATCCTTAAAATAGGGCATTACTGGCTCTCGCTTAAGGCTGAATGTGATGATCACGTCAAGAGATGTTATCAATGCCAAATTCATGGGAATGCTATCCACGCCCCTCCGAGGGAGCTCCACAATATGAATTCACCTTGGCCCTTCTTAATGGGGGAATGGACGTGATTGGGCCCATCGAGTGCAAAGCCAGTAATGGGCATCAGTTTATCTTCACCATGATCGACTACTTCACCAAATGGGTAGAAGCAGCCTCCTTCCCCAGGGTTACCAAAGAAGTCATCATTGCTTTCATCAGAAACAATGTCATTTGTCGATATGGACAACTAGAGGTGATTGTGTTAAACAATGCTAAGAACCTCAACAACAAAATGATGGAGGAGTTATGCAATAAATTCCACATCAAACACCTTAACTCCATCATCTACCGTCCAAAGATGAATGGTGCTGTTGAAGCGGCTAATAAGAACTTCAATGTGTACTTCCACTAGGGCAACCCCCTACTCATTAACCTATGGGATGGAAGCAGTGCTCCCTATAGAGGTAAAAATGGAATCCCTCAGAGTGTTGATAGACGCTAAGCTGGATGAAGACCAATGGTTACAAGACAGGTATCACCAATTGTTTCTCATAGACGAAAGGCGAAGTGTTGCTATCTTCCATAGTCAGCTATACCAACAGAGGATCGCCAGATCCTACAACAGAAAAGTCCGTGTATGACAGTTTAAACAACGTGACTTGGTTTTAAAGAAGATCATTGACAACCAAGATCAGTCAAAGTGAAAATTCCCTCCAAACTGGGAAGGCCCGTTTATTGTCAAGGAGGTATTAACAGGAGGTGCTCTCAGATTACAGGAAATGGACGGCGATGAATTTCCATAGCACATCAAGTCGGACACCGTGAAACTATACTATGGCTGAAGTTGCCATCAAACTAACATCCTAGTTTTGGATCACCAGATCTCCAGTCGTTTCAGGTTTTCTAACCCTTACTACACACAACCTTTCTTCATACCCATTTGCCCTATCAGGGAAACACACTTTTCAAACCAGCAGCCTGGTTTTCAGATCATCAGATCTTTCACTCGACTTCATTTCAAACCTTTTAGGTTATCCCACCAGGGATTGAACCTTTCACACCCGTAGTTTTTGTCCCACTACGGATAAGACTTTTCACACTTACAATTTATCCTGAACATGGGATCAAACTTTTCCCCCGCAGTTCGTCCTGAACATGGGATCAAACTTTTTTGGCTGCAAATCGTCTTGAACATGGGGTGAACTACGTCGACCTAATCTCCCCGATACCTGGGAGTACGTAGGAAACCATTTTATATAGCCTGATCACAACAAAAAAACAAAAAAACAAAAACAACAAAAAGATTTCTACACCTTTCTATACAAACAAAAATCACAAAAACATTTCTACACTTTCTACCCTTTCACATATAGCGTTGAACCTCTTACACCAAGTTTAAACTACACAGACCTGATCTCCTCTTCAATAAGAGTACGTAGGTAGCCATTTATGGTTCTGTCTTACCCCTACCAAAACAAATACTTGTCAGCGATACTGGGATCAAACTTCAATCCACAACATTTCATCGGCTTCAGACCAAAGGGATGGAACTACCTAGCCTCCCCATAAATGGGAAAGTTGGCGACCATCTAAGCTGCGGTTGATTCCTCGAAGAGCAACATCAATCCATAAGAGATGGAACTATTTGGGATCTCCTCTTCAATAGGAGTACCGATAACCATCTGTGATGCGGTGAATCTCAGAGAGGAAAAGTCATACTCCTCTCCACATCTACATACAAAAACCAGTCCCAAGACACCAAAGAGGGTAGGGATACACACAGATCAATGATCCATTCTGCAAGATCCTGTGACATCTCAATGTCCACCCATCAAGGATGAGTTCAGAATATATCATGATCATAAGCCCTAAAGAAATAGGCAAATATCAAGCAAGTATCAAGGCATAACTAAAAGGGAAGTGAATCAAAATATATTTCCCTGCCATATATAATGTTGTTTGATATATATAATATATGTTGTACATGACAAAATGGCTAAGCTAGTCTGTCCAGGAAAATATAAGTCTATCTATAATCCCGTGGATATACGAACTATCAAGTCCAACATGGCATCTCTCTCTGAAGAAAGAGGCAACAGCTTAAGCTCCTGCCCAAGGGTATCTACACGAGCTAACAGATCTACAGCCAACTGCATGGTGGCATGATTCTCATCAATATATGCACTCATATCGGCAAGCATGCCAGTGGTAAGGGATCTCACTGTAGTACTATCTGTAACGGCTACATCCCAGGCAGATATGGTAGCATCCCGCTCAATAATCAATGCTTCTCTGTATGATCTGGTCTCATCCCTCTCAGTAATAGCGGTGTCTTTATGAGATACAACCTCCTCTCTCTCCAATAGAGTGGCATCTCTTCCATCAAGAGCTGTCAACATCAAGGCCCTAGCCTGATCTCTCTCAAAGGTCATAAGATGAAGACTCTGCTCTAAATACTGTGTTGAATGTTAGATCACAGTCGCACTCATACTAGGAGAATCTACAAGAGCTTCTGGCAACCCAGTGAATAGCTTCTCCTCGCTGGGAAGATCAATGTTCTCTATGGGCTCCCCATCATCAGAATCAATCTTCGGCACTGTGGATACTACCGCAGTCGATGCTATCTCTATCTCCATCCATGAAGAATACTCTATTGAGCAAATTTCGGATGGCTAATGAGAAAATGCAATTTAGCTCACATCGATCCCAACAGCATACACACCTGGATCTCCTTTTCACGACAAGTGGCGAGAAGAAAAGCGCTAACTTAATGCCCCTTCAAAAGGATGGAAGTCCTGAAACTGGTAAAACTGTGACATCACAGCGAGTGGGTGGTAAGTCGCCATGCCCCTCAAATGAGCTAGAGGGAGATAATCCATGCCAGGAGCATGAGTAATGAACCTGTAGGGTGAACTAAGCCCTGTACACGACAGAATGTTAAACGGATCTTCGATCCCTGTCAAGAATACCGACCAAGACATAGCATCTATACACTCCGCTAGCTGGAAGGAGTAAGACATGGCTATCTCATGGGTAAAACAATACCCGTACCGTCAGAAAGTGCCAATCGGTCTCAAGTGTGACGCCCCCAAAAATAGGTATACATCACCCATCTTGAGTCACCAAATACATGGTACAGAATACAAATACAAACTTAATTATACAACCGTCGTGTAAAATACGACAATACATAAACTGAGAGTTTTAATAGGAATATTGTCATCTAGATAATATCCACACTCAAAGGAGTCCTCATTACATTTATTGTCACACTATTTAACAGAATAGTGAGGACTACTAATGCTATCATCTGGACCGTCACTCCTTTCCCCGACTTGTCCCAGCTATATTCTCATTTCCTGAAGAGAACAGTGAAAGAAAGGGTGAGCTCAACTAGCCCAGTAAGAAATATTATGACTATGATAATGCAGAATAAATTATCAATAGTCTTTAACAATGTTAAACTGATAAAATACAATAGACATCAAGTTTAACTACAGCAGAACAAGCAATCTATTAGAAGGGTCAAGTAGAGAATAAAATCTACTATCTTCTATGGTATAAAATGTTTTAATCAATTTTTATCGCCAAGACTCAGCTTAATAAATAAAACACATCATCTAATCATCCCTGTACTACGGGCCAAGGATATTCATTAAATCATCAATGGTCATGACTATCTTAGAACAATCCTCGGTCATAATCATACCAAAATTGTCCATCAATGTATTACAGGCCACTGAGGACTTTTACCATATCATTTATAACATTACAGGTCATGATTATATTGAATGATCCTTGGTCATAATCATACTACGTCCATCTATGCACGTAAGCCAAAGATGACTTTCATTTGAATATAAGAATGAGGATGATGACAATGACATAATAATTCAATAAAAAAAGTTCAAGAATTAATTTATCTAGAAATTAATAACGTCCAAATTGTCAACATAATACTTCTTTGTGGAGTAAAATTCAAGAATGCTTAGAAGAATATTTAAATGAAAAGATACTGGATGAAGCGCAAATATCAAGGATATTCCACTAATTTCATAGAGTATAGAAGCCAAAACTTTAACCAACTGAGTATAATAGAATATATGAAACTGCAAATGGATTTTCACCCGCCATGCGGTAATCCACGTATACATATCATTTCCACAATTTAATAAGGAATGAATACAAAGGATCATTCACCATGCATGTGGTAATCCACATAGACAGGTTATTCCAATAGAATAATAAAGAATGAAATAATGAAGGATTCACCATGTAAATGCGATAGATTGCATGCATAAGGTTATTCCCAATGTAATAATAAATAATGGAACTAGGTCCGTCAGAACGCACAAAACAGGATATTAAATGCGTAATAATAAAGAATGGAATAACAAATGTAAATCACCATGAATGAGATAGACCGCATGCATAAAAGTTATTCCAACAGAATAATAAATAATGGAACCAGTCCCACAGAACGCATATGCACAAGATATTAAAGATGTAATAATAATGAACTAAATAATAGAAGAATTTCACCATGTATGCGATTGCAGATAAACAAAAGTTATTCCAACATAATAATAAAGAATGGAATAACAAAAGAATTTCACCATGTATGTGGTACTCAGATAACAAAAGTTATTCCAATGTAATAATAAAGAATGGAATAACAGAAGTTCTCTTCATGAATAAGAAAGAAATAATACCCCTTACGAGTACAACAAATAATATCCCTTACCTTAGAAGAAACTGGATATTGGAATATAGAGGTAGCTGACTTCTCTTCTTCTTTCTCTTTATAATTTCTCTCTCAAGAGTTTCAGTGAATTCGTAAGAAATAATGAAGGAATGAGCTTCTATTTATAGGAGAATGGACTGAATAGTAACTAATTTATGAACGGTCCAGATTGATTTACTTTTAAACGAATGGTCCATATTGATTTACTATTAAAACTTAAAGCAACGGTCCATAATGATTTACTATTAAAACTTTAAACCAGCAATACATATTGATTCACTATTATAACTTTCCATAAGCGGTCCATATTGATTCACTAGTATAACTTTCCACCAGCGGTCCATATTGATTCACTATTATAACTTCAACCAACGGTCTGAAAAATTAGCACATCTCCTCCTGGAATAATATTGTACCAAAAAATGATTTAGACCGAAAAGAAATATATTTTTCGCGTGAATAGTACCCTGTGAATAGTAACTCGTGAATAGTAACTCGTGAATAGTACTCTGACACAAAAAAGTGCCCCGAATACCCGATTGAACAATATAACCTCCAGACATCAATTATTATTGACATAAATATCGATTTCTACTAACACTAATAATTTCCACACAATGGAACTATCAATTTCATCTTTAATCAACACGAGTTTATTCATCATCAATATTATAACTCACAATATTTAACAACTAGGTCGTTCCGTGAAAGAGGGGCTTTCAATAAGGATTTCTCCCTATCATGCCGCAATTACTACTCGGGTAGTTCAACAGCTTTAATGGTAACACTTACCGTTATTTTTATAAAAGATAAATGCACGTTTTCTTACTACAACAATACTTCCGTTATGGGGTCCACCAATAATTGTGTCGTCGTACGAATATTCCCCGACCAATCGAATATTATATAACCACTTGCTTACTTTGCAAAATTTGTAAATATTACCTACAACTATAACATTATATTATATCCGCACCATAATATTCAAAAATATAATTCGAGAGAAATTAATCTTTATTCATAAATGTTGGGGTCTTACAACCTCCCCCTTCTGATGAAATTTCGTCCTCGAAATTAGGGTGCGTACCTGATATATCGAAGAGGTGAGGATATCTTGACTTCATCTCAGATTCTAACTTCCAGGTCATTTCTTCCACATCGTGGTTTCTCCACAAAACTTTGACTTAAGGTAGAACCTTGGAGCATAAAATATTATCCTTCTTATCCAAGATTTTAATAGGTAACTCTTCATACGTTAAATCTTCCTCTATCTCATCAAGTTCTAATTCAATAATGTGGTTCGGGTCTTTCACATATTTACGTAACATAGATATGTGAAAAACATTATGAACACGAGACATACTTGGCGGTAAGGCGAGTCTATAGGCCACAGTTCCTACTCATTCGAGGATTATAAATGGGCTAATGAATTGAGGATTGAGCTTTCCTCTCTTTCCAAATCTTGTAACTCCTTTCCATGGAGCAACACGTAACAACACATGATCTCCAATATCGAATTCCACGTCCTTTCGATGAAGATCAGCATAACTCTTTTATCGATCTTGTGAGGTTTTTATACGTTGTTGGATCATTTGAATGTTTTCTGTAATCATACGTACCAAATTCGGTCCCAATAAAGTTGCTTCACCCACCTCATCCCAGCATACTGGCGAATGACACTTTCTTCCATACAACGCCTAAAATGGAGCCATGCCAATACTTGTTTGATAACTATTGTTGTAGGAAAACTCCACCAATGGTAAGAACTTGTCCCAACTTCCCTTGAAGTCAAGGACACAGAGTCTTAATAAATCTTCAAGAGTTTGAATAGTCATTTCCGACTGTCCATCCGTTTGAGAATGATATGCGAACTAAATCGTAAATTCGTGCCCATAGCGTTTTGCAAACTAACCAAAAATCTTGAAGTGAATCTTGGGTCTTGATCAGAAACTATTGACACTGGCATACCATGAAATCTTACAATCTTGTTTATATACATACTAGCAAGACGTTCAAGTGTATAAGTTTCTCGTATCAGTAGGAAATGAGCAGACTTGGTCAATCTATCAACAATGACTCAAATCACATTTATGCCTTGAGAAACCTTGGGAAGACCAGTAACAAAATCCATGGTAATGTGCTCCCACTTCCATTCTAGAATTTCAAGTGGTTGCAATGGACCTTTTGGCACTTGATGCTCCGCCTTGACTCGTTGACAAGTTAGACACCTTGAGATAAACCCCGCTATCTCTCTCTTCATATTGCTCCACCAAAATGTATATCGAAGATCATGATACATTTTGGTACTCCCAAGATGGATTGAAAATGGTGTGTTGTGCGCCTCCATCATGATTTTATACTTCAGGTCAGAATCGTTAGGAACACAAAGTCTGGAGTTGACTCAAAGTATTCCTTCTTCATCGATTCTTACTTCCGGAATAGCACTTTCTTTCACTTTCTTCTTCATATGCATCAGCTCCAGGTCTGTAGCTTGAGCAGCTTTAAATTTATTGATTAAAGTTGGTTCTACTCGTATATTTGATATCACCAAGTGGGTCCTTAGAGTCTTTAACTCTATCTTCATCTTTTATACGAAATGGGTTTTTGTGTTAACAACATCGCACTCGTAAACGCATATGATCTTCTACTCAACGCATCAGCTACCACGTTCGCTCTTCCACGATGATATTGAATGATATGATCGTAATCTTCAATAGCTCGAGCCAACGTCTTTGGCACATTATACGTTCATTTTAGTTGAAGAAATATTTGAGGATTTTAGAAATGGGTTTTGTACTGGGTCAATGCAAAATTCAATTTCACGATATGGGGGTAGGCTAGGAAGTTCTTCAGGGAATACGTCAGGAAATTCATTAACAATAGAAATATAATTCAAAACTGACGTATTTTTGTTTAGATCCGTGACATGAGCTAAGAAAGCTTGACATCCGTTTTTCAATAAACGAATAGCTTTATGGCTTGAGATGACAATGATGGATTTTAATGGTTTGGTTGCTTGAATTCGCATAACAGGTTGTTAGGAATATGAAAGCTAACAACCTTATGAAAACAATCGATTTTAGCATGATGAGTAGTTAACCAATCAATCCCTAAAATCACATCAAATACAAGTATTTTCAAAGAAATAAGATCGACAGGTAATGTGCGGTTACCGATATGAATTAAACAAGACTTATAAACCGTGGATGTAATGAAGGATTCTCCCAACGGAGTTTCAACAGATAAGTCAAAGTCTAATTTCTCCGGAGTCAAATTTAAACGTTGAGCGCAAGTAGGAGAAATAAAGGAATGGGTAGAACCGGTATCAAATAAAGTATAAACTTCGCTAGCGTTTATGATTAGCTTACCCGTGATCACCTCGTTCGAATTCCTCGCTTTTTGGGAGGTTACGACAAACGCTCTCCCTTGAACTACCGATTTTGTCCTATCTGGGACACCTTTTGATGCCTCCATCCTAGCTGGACTTGACTTTGGTGCACGACAAAATCGGGCTAGGTGGCCTTCTTTTCTGCAATTATAACATACCTTGGAAGGCTGTGAATAGTTTGAACTTATGTGTCCCTCCTCTCCGCATCTATAGCATCTAACTGGCGGTCGTTCTCTTCCCCTAGAATTTTTTGCTGCTGCTGATGTCTTCCCATCATCGTTAAATCTTCTCTTCTTGAATTTTCCACTTCTATTATCTTGGCCATGATTACCACCGAAGTGGTTACCATTCTTGGCATGATAATTTCCTACACGATGGTTATCGTTGTTCTGATGGTCGTTGCCACCGGTAAGATTATTATCATGTTGTTGGTCGTTGCCTTTTGGTTGTGCTGACTCATTATCGCGCTCCAATAACTGAGCCCTATTCACAACATCTGAATATAAACAAAGTTTGTGAGAAATGAGGTATTGACGTATATCGTGTTTCAAACCTCTTAGAAACATTCGCGTCATTCGCTCCTCATTATCGACCAAATGGGATGCAAACCGGGATAACTCCGCAAATTTAACACTGTCACAAAACAAGGGTTAATTGACATATCACATATCATCCCTATACTCTGACCGACCAATTAAATACCAAATAAACTTAGGTAGGTCATACTAGCGAAGGAATTCCTCGTCTCTCCCCTCCTAGTTCTTACTTCACATCTCAGCCGGGGATCATATCCCTAAGCTTTGATACCAACTGTGACACCCCCAAAAATAGGTATACATCACCCATCTTGAGTCGCCAAATACATGGTACAGAATACAAATACAAACTTAATTATACAACCGTCGTGTAATATACGACAATACATAAACTGAGAGTTTTAATAGGAATATTGTTATCTAGATAATATCCACACTCAAAGGACTCCTCATCACATTTATTGTCACACTATTTAACAGAATAGTGATGACTACTAATGCTATCATCTGGACCGTCACTCCTTTCCCCGACTTGTCTCAGCCTATATTCTCATTTCTTAAGAGGAACAGTGAAAGAAAGGGTGAGCTCAACTAGCCCAGTAAGAAATATTATGACTATGATAATGCAGAATAAATTATCAATAGTCTTCAACAATGTTAAACTGATAAAATAAAATAGACATCAAGTTTAACTGCAGCGGAACAAGCAATCCATTAGAAGTGTCAATTGGAGAATAAAATCTACTATCTTCTATGGTATAAAATGTTTTAATCAAAGGATATTCATTAAATCATCAATGGTCATGACTATACCAAACAATCCCTGGTCATAATCATACCAAAAGTTGTCCATCAATGCATTACAAGCCACTGAGGACTTTTACCATATCATTTATAACATTACAGGTCATGATTATACCGAATGATCCCTGGTCATAATCATACTAAGTTCATCTATGCACGTAAGCCAAAGATGACTTTCATTTTAATATAAGCATGAGGATGATGACAATGACATAATAATTCAATAAAACAAGTTGAAGAATTAATTTATCCACGTCCAAATTGTCAACATGATACTTCTTTGTGGAGTAAAATTCAAGAATGCTCAGAAGAATATTTCCATGAAAAGATACTGGATGAAGCGCAAATATCAAGGATATTCAACTAATTTCATGGAGTATAGAAGCCAAAACTTTAACCAACCCAAAATAGGTCCATTCCATCCAACCCATTCTCGAGTCGCCAAATACATGGTACGAAAAAAACAACTACAACTTTATTACAACAATTGTCGTAAAAAATACAACAACACATATGTCGTGAGTTTGATACAAATATATACCAATCAGAAAGAAGACGTTACAATGACACCTTACATAAAGGTATAGTCAAAACCTGCTTTTAGAAATTAGAATCTTTGGGAAGTGCTCAAGGAAACCTTCGTATATGGGAGGCCATGCTTTGAGGTTACGGTAGTATATCATATGGCCACGTAATTATCCTCGTCAACCTAATAGACCCCAAAAAAAAAACGAGAAGATTACTATCGTATTCTTCCCAATGGTGAGTCTTCTCGACATATCATTATCTCCACCGCCTCTAATTGGGTATTATACTCCAAACAAACACCAAGATTATATAGTAGTGCTTGTAAATATACTCAAAGAAGTGGATGAGCACAACCATGTCTTATGATAACACGAAGCTCAGTATGTCATTAGACAGACATGTATGATAGTGACAAAACACCTTCCAAAGTTGGGTTCGCTTTCACCCTATTTAATTCACCAAAATAACTATTAAATGATGTATAAAATACAACACACTAAAGCCCTCAATAAAATTATTTTCATACTCTTTAGGAGAACCTCAACAACTATAGACCACCGCTCTATTCCCTTGTTATCCCCGGGCCAACCCAAATACACTTTTATTATTCGAAAGGAATTGTGAAACAAAAGGGTGAGCACAACTAGCTCAAGAAAGAATATTATGACTAAAGATAAATAAATTATCAATAGTCTTCATCAAGAATGAATCGTAGATTTAGAACATATGGTAGATGATAAAACTTTTCAACCATAGTTGCAAATGAACGAGCAATCCATTAAAAGAGTCAAATAGACTATAAAGTCTATTGTCTTCTCCACGTTAAAAGTCCACCAAACAATATTTATCCTCGTAACATCAATCAACAGCTTCTTTCCACAATTATATGAATAACTCATAATCATAATTGTAATTCTAAATTCCTCTTCGCATCCAAGACGTAAGATAATTTTCATCACCGCCTTTTTCGAAACATCAAATATCATGGTTATACCAAATCACGCCTCGCTCATAATCATACTAATAAATTCATCTTTGCACCACTCGCCAAAGATATTCATCAACAGCTCATCTTTACACTACAAAGCAAAGATATTCAACAAACAGTCATCTTCAGCATTACGAGCCAAAGATATTCATCAATAATTCATCTTTGCACTACAAAGCTAAGATATTCATTAACAAGCCATCTTTGCACTACGAGCCAAAGACATTAATATCTCAAAGAAATATATAATCATTTCGTAATTTATATAAACAATAATTATAACCATGTCGATCAATTCACCTTTGCACCAAAGTTAAAGATATTCAATTGTAAATTCAATGGTCATGATCATACCAGCTAACAATTCAACTTTGCACCATCGCCAAAGAGAACCCATAGTCACGATCATACCAATAATCTACCCATCTTTACACTCAAGTGAAAGAGAAATTCAACATCGGTTATAAAATGTTATATATGATAATAAAAAACAATATGATCAACAAACGCATTTATTTTCAAGAGCAACAATCATAAATCAACGATAATTTGGTCGTAAAAAGAAACCAATTTTTTTTCGTGAATAGTACCCGTGAATAGTAACTCGTGAATAAGTAACTCATGAATAAGAACTCGTGAATAAGAACTCATGAATAAGAATCGTGAATAGATTCAGATTCGTACATAAGACCAGATACGTAAATAATGTCATATACGTAAATAATGCCACATACATAAATAGTGCCAGATACGTGAATAGTACCGTATACATGAATAGTACCATATACGTGAATAAGAATCTCACACCAAAAGATAGAAATTCCAAAAAAAAAACATTTTCACGCTTCATTAATAGTACTTGTGAATAAGATCTTGTGAATAGTAACTCATGAATAGTAACTCGTGAATAGTAACTCATGAATAGTAACCCGACATGAAAAAGTTCCAAATTTGATAAAACTTCAGATCAATATTTCAAAGATAATGATATCAAGAAATAATATCATTACGAAAAAATAATATCCCTTACTATCCCTTACCTCAAAGAATCAAGATTTCTAAGGAAAGGCTCAAGTGATGCCGAATGAAACTTGTAACGAACAAAGAACTCACCAAGTATCTAAATACTCACAAAATACACTCGATAATCTAGAGAGAAAAGAGAGAAAACTTATGAATTTCGTGTGATTTTCAATTCTAACTTAGCCTCTATTTATAGGAAAATGTTAGCACATCAAGGCACTTGACTCGCCACCGATGGCTTTTATCGCTACTATTACACCCACCAAAAATCAGCCATCTTCCCAACAACCAAAAGTGGGGCCCACCCATTTCTAGAATTTTCCACCAAAATCATTTATAAACCTAATTTTCTAATCATTCACCTCTTAAAATTCATAATAAATTATACGCTCATTTTTAACGGCTCAAAATTTGTGAGATATATACAACTTTATATATGTATAACATATCCAAAATTACAACGATCCAACGGTCGGATCAAAATTTATAACTCACTTAATATAGTCAAGAACACCGATTTTTTCGGACTATTAGTCCTTCTGACCAGCTTTCATTCAAAATTTCACCAATAAATATCTACAAAGAATTTTTGGGTGATTCAAATTTCTACAGTTAGCTTACTTCTAGGGCTTTCTTTTGATATATGGCTCATCTCTTAACTCATTATTATACATAAAGAGTTATGGATTTTACAAAATCAAGTAATAAACTAATTTTTCTCGAAAATCCCATATTTTGTTCTCCATTTCGACAAATACCGATAAAACACCTCATCATTAATTCCTTCACTTATAAATACATAAATAAATCCATCATTTATATCCACATCAAATAAATATTTTCTTATCATATAAATCAATAATTAATTATTTCCAAATAATATTATGTAATCACAATTATGACAACCAGCAGCTCCTCAGAGAAAGAGGGGCTTTCCAATAAGGATTTCTCCTCATCGGGCGCCGCAATTAGGTGACCAAACCTCTCCTCGATGTAACTTTCTAGACATTGCCAATAATGTTATCTAATAATATTATTCAAATAATATGAATTATTGATCCGATAATGGAGATATCAGTGTTGACAATTATCGAACAACAATAATATAAAATATCAACGCATCAATTATGAATTAATAAAATAAAATATTGAAACAAGAATTATCGTAATAATTATTGAGTAGTGCCTTCTTATGTAAGGATCAATAATTCAAAAATACCGTAAAACCGTAAAGCATCGCGTGCAAACACGCGATATTATCGTCGTATTTTAACCATCGGGTATTCCAACAAAGTTGTTAATTCAGAACGATTACGCCGTTATTTATAAAAACTTAATTTTGTCGTTTTCTTTTCATCCGACGCTTATTCGTTATGGGCCCCAAATAATCAGTACCGCTGCCGCATTTAATATTTCTACGTAAAGAATATTCCACCACCAAACTAATATTCCCCAACAACAATGAATATTTTATAACCATCTGTGTATTTTGAAAAAAATTCATATATCACCCTTAACTTTAACTTTTATCAATTTAACCATTTACCGAATAGTAATTATAAGAAAAATTGAATACTTTTATTTCATAAAATTCTTGGGTCTTACAATCTCCTTCCTTATGAAATTTCGTCCCCAAATTTACGTATTCGGTATTTCAAAGAGTTGAGAATACCTTGCTTTCATTTCAGATTTCATCTTTCCCGTCATCATGATTTCTCCATTGCTCATCTCTCGTATTTCAGATATCATTCTAGAATACAACTTCAAAACAAGGGTTAATTGAACAAATTAATATATCACATAATATCCCGATATTATGATCGACCAACAATTAAGCTTTAGGTAGGACACACTAGCCAAGGATTTACTCATCTCTCCTCCTAGTTCTATTCCCCGATCTCCGCCGAGATCATATCCCTAAGCTCGATACCAAATGTAACGACCCCAAAATAGGTCCATTCCATCCAACCCATTCTCGAAAGTCGCCAAATACATGGTACGTAAAAAACAACTACAACTTTATTACAACAATTGTCAATTGCAAAATACAACAACACATATGCCGTGAGTTTGGATACAAATATATACCAATCAGAAGACGTTACAATGACACCTTACATAAAGGTATAGTCAAAAACTGCTTTTAGAAATTAGAATCTTTGGGAAGTGCTCAAGGAAACCTTCGTATATGGGAGGCCATGCTTTGAGGTTATGGTAGATATCATATGGCCACGTAATTATCCTTGGTCAACCTAATAGACCCTAAAGAAAAACGAGAAGATTACTATCGTATTCTTCCCAATGGTGAGTCTTCTCTCGACATATCATTATCTCCACCGCCTCTAATTGGGTATTATACTCCAAACAAACACCAAGATTATATAGGTAGTGCTTGTAAATATACTCAAGAAGTGGATGAGCACAACCATGTCTTATGATAACACGAAGTTCAGTATGTCATTTAGACATCTTGTATGATAGTGACAAAAACACCCTTCCAAAGTTCAGTTCATTTCACCCTATTTAATTCACCAAAATAACTATTAAATGATGTATAAAATACAACACACTAAAGCCCTCAATAAAATTATTTTCATACTTTGTGGAGAACCTCAACAACTATAGATCACCGCTCTATTCCCTTGTTATCCCGGGCCAACCCAGCCTACACTTTTATTACCCGAAAGGAATCAGGAAACAAAAGGGTGAGCACAACTAGCTCAAGAAAAGAATATTATGACTAAAGATAAATAAATTATCAATAGTCTTCATCAAGAATGAATCGTAGATTTAGAACATATGGTAGATGATAAAACTTTTCAACCATAGTTGCAAAATGAACGAAGCAATCCATTAAAGAGTCAAATAGACTATAAAGTCTATTGTCTTTCCACGTTAAAAGTCCACCAAACAATTTTATCCTCAGAACATCAATCATCAGCCTTTCCACAATTATATGAATAACTCATAATCATAATTGTAATTCTAAATTCTCTTCGCATCCAAGACGTAAGATAATTTTCATCACCGCCTTTACCAAAACATCAAATATCATGGTTATACCAAATCACAGCCTCGCTCATAATCATACTAATAAATTCATCTTTGCACCACGCCAAAGATATTCATCAACAGCTCATCTTTACACTACAAAGCAAAGATATTCAACAACAAAGTCATCTTTGCATTACGAGCCAAAGATATTCATCAATAATTCATCTTTGCACTACAAAGCTAAGATATTCATTAACAAGCCATCTTTGCACCACGAGCCAAAGACATTAATATCTCAAAGAAATATATAATCATTTCGTAATTTATATAAACAATAATTATAACCATGTTGATCAATTCACCTTTGCACCAAAGTTAAAGATATTCAATTGTAAATTCAATGGTCATGATCATACCAGCTTAACAATTCAACTTTGCACCATCGCCAAAGAGAACCCATAGTCACGATCATACCAATAATCTACCCATCTTTACACTAAAGTGAAAGAGAAATTCAACATCGTGGTTATAAAATGTTATATATGATAATAAAAACAATACGATCAACAACCGCATTTATTTTCAAGAGCAACAATCATAAATCAACGATAATTTGGTCGTAAAAAAGAAACCAATTTTTTTCGTGAATAGTACCCGTGAATAGTAACTCGTGAATAAGAACTCATGAATAAGAATCGTGAATAGTAACTCATGAATAAGAATCGTGAATAAGATTCAGATTCGCACATAGTAAGATCAGATACGTAAATAATGTCATATACGTAAATAATGCCACATACATAAATAGTGCCAGATACGTGAATAAGAGATATACATGAATAGTACCATATACGTGAATAGTAATCCGACACCAAAAGATAGAAATTCCACAAAAAAACATTTTCACGCTTCACTTAATAGTACTTATGAATAAGAACTTGTGAATAGTAACTCATGAATAGTAACTCGTGAATAGTAACTCATGAATAGTAACCCGACATGAAAAAGTTCCAAATTTGATAAAACTTCAGATCAACATTTCAAAGATAATGATATCAAGAAATAATATCATTACGAAAAAATAATATCCCTTACTATCCCTTACCTCAAAGAATCAAGATTTCTAAGGAAAGGCTCAAGTGATGTCGAATGAAACTTGTAGATCGAATAAAGAACTCACCAAGTATCTAAATACTCACAAAATACACTCGATAATCTAGAGAGAAAAAGAGAGAAAACTTATGAATTTCGTGTGATTTTCAATTCTAACTTAGCCCTCTATTTATAGGAAAATGTTAAGACGTCAAGCAGATTTCGACTGCCACCGATGGCTTTTACTCATTACTATTACACCCACCAAAAATCAGCCATCTTCCCCAACAACCAAAAGTGGAGCCCACCCATTTCTAGAATTTTCCACCAAAATCATTTATAAACCTAATTTTCTAATCATTCACCTCTTAAAATTCATAATAAATTATACGCTCATTTTTAACGCTCAAAATTTGTGGACATATACTCAACTTATATATGTATAACATATCCAAAATTACAACGATCCAACGGTCGGATCAAAATTT
Source organism: Panax quinquefolius (assembly GCA_020205615.1). Lineage (NCBI taxonomy): Eukaryota > Viridiplantae > Streptophyta > Magnoliopsida > Apiales > Araliaceae > Panax > Panax quinquefolius. The sequence continues at coordinate 41,906,650 of CM035157.1, read as the reverse complement.
ATAACTCACTTAATATAGTCAAGAACACCGATTTTTTCGGACTATTAGTCCTTCTGACCATTTCATTCAAAATTTCACCACTTAAATATCTACAAAGAATTTTTGGGTGATTCAAATTTCTACAGTTAGCTTACTTCTTAGGGCTTTCTTTTTGATATATGGCTCATCTCTTAACTCATTATATATTAAAGAGTTATGGATTTTACAAAATCAAGTAATAAACTAATTTTTCCGAAAATCCCATATTTTGTTCTCCATTTCGACAAATAACCGATAAAACACCTCATCATTAATTCCTTCACTTATAAATACATAAATAAATCCATCATTTATATCCACATCAAATAAATATTTTCTTATCATATAAATCAATAATTAATTATTTCCAAATAATATTACGTAATCACAATTATGACAACCGTGCAGCTCCCAGAAAGAGGGGCTTTCCAATAAGGATTTCTCCTCATCGGGCGCCGCAATTAGGTGACCAAACCTCTCCTCGATGTAACTTTCTAGACATTGCCAATAATGTTATCTAATAATATTATTCAAATAATATGAATTATTGATCCGATAATGGAGATATCTTGTAAAGTGACAATTATCGAACAACAATAATATAAAATATCAACGCATCAATTATGAATTAATAAAATAAAATATTGAATAAAGAATTATCGTAATAATTATTGAGTAAAGTGCCTTCTTATGTAAGGATCAATAATTCAAAAATACGTGTAAAACCGCAGTGCTCGCGGCAAACACGCATATTATCGTATTTTAACCATCGGGTATTCCAACAAAGTGTTAATTCAGAACGATTACGCCGTTATTTATAAAAACTTAATTTTGTCGTTTTTTCATCCGACAGCTTATTCTCGTTATGGGCCCATAAATAGTCTGCTAGTCGCATTTAATATTCCCTACGTAAAGAATATTCCACGACCAAACGAATATTCCGACAACAATGAATATTTTATAACCACTTGTGTATTTTGAAAAAAAATTCATATATCACCCTTAACTTTAACTTTTATCAATTTAACCATTTATTGAATAGTAATTATAAGAAAAATTGAATACTTTTATTTCATAAAATTCGGGGTCTTACACAAAAAGTGCCCCGAATACCCGATTAAACAATATAACCTCCAGACATCAATTATTATCGACATAAATATCGATTTCTACTAACACTAATAATTTCCACAAAATGGAACTATCAATTTCATCTTTAATCAACACGAGCTTATTCATCATCAATATTATAACTCACAATATTTAACAACGTGTCGTTCCTGTGAAAGAGGGGCTTTCAATAAGGATTTCTCCCTATCATGCGCGCAATTAGGTGACCAAACCTCTCCTTAATGTAACTTCTAGACATTGTAAATATTGCAATTTAATAATATGAACAACTTTGTCGTCTCAATTATTGATTTAATAATATATCATATTATGCAGATGATAATCTCGTGACAATAATTGAATCAATAATACGACAAATATGATGCAAAGAATTATCGTAGTAATAATCGAGTATAACCGAGTGACTTCTTACGTAAGCATCAATAACCAATACCGTGTACTACTGCAACCACACGACATTACTTTACTTTTACTACTTTGGGTAGTTCAACAGTTTTAACGGTAACACTTTTCGCCGTTATTTTTATAAAAGATAATTACGCCGTTTTCTTACTACGACAATACTTCCGCCAGGGTCCACTAATGATTGTGCCGTCGTCATTTAATATTTCTGTTAAAATGAATATTCCCCGACCAATCGAATATTATATAACCACTTGCTTACTTTGCAAAATTTGTAAATATTACCCACAACTATAACATTATATTATATGCACACCATAATATTCAAAAATATAATTCGAGAGAAATTAATCTTTATTCATAAAAGTTGGGGTCTTACATCAGGTGTGACATGAACCACACGTACAACATGACCGAGCTACCTGTGAATACCCCTGCAGGGTAGGTATATAATATGTGGCCGATCTCATCGTCTCTACTACAATAATCAGCACAATGGTATGACCCTCCCTGAGAGCTCTCACTGCCATAATGACACCAATGTCTAGCTCATCCATATACCGTGGCATGTACATGTATGACAATACAAACATCAATAATATGTCTACTCTAGCTAGACTCCAATGATCCTCTGGTATGGTAAAATCCCTAGAGTATCGTGTGTAACTGTCCTCTGAGCCAAATCTGTCCATCAGAAAATGCTGGGATATCACATGGCCGGATGTAATCTCATCATGTATAACTCTACGCCTCAGTCCAGTGAGGGTTATAAACTGCAGACTCATGTCGCTGATAGCCATCCGTGCGAAAGGTCTGTCTAAGGGCAGCGCCGTCAACCATGTATACTCCTCTAAAGTTGGAGTCAACTCATGGATACCAAACCAGAAAACCTGTCTCTCCGGTATCCAGTGCTCCAACATACCCTCTACAAAGCCTGTGGGAACCTGAAACATCAGGAGGGTCATAGAATGTTGTAATAACTGATCTACGGTCACCCTGTCTGGAGGTGACATACTATCATACCACGACCTCAGACGGGAGGCTACCAATACTGGTGGGGTGTGATCAATGCGGCTAATTGTCGAGGAAGACATCTTTGTGGGCAATATCATAAGACCATCCAGGGTCAATGGTGAATATCTCTTGACATACATACATATGCATAACATAATACATGCATGATAAACAATAAATGATAATATGATGTAAGGAATAACAATATATACATTCCTAAGTACATATCATCTAATACATCTCTTTACAACCAAAAATACAGGGAAATGGGGCACAGACGCCCAACAACTAACAAAGGCCTATCAAAGGATATAGCGAGAATGGGGCACAACCACCCAATATCTAATAGAGGCCTATCAAAAGATATAATGAGAATACACATCAGAAGAAGAAAAATAGTGTCAATATCTATATCATCAATCATGTCCATCTGATGTAACTCCTCCTGAGTCACTAGATCTCCATCAACGGGGATATCAGGCCTATACAACAGAGGATCTAAACCGGCAAAACCATATGGGTCACCTGAGGGGTCAGCACCTGAGCTGGAAGGATCAAAAGTATCTGCCTCTGAATGATCTCTGCCCAAGTGTCGGATAAAGAAATGTGCCTGGTCCAACTGCGGGGTCAATTTATCAATCTGTGTCAAATGAGTCGAATCTCTAACACAGGCCATCCAATCCATCATCATCATGGATCCAGGAACCATATCCCCCATAAATTGTGTGGCGCGGGTCTAGGATCCAATGGTACGAGGGGACCACTAATGCTAAAACATCTCCTGAGTATACGAACCCTCTAATAGTGTAAAACCGTCAACACCCATCAATGGGATATCTATGACTGGCGACTGTGATACAGGCCAATAACGCCTGGCAGGAGGCAAGATCGGTACTCGGATCTCCCCTGTGGTGTTCTTAATAGCACACTCTCCTAAATAGATCTCCCATCCTCTATCTGTGAAAAGAGGAATCCTACGGGTGGATATCACATACTTGACACCAGTCGGGTATCCGTCCTCAAACCTAATGGGCAAATGTTCCCCAAAATAGGGAATCCATGTGATAGCATCAACTGTCAACAACTCCAACTGTAGTCGACAATGGGTGAAACCCTCAGCTACAGGAACCTTCGTCAATATGGAGTGATGCCATCGCCGTCCTCGTGGATAGGTCTCCAAGCCTATCACACTCACAGGATGTAAACATAGAAGCCTCTCGTAGGCCAAGAACTGCCAACACAAAGGCAAACATCTGCTGTCAGTCAAAACTCTTAACCTTTACATGGGAAATCACAAGAGAAATACTCACCATCAGAAATGGGTAAAATCCTAGCCAAGCCTCCGTCAAGCTCTGTGAACGCATGAGCATACCCCTGAGGAAATAGGCAAAGGTGTAGGAGACACAATTATACTCTCCTATACAGTCCACATCTCGTGTGACGCTCACCAAAGCAAATGATACCGTGGAAGAGTTATCTGATATAAAGTAGCCCCTAATGATTATTAGGAACAATCGCCAAAGAATGTGATCCCTGAGTCTCACATCATCGGGTATAGGCTCACTCAACTGCCCGCTTATAGCATTTATGCTCAAAGGACCTGTACGGACTATCCTTCCCTTGAGCATCTCAGCTAGAACTCCTTGCAAGGATCTAACGGCAGTCATGGTAATATTCGTCGTACATGGCACTAGCGCCCCTCCAAACTCCATACCGGTGATAAATTGCCAATCCATTGGTGTCATCATCACCTCACAATCCAACAAATGGAGAGACTAAGTCTGGTGAAACCAGTGCTCAGACAATGCCCTGAGGTAACCCCAGGGACAACGACGGGGAAGGATAGAAAAGAATGCCTCAAATCCCCAGCCATGCATAATCGCTCAGTAATTGGGATGCAGAGCCTGATATATAGAGTGAATGTTGAACCAGTTCCCTCGAGGATGTGTAAAGCCGAGAACCTACATCACAAAAGAGGATCAACATCAGAATCCTTTAATCCTTTATAATAGGAAAGGATGAAGATCAAAATCCAGCTTGTACCTCGTTTGCATGTAAATAAACTGAGGGGTGTCGACTCATATCTCCCAGAAGCTCTGGGATTGCCACCTCAATGCCTGGAAGATCCCTACGGGGAACATGAGCAGCAAGAGCAGGATCCGCAACCGGTACATCCTCCTCCTCGTCCTCAACATCCGGCACCTCAACCCGGATAGGACGTATCACCGCCTCCTCTAGACGACGAGGTTGTCTAATGGAACTGGGTCAAGGCACATCAGAAGCCCTCCTCTGCACACCTGAAGTGGTCCTGCGAGAACTACTTGGTTGATCCGGATCAATATATCTAGACACAAGTCTCCAAATCACCTCAAAAAGGGTGTGGTAAACTCTAACCTGAAGCTTTTTCAAATGCATTTTTATGACTACATGCATGCATGTGTTATTTTAACATACGTCTATAGTAGAGTTAAAAATGCATGACTACCCAATGCCTACATTTTGGAAAAAATTTCCCAGTCTCTTATGTAAACAGGACTATCTACATGCACATAGGCATAACTAGGTGGCCATTCAGTAGCACACCTGCCCACAGTCATAAACATCCTACATGCATTACACTATCAAAGACATAATTCGTAAGGGTAGCCTAATTACCAGGATTATTTTACTTTTTCACCTTAGCTCATTTGTCCTCAAATAAGATAAGAAATAACAGAAAAAGGTGTCAATTTGACTGTTTCAAAAGTTAAATTTTTTCACATCATTATGTTCAGCATGGTTAAATACTAACATTTACTATGTTGAATATTTTTTATCAAGTCATATGAGCATGCATATTAACTACTATGTGTTTAGAAGCATTTCATGTGATATTTCATTTTCCAACGGATAAAAACTAGAAAAGAAGACATGCATATGTTACCAAGGAAATGTAGAACACTTGTACGGTGACAGAATTTGTAGAAAGACGCCCTAACTCAGCAGATCTGAAGAAGAGCTCTCGAATTTCCTGTGTGGCCTAACTTAGAAATGAATTATGAAAGCAATCTACAGGTTAAATCCACCAACAGTTGGTCGCAGGTGTACCTGTGGCTCCCCTGGGTGGGGCCCACCCCTCCGGCTCGGTCCAGTTTGAGTTGCAAAGGAGGTCTTGCAAGCTGAAAAGGCCAAATTAGGAATAAAAATGCATTTGTGATTAAGTGCAATAGCCTGAAATCCTGGTTTTCAAAGACCAAATTGCAGGTCCACCTATCACTCATTGGTATTCACCTAAACCCAGGGTTTACTATACCAATAATCACAACAGTTGCAATTATACATTATACTTGACAATGTGACAACCCGAGAATTTAAATTTTTTTTAAAATCATTATTGATTGATTTAAGGTTCAATATTAGAACCTAGACAAAAAATAAGTGAATGGATTTGAGATTTTCGGAAAGAAATTTTGTGAATTTAAGATTTTTGTGGTGAATTATTCAAGATTAAGGATATAAGTGAATATGTTCTGTATTATATGTGTACAGTTTGCGGATAAGGGTCAAGGGTTGACTAGATAACTATATCTGTGACAAACCCTAATATTATATTTAGAACGTTAACGTTCAGTTAGAAAATTCTTACGATTTATATAAAACCCTAATTTGGGAACCCTAATACTAAGTATAAAACCCTAAGGGTTAAAAGTTATGTGAGTAATGAATATGAATATTATGTGTTTGTTTTTATTTGTTTATTATATAAACAAATAAAAGAAACTACGGTAATCTAATTATATATATTAGGAATGAAAAATTGGATAACTTAAAGGTTACGATACGGGAGAATATTAGTATATAAAATATATACTAATTCTAAGAGATTTATTTTATACATCTCAGTTAATTAATTTTATAACATAATTATAGCAAGTCTAATTGGGTTAAAGAAATAAATGTGCTTAAGTAAGGATTAATGTTATAATTGAGTAAAGGGAAATCCTAAATTAATGATTAGGGTAAGATAGAATTTAAGATAATGGAGAATATTAATTCTTATGGCAAAATCATTTTAGTTAGAAAGTCCAAATATTTTAATTGGTTAGCCCAAAAGAATTAAGTGTTAAGCCCAAATATTGGCCCAATGAAACTAATTTTTGTAAGCCCAAAACATTAAAAGAATGGCCCAACATTTAGCCCAATGGGTGAGGGGCATTTTAGTCATTTGATATACTAAATATTTCATAAAACAAAAATCAATCTTGGACAAAAATTGGCCACATGGCCGGGCACCTTAGGGAGAAAAAGGAAGCATGTGATGTAATGATTAAAAGTTACCAACTCTTAACAACTCCTTACTAGCCCACTTTTGGTGTCATCCTCTCATTGGTCCAACACATTTAGTATAGATTACAAGCAACCTCATAATCATGAGAAAGAGAAAGCAGGAAAGAAGTTGGGAGAGGTATGTAGATATACATAATATATCTATACTTAATTTACTAACAACAAATAAAAGTTATTTACTTCTCTTTTATTTATCTCACTTCCTAAGCTAGTAAAAAGAAACTAGAGAGAGATAAGAGAGAGGGGAGAGGGGCGGCTACTTTGAGGAAGAAGGAGGAAAAGAAAATTTTATACTTTCAAGCCCTATAATCAACCATAGAAGAAGGAGAGTATGAGGATCAAAGGTATAAATATCTTTTGTTTATGTTATTTTTTTTTGTTATGTTCAATCAAAACTTGGATTTATTTTCTTGAACTTCATAACTCTAGATCTACATGATCTAGAGTGTGTTATGTGTGTATCTATCCATTTTGTGGATCAAAAGTTAGATCTAAAGTATGAAATAGAAACTAGGTTTTTCAAAATGTAGAGAACCTAATTTTTCTTAGTCTTGATTGGGTTTAATCTTGTGTTTGATGCTTGTTTGATGAAATAGATCATGAATTATGGTAGATTCATGGGTACATGAAGTATTAGTAGGTATTATGATGAGTTATGTTGGTTATTATGTGAGAACATAGAAGTTTTCTTAGAAATCTCCAAGAGTTAAAAATTAGATTTTTGTGAAAACGAAACATGAAATTCAAATGACCATATCTCCTATTATATTTTGAATTTTTGAGTGTGGTCAAGTCCTAGAGTTAGATCTATGAGTTTTCTAACTTATCCAATTGGAATAACTGAAATAGGAGTTATAAATTTGTATATGGACTGATTTTAGCAAATGAGTCAAAAACAGCAAAATGAGAAAAAGCTACTGATCTAGAAATTAAAAGGGAAATTTCAGCCACTTAATTTGTGAGAAAAATTCTGGCCTTTTGGGACATGAAAATATATGGTATAAAGTACTTCCTGTCCAAAAATGAGCTCATTCCGACTTAAAATGACCAAGTTATGACCATTTCAATTTTTATGATTTTCCGTCGAAAATAGCTATAACCAGAGTTTTATAACTCTGATGGCCACGAAATTTAAACTAGAGGCTCATGTTAACACGTACAAGATTGTGTCAAGAGATGGGAATTTCCGGGGTTAAGCATGATATGGCTAATTTCTTAAGCTACGCACTAAAATTGATTTTTGAAAAATACTAAAGGGAGTTGAAAAATTATGAAAAAAATACTTTTTGTGTATGAAATATATGTATATATGTTTGGACAAATGATAGAAAAATAATAAATTGATTTAGTATTTTTGTGAAAAGGATAATGAATCCATCTTGCTGAATTGGAAAACAGATTAATGAAATGAAAATATGTTGAATCCAGTTTGCTAGATTGTAGTTTAATTTGCAGGAATGACCATCTAGTTGCTGGATTCGGAATCCACTTTGCTGGATTTGGAATCCAGGTTGCAGATTTGGTATTCGATTTATTAGATGTTAAAGAAGAACTTATAATATATAATGTTAAAGTATTTAAATCATATAAATATGATAGTAATGATTGAAAAATCATGATAAATGATAATTATTATGTAAAAATTATTATGAGACTTGGAAAATTATTTTGATTGATAATATAATTATCTAAGATAATGGTTAAGTGTTTAGGCAGAGTTTAATTGAATTTAAATTCGATAATTGTCCGACAAGACCGTCGGGATGTTAGAATTGTGTCGGATTCAACTCAGACTGAAATAGTTTGACTTGATACCGAGTCTTAGGTGTGTCATAGACTGATAAGATTATGTGTTATGTGTTTTGTGTTTAGGATTATTTTATAAATATATATAACAGTATTATACTGTGATGATATTATTCTAATATTAGAGATCTATATTATTTATATATTAGGTCTTCAGACAAAGCTTATTAAAATGCGTAACGATAATCAACGAAACAGGCAAGTTTTCTTTAACTCAACCCTGAGTTATAATTTTGCATATATGCTTGTGAATAATCATTCATGATTATCACGTCTATGATTTGTTGAATCGTACTATATGTACATTGCATGTAATCTTCAGGTATGAACGGCTGATCACCTTCATTACCATTCGGTCCAGATATATTTATTCATGTTCAATGTTCGCTCAGTCATAAAAATTTATTCATGCTAATTCACAACTATATTGTTGAATTATAGCCAGCTTATTATTCAAATTCTTTCAATCATGATATATCCTTAAATAAACTTATACTTGCTGGGCAAACTTATGATCACCCTTGCTATATCATGATAAGCATTGCAGATTAAGATGAATACGTCGGATACAAGGAAAGGTTAAAGATAGTTCCAGCTTTAAGTTTATGTGTGTAGTTAAGTTTGTATAAGTATTGTATATTAATGTTCTTGTAAGTTAAATAAGTTATGATTTGTGTATAAGTTAAGGTTACTCGACCTTGGGGAAATAATGTGTAATGTGTTGTATAAACAATTTATGTTTATATCTTCTACAATAGTTGTAGAATGATTGTTACGGATCCGTGGTGATTTAGGACCCGGATTTGGGGCTACCACAGGCAATACCTCACGAAGGTCCAATACCGTCAATTCAAGCACATAGCTCAAAAACACTTCTCCCCGTCAGGGATTTCATTCGTTGATGCACATGTCAACGAAGGTCAATCATCCTTGACGCTTTACCCTGCAAGGATCTAATCCGTTGATGTAAACATCAACGAAAGTCAAGCCACCTTGACATCATTAGTCGTTAGCATTTAAACCCAACAAAGCGTCAGGAACTGTCCGACGATCTCATCTGTTAATGTACATTTCGCCCGTGGTCGCAACCCCGGTAACACGATCGTCATGGCAGATAACTCGGACAGAAAGCAAATAAAAAGACACAGCGATACAAACTAGGAAGGACCATCCTCATCGGGGAGGACCGATGATGGAATATGTTATAGACATCCTCCTCAGACAAAACATGTCCCCACAGAGTCTCTTGTACATGAGAGATACATCTTCAGTGTAAAGTCTGTATCAAGGATTAAGGACTTTGGTGATAACCCCAACGTCAACATCCTGGAAGTTCCTGAGAACTTTGGATCGCACGTCCAAGATAGTTCATCAGGGTTGTCAATGATGACTGCAATCCCCGACAGAAGTCATGGGAGCTGGCAGTCATCCCATCTTATTGGTGAACAGTCCAACAAACCACATACATTTGCATCATGCTGCTGTACATTGCATCATAATTATCCTGTCACATTTCAAGTGTCTAGTATTCTTTATCCTATCCATGCCATTGCATTGCATGATTATGATAAAGATGGGCATCTGTAGACACTTGAAATTTTTCATTCCTATTACTAACATTATAGGAGGGCAAAATCGTCTTTCAGAGATAACCCTGGAAGACAAGACAGTTCCAGTTCCGGAAATCCCACCGGAGAATCCTTTTCCATCTCGGAGATAACCCCGAGATATTCAATCCCGGAAATAACACCAGGAATTTCAGTCTCAACCTTGGAGATAACCCCAAGGAGTGCAGTTGTAGTTCTGGAGATAACCCCGGAGATGCTCGTTTCAACCCCCAACAATCAGCTTCAACCTTGGAGATAACCCCGAGGAACTCAGTCCAAAACCCGGAGATAACCCCGAAAGGTTAGGCACACCTCAGAGACAACCCTAAGGACATCTAGTACTTGCAGCAGCCCAATCTCAGAGATAATCCTAAGCAACGACTGCTTTATCAGCCCAAAACGGAGATAACCCCGATAAGGGGCAAAATCATCATTTTTCCACCTCGATCCCACATGTACGCCATCTCAACACATTTCAACATACATTCTACACAGTAGTGTCCTACAAGAACCAAATAGCTGCAATTCCGAGTGACTACTACACAAGACAACACACCAGATGGAATTTGAAGATTGAAGACCAAGGGCATGATCCTATTTTCCTGACTTTTTATAACCTCTAATCTCATGTCATTTGTGTAGCTCTCGACAACAGCACTCCGTAAAAGGTCTTATACACCACAATCGGAGGCCCAGATTGAATTTCTAAAGTTCGAGCAGACATCACATTGTATATGTGCACATACTTCGAGACGACAAGACCCGAGGATCCCGGGGCACCCCGGACAGCCTCAGGTACACCTGCGGCTCCCCCCTCTATAAATAGAGGGCTTGGGGTGGCCATTTTGTAAGAGAAAACTACGAGGAAGCCTTGTCCAATTTACTTTGTACACACTATAAACTGAGTGCTTTCTCATTTTAAACACTTGTTAGCTCATATATTGCTATATTTTTACCAGTGGGAACCGAGTGTTCATCCATTTAAAGCTATTGAAGTCTTCTTTGGCAATCCACTATAAGCCTTCATACCTTTCTGAAAGCCTTTTCTCCACTACTGTGCACACACCGTTCTTCACGTTGAGAGTCGTGTTATGTGTGTATGTCCGGACTTCGGTCCATGGCTTTTTATTTCATTTTGTATATATATATGGACTAAGATTATCGAGTTATGCCTCGATTGAGCCTGGACTCACGTCCGGAGCATTTATTGCTTATATATATATATAATAAATTCCAAGCTCATCGAACAAAGTCTGACAATAGTTTATATATATATATATATATATATATATATATATATATATATAAGTACTCCCTAATTGCTAATTGGAAACCCTAATTGCCAATTAGAAACCTTAATTGCAAAATTAGAAACCCTAAATATTAATTTAGGAAGTTTAATGATAATTAGGAAAACTTAATCCTAATGTTCAAGCCTTGTATAATTAGAAAACCTAATACAATTAGGAAACCCTAATTTGCAATTTAGAAAACTAAATTTTCCATTTTAAACCAAATTAAAAATCCTAGAATTAATTTTTTTTTGCAAAACCTTAGGGTTAAACCCTAAGGGTCAAAACCTAAGGGTTATGTCAAGTTACAAGATTGCCATTAAATTTGGAAGCATAATGACCAAAGTGCCCTTTTTCATTTTTTTTAATAAGTGGAGTGTAGATCTTGCCAAGATTTGAGTTGTTCACCAACTATAGATATCATCACATGCTCAATATCCCCAGCAAATCAGCCACATATATCAACCAAGTTCATTTCATCATCATATATATAGATCAAGAGAGAGAAAAGCTCATAATTTAGCCTCATTTGCTCATATATATTCAACCTAGACATTCTCTCTCTAAACCCACAAAAATCAAAAGTGATTCAGTCCCTTATCAAGCTACTAGAACATCACAAATAGATCAGGAAGCCTAGAATCAGGATTTGTCAAAGTGAGGTATAAACCCTAATTTAAAATCTAATCTTTAAAGCTATGTTAGATTTGGTGTTTTAGTGTTTAAATATGTTGTATGTTATGTTAATAAAGTGATTTGGGCTGGTATATTGTAGATCTACAACATCTAGATGCACAAAATTAACGATTTCAAAAATTTGGAAAAATTAGAAAATGTTGTCTGATAGTCGAATGTCAGACCTCATAGATCAATTCATGTTAGTGGTTTTAGTGTTTTAAAGATTTATAGTTGTAGTATGTTATGAGGTCTTTGTTGTGGAACTTGAGTTAGGGTCAGATCATGTATAGATTTCAAGTTATGGATGGTTAAAGTCCATTAACCGACCATAACTTTTGGTTTTCTAGGTAACCCAGAACTTACCTAGAAAGCTCTAACAACATGTTCATGGACTCAGATCTTGCATATGTTTGTTGTTTTGTTTTTGTTGTTGTATCCATGTTGTAGTATGTTAGATGAACTTTAGATTCTCCATGGGCCAAATGAAGCAGACCGACAATATTTTGGCCATCCTCTAACAAAGGGAAGCTCGATCTGATGCTCTCATTAAATAGAACCGTGAAGACATTGCTCAATCCCAAAGTCAGCTCAACGAGCTTGTTCAAGGTATGACTCGCCTATCTGAAGACATTCGAACCATTGATGCTGACATAAAGGGAGGGAATAAAGGGAAAGGAGATCAAGGCAAGGGCAGAGGCAGAGGCATATTCTTAGCTCAATCATCAAGGAGTCCTCCTCCAAGGTAGTCCCACCATTAGACTCCGCGATCTGGCCATCAAACTCAATGATATGATTAGTAGCCAATTATCATGGCTCAACCATTAGGGTGTCAAGGGCCTACTCCTAGCTCACAAGAAGTGACCACCACAGGCCTAAGAATGCCAATTGGAGATCCTGCATTAATGAATAGGCATGATCACAATGAAAGACTAAGTCAAAGTGAACTGGAAGATATAGCAAGGAGAGATGAATCGAGCAAGAAAAGAAGAGCTGAGGAGTATGCCAATCCTCCATGAGGCAAAAGGCTGAAGAAACAGAGATAAGTTGAAATTTAATTCCTATTGATGTAACTGAACTTAAATGTAATATCTATCTTCAAACATCAATAAATTTATGCTTCTTCTCTAGAAATTTTAGTTGCTCACTAAAATATTAAGTCATATTTACTTTCTAGCAATTACATCTAGAAATTGATAATCATGGCACAAATCTCCTTGGTTATGTCAACATCAAATAGGGGGAGATTGTTGGGAAACTGCATATTTTGATTTGATGTTTAAAGTAAATGATCCTGATGTTATGTAAAGTCTTTCAAGGAATATATGTACAAGGACTTAGTGATAGATCAAATCTGTTAAATTGATCTAAGCTTTTAATGTTTATCATTATGTAAATGAATATATTTATGAGGAGATCAAAGATGTTAAGTTGATCTATGTCTTGAGATGTAATAGATAGGCTTTAACAAAATTATAGTCTATTGAGCTGATCGAGAGTTTACAGAAGCCAAGGCAGAATTGTAGAGCATCAAGGATTGTAGTGTGTCTGCCTTGAAGGGCCTCTCCAGAAATCGTAGAATGGTCCAAATGTTTGCCGAGCCAACTCAGAGATCGTAGTGTGCTCTCAAAAACGTAGAGTCTGCAAGACAAGCAAGTGAAGATCATAGTGTGCTCTCAAAAATGTAGAATCTGCAACACAAGCAAGTGAAGATCGTAGTGTGCCAAGTCCTTAAGAGAAATCGTAGTGCTCATTTTTGCTAAGTATCGAATCAAACATCAAGGTGGAAAGACACCACGATCAAAATCGTAGAGTATCATATGTCTATGTCAGAAGCATCGAGCCTTGCCCATTTGTTTAAAGATAAATCCCAACAAATGTGGAATGGGTTATAAAAGTTGAAGTCCTCACCATTCTCAATGACACAAAAGATATCCTTAGTATACAACAAATAAACGTATTGAAGAAGCTAAGGAAAGTACCATGGGTCAGAGGAAAACACCTTTTCAGGTGTTAGGTGAGATGGCAGTCTGCTGTGTCAGTGGGCCAGAATACAAATTAGAAGATGTGCATAAAAGTATCCATCAAAGTTCAAAAATGTCAAACGCATTTAATGCTTCAACGAATATCTTCAACGGATACATTTCAAGGATCACACATATGCAAAACATTTTGCAGATGAAAAAAATGCAAGTAAGCATTGAATAAAACACTAAAGAACATTCAACGCTCAACTCTCAACTCTATGATCTGAAAAAGAGAAAGCTTGCTCAGCTACTCAGTTCTTTAGAAAAAGAGCTTAACGGCAACTGAGTAGCACCAATCAAGAACTTATCAACTACCAACCAAGTGAAGTAAGAAGTTCCAAGTCAGAAGGAAGAGTTCTAAGTGAACTGTGAAGAACCAAGTCTGCTGGACTTGAAGAGTTCAAAAGTGAACTAAGAAGTGCCTAGATTGCTGGTCTAGAAGGAATCTGTGAGATTCATAAAGTGTAAAAGATATCCTTAGTGGATTTTCTACTCGAGGAGTAGAAGAGTGGATTAGGAGCTTTAAGTGCTCTGAACCATATAAACTATTGTGTCTATTACATTCTTGCCATAACTACTATAACTGTTATAACTACCTCACTCTCATTAAATCACCATATCTAAGATGGAGTTCAAACATGTAACGCCCTAGAAAAATAGGATTTTTGAGAATTAAATTTTTATTTGATTACGTGGATTAAATGAATTTAATTAATTAATTATGGGAGTAAGCTATTTGAAGGTCGTTCTATGACCTAGACATATAATAATGTCGTAGTATTTTGGCTACGTGGTAGAATTAAAGTGTTTAAATTTTCAAGACAAAAATAAAAGCTATCCAAGAAATTTTCTAAAAAACACTATTCTCGCATTTCTGCTCAGGAATTATTTTTAAACTTTCGAGAAATACGTAATGATAGAATATCAAGGTGAGATTGAATATCCAATAATATTTTAGTTATGGTAAACACAATTTTTCACCTGCGGACATAAAACCTAACGGTTAAGGAAAATGAGTTCGGAGAAGGAATTTAAATGCGTATAATGAATTAAAGCTATGATTGTATAATACGTAAGTATTGTACGAGGTAATGAATACAAGTATAATACGAGGTATTATACGAGTATGTATGAATGATGGAATGTCGTATATTAAATAAGTATGCGAGTTGGAATACGAGAATTATATGTAGATTATACGTTATATGACTTTAAGCCAAATGTATTGAATTTGTAGGAATGTGTAGGAGATTGTAATGTCTAATTGGGATAATAATAAAGCCCAATACGAATTAATGTTAAAGCCCAAAAATTTGTAATGTTAAGTCCAATGTAAATTATTGAACAAGCCCAAGTGTTTATTTAATTGCAAGCCCAATGTATAAGTTAGGATTAATTAAACCTGAAGCCCAAAGTAAGAATCCAATGGATTAGGAGGATCCATAGGGCAACCCATGATCATATGGGTAATCTTGGTGGCCAAGAAATAAGTGTGATGAGCAAGTAGACTTAAGGGTTAAGCAAAGGATAAGTTAAGTAACTTAAAGGCTAAGTAAAGTGCTTATGTGTGATGAGCTAGCAAAGTTCTTTTATGTGATTAACAAGTTAACTTAATGGCTAACTATTGTGATGGCCAAGTAACTTATTTGGTGAGCAAGTAAACTTAGGGTTTAAGTAATGAATAGTATGGAGGTTTAGTAAGGAAGTAGAGTGGTCTTATGACCTTTATACCCTAACTTAGGAAGTCCAATAAATAGGAAGCTTGCTAGCTCATTTGTTAGTTGTTAGATTTTCATCCAATAACTTATAGCTTATTAGTTAGAGAGAAAAAGCTACAAAAGCTAGAACAAGTTAGCCTTTGAGAATTCAAGAAGCAAGAAGAAGATTAAAGATTAACCAAGTGATATTCAAGGGTAAGCAATTTTAAACCATGATTCTCTTTCTCTTCCATTGTTAGAGAAGTGGGTAGTGGTAGAACATGTATGCTAAGGAATGATAAGAATGATTAATCAATGGACTTAAGCCGTATAAGTCATGAATAAGTAATTCAAACTTAATTAAGTTATGAATTTATGAAGAGATTATATGAACTACTCATAGGTTTACTTTAATAAGATTGTATGATAATAAGAAGCAAGAATGGTGGGTAAAAGACTTAATCTATAATAAGTCATGAGAATGGAAGTTATAAGTAGTTTATACTTTTATAGGTTATAAACTCACAAAGAACAAGTAATAACTTATCATGTTTATAAGTTAATGAAGTATGTATGTCAAGATATTAGTATGATGGATTGAATCCATTTGAAACGATGAACAAATCATAAGAAATGAAGTTAAGGCAAAATTTACAAGTTTAGACGATAATCGTCGAATTCATGATATTCTCAAAAATGAGGTTGAATTTTGATATTGAGCTTGGAAACATTAGTTTTCAATGGAGAAAAGTCATATTTGGTATTATAGAGTTGTTGTGACGCCCCCAAAATAGGTATACATCACCTATTCTGAGTTGTCAATACATGGTACAGAAACAACTACAACTTTATTATTACAACGGTAAAACTGTGAGTTTGAATACAAATATTATCTTCTAGACAATATCTATACTCAAATAAATCCTCATCACATTTATTGATACATTATTTTACAAAAATGGTGAGGACTACTAAACAATCCTTTCTAAAACCTTCATTCCATACCCAGACTGCGTACTCGCTTATATTCTCGCCTCCCGAGAAAAATGGAACAAAAAGGAAAAGGGTGAGCTCAACTAGCTCAAGGTAAAGAATATTATGACTAAGATAATATACAACAAATTATCGTTAGTCTTCAACAGGAAAAATCTAATAGAATACAATAGACAACAAATTTTAAATCAATATTCGCATGAAATAATAATTCATTAGAAGAGTTAAGTAGAGAATGCAAACTACTATCTTCTATGTATGAATTTAAAAGTTCATCGTCTATCTTTTTATCCTGTAACATCAATCAATATACATCTGGAATCAAATATTCATCTTTGCACTCTGTGCCAAAGATATTCATCGATTGGTCATGTTCATTTAAACACTGTTTCATCTTTGCACTACGGCCAAAGATATTCTTGAGAAATCATTCATCTTTGCACTACAGCCAAAGATATTCTTCAGAAATCATTCATCTTTGCACTACAGGCCAAAGATATTCAATAATATCATCATTTAAGACTGAGGATGATGAAAAATATTTTTTTTAAAGAAACGAATCCAGTGAAACAAAATGACAAGGATTAAGGATTAAGGATTCGTACTTTGTTTTATCCATGTTCAACAATACCTCAAAAATAATCATAGTGGTGTAAAATTCAAGAATGATCAAAACATGGATACAATCAAAGCTAGTATCCAGAATAGATATTTTGGGACGAAAAGAAGAAATTTTATTTTTCGATGAATAGTGCCGTATACGTGAATAGTGCCGTATACGTGAATAGTAACTCCGACACCAAAAGATAGAAATTCCACAAAAAAACATCTTCACGCTTCATGAATAGTACTCGTGAATAGTAACTCGTGAATAGTAACTCATGAATAGTAACCCCGACATGAAAAAGTTCCAAATTTAATAAAAAGTTCCAACCAATATTTCAAAGATAATGATATTGAAGAAATAATATCATCCGAGAAGAAAATAACATCCTTTACCTCGAAAGATCAAGTACTTCTAAATTTAAAACAGGATATAGGCTATGACTTGGACTTCAATAGTATAGTAATACTCAAAGTATACTCAAAATACTCACAAGAATACATTTCGATAATATAGAGAGAAAACTTGATTTACGGTGTGATTTTCAATTCTAACCTAAGCACCCTATTTATAGGAAAATGCTTAGAACACCAAAGCGAAAATTTAATAAAATATATTATTATTAATAAATTTCCTACGCCTCTTTGGAAATCAGATCCCAACATTTCCCACATGCCAACCTTCTAGAAAGAAATGATAAAAACGTTTTCATAAAATAAATAATTAAAACTTACAAAAATCAATTATTTGAGCTTCTTGAACTTCAATAATTCATAATAAATAGCCCTTTCATCAGAAAATTCGAATCTCACGCGTTTTTATAGGAAATTCAATTCTCTACAACTTTACGGAAGAAAGTTTTTCCAAATTCCAAATGAAATTGACCAAGAAATCCACAAACGAGGCGATTTTATTGTGCTATAATCAAATTTCAAATCAATAAATGGGGTCCACCGACATGTTTAACATGTTTTAAACATTTATTGCAACAAAAAATACTCTTCCTCCTCGTATACTCATATATCCCACATTCGTTGTATAAATATCACCGTTAATATATTATTAAAATAATATATTTAAATGAATTATTTTATCGAAAAAAGATAAAATATTAATTTTCAACAATTGTCATTTTAAAAATTTTCTCCATCTATATCCACATAAAATCAATATTTTCCTCATCATATAAATCAATAATTAATTATTCACAAATAATATTACGAGAATCACAATATTGACAACCAGCGTAGCTCCTCAGAAAGAGGGGCTTTCAATAAGAATTTTTCTTCATGCGCCGCAATTAGGTGACCAAACCTCTCCTTAGACAGAACTTTCTAGACATTGCCAATAATGTTATCTAATAATATTATTCGGATAATATGAATTATTGCTTCGATAATGAAAAATCTTGTGTAATGACAATTATTGAAACAACAAAGAATATAAAATATCAACGCAGCAATTATTAACTCAATAAAATATCTTAAAGAATTATCGTAACCATTATTGAGTAGTGCCTTCACGTAAGAATCAATAATTGGTGCAATACCGTGCTCTTGTTCAACAACGCTTATTAGTGTGTTTTAACCACCGGGTATTCCAACAAAGATAATAGCAGAATAACCACGCCTGTTATTTAAAAATAACTTATATTTGTCGTTTTCTTCATCCAATCGCTTTCGTTATGGGGCCCACACATGGTCTTACCATCGTCGCATGCGAATATTCCCCGACAAAGATGATTTAATATTCCACGACCAAACGAATATTCCCGACAACAATGAATATTTTATAACCACTTGCTTATTTTGAAATATTTATGATTTAACCTTAACTATCCACATTAATCAAATCAACCCTTATTATTTCAAAATAATAAAAGGAAATTCCTTTTATTTAAAAATTTCGGTCTTCTGGTTGTGGACTCGAAAATGACCGGATTAAACGTAGAAACTAAGAAACGAAAGCGTTGAACGTTCACGAATGTTTATCGTTTTCGTTAAAAATGGACTAATAGGTGAATTTTTAGCCAATGAAGTCAAATAGATAAATTTTTTGCATGAACGCGTAGAGTATGTAATTTGTGAACCGTAGACTTTTGAACGAGCCAATTCGGACTTATAACGAAGAAGTTTTGCGTCCGGGAATTTCACAAATTTGGAAAACTGTCAAAATTTTATAAGGCACAGAGTCCGCGCCGCAGCGTAACTCCAGTCACAAAGGCCCACACCGTAGTGCAAGGCCGAGATAGGGTACACTGCTAATTGACACTGCAGCGCGGCCATATCAAAGGAGACTTGCGCCGCAGCGCTGAGTCCGGACCTTACCCATTGCTAAGTAACATCGCGACGTGACTTAGAGAGGAATAGCCGGCGCCGCAGTGCCAGCCTTACGGTTTGCATAGAGATAAATGATTATGAAGATAAAAGGAAAGACAAATGAAGTAACACAACTTTAACAAACATAAGGTGACATTATTAAGATATTCTTAAACCTTAAGTATGATCACTTAGGGTTGAAGATAAATAATTGAACGTGAACGATAAGCAGTAAGTGTACTTAACCAGTAACGATCAAGTTTTGATTAATAACGTAAGAATGTTAGTAAGCCATGAGGAAGGATGATTAACTCAAAACGAGTGGTATTAATAATAATGTCAGTTACGTTATAGAAGAGAAAGAAGTTGGTAAGAATGATGTAAGTTATAACAGTAAAAGTTCTAACCAATAATAACAAATCTGATACAAGATTAGATTGAGAAGAAGGGTAAGATTCATTAGGAACCATGTATGTTCATTCATAACCTAATATGGTATGTTATGTGGTTATGTGTTGTAGAGACCATAAAGACCGAAAGGAAAGTTATTATCTTATCAGAGCGCATTACTGAAGGAAAGTTTTTTAAACGCATCTAATCTTCGAGTTAGCCAAGTTTTCTATGATTCATGTTATGAGATGCATGAACTGTTTTACTAAAGGGTCGATGCCAGTTTTACCTCGGCTAGACTAATCTTAAAGAGTTGATTGATTTATTTACAAGTCTTTCAATATAGAATTGATAACTCTATCCTACGCCAATTGTTTGGTACGGATTCAAGGTAAGCCTGAGTATGAATAAACAAATGTATTTTTCATTGATTATTCGATGGGCACGCGAGGTTGCCAAAACTTAAATGTACATACGTTTAAAGGATGTAGTTTTGATCAACATAGAGTACTATGGGCTGATCACCCAGAAGTGCTCGTAAGATATACCGGACTTACGGACATAGTGCCGAGTTGTCCTTTTCAAAGATATTATGAAATGCTCATGGTCTTGGACCTGGATTAATGTTTTACTGAATATTGTCATTGTAAAACGTTTTGAAAGAAAAGAAGTGCTATTTTAAATTATTGATAGTACTTCATAACTATTATCGAGTTAATGAAGATATACGATTCCTATGTTTCAAGTATGTCACTTAAAAGAAATTGTTGTACTTGTTGAGCTTGTTATGCTCACTCTTGCTTGAACCATATGAATGCAGCTAAGACCGAACGAACCGAGGGATCCGACAAGGATAAAGGCAAGACGAAGATGAACGATTAGATTACCTTGTAATAAACTGGTAAGTTATATATATTATAGTATGATGAACAAAGAATGTAATGGTTTTAGAACCTGGGAACGGGATGTAATATTATTAATGTAATAAGAATGTCGTTGATACACACATTTTGATGTCGTTTCAATGGAATGAATGTACAATTATGAGTACCATGTAGCACCATCTATCGGGTTGGAAGATACCTGGATTTGTGGGCGTCACAAAAAAAATCTTAATTCTACTGTGTTTGAATCATTAACAAAACTAACAAAGTATTTAAAGAAGAATTTTAAATATCTATCCAACCCCCCCCTCTTCTAGATAACTATTGTGCCTCCGGGAACTAACAATTGGTATCAAAGCAGGTTCTATCAAATAGCCTACAAAGCTTAAGTAGATCCAATGGCACATCTGATAAGCGAATCAAAGACTGGAGGAGGCAGCAAGCCACCTATGTGCAACAAAGACAAATTTGCCAAATGGAAAGTTTGGATGCAAGCATACATGGATTCAATAGATGAAGATCTATTTGAAACTGTTCAAAATGGGCCCTACATTCCTATAAAGCTTGCACCAACTCCAGACAACCCAAACAAAATACAGATCAAGGTCAAAGAAGAATGGATATACAATGAAAAGAGAGCTATTCAACTCGACAAAAAGGCCAAGAACATTTTGTTCCAATCCTTAGAAGATGATCTGTTCGAGAATGTGGTCAACAGCAGAACAATAAAGGAGGTTTGGGAAGCATTGCTCATCATGCATGAAGGAATAGAAGAAGTCATAGAAAACAAGCAATCTCTCTCTGACTCAGTAATATGAGATGTTTGCACATAGTCAAGGAGAAAACGTCACTTCCACCTACGAAAGGTTCAACGTACTGCTCAACTCTCTACGAGCCTATGGAAAGATCTATCCAAATAAAGATATGATTATAAAGTTCATGAGAGTCTTACCTAGCAAGTGGGATGCCAAAACCACTGCTATCAGAGAGTCAAAAAATCTCCATGAAATGACTGTTCAACAGCTATATGGCAATCTTCTTACATATGAACTGGAGCTGACTCAACGAGCAGAAACTCTATCTGAAGGAAGAAAGAAGGATAAAGGAGTTGCTCTCAAAGCAACTGACAACATCTCCAAAGTCAACAATGAAAATGACTCTAACTGTGATGAAAATGATGATGAAGACTTTGCAATGCTAGTAAAAAGACTCAAAAGGTTCATGCGTCAAGGCAGAATCAACAAACCAATGAAAGTCAACAACTACAGTAACCAGGAGCAGATAAATGATCTATGCTACAATTGCAAGAAGCCTGGAACTTTCATTGCAAACTGCAACAAACCTCTTACAGAAGAACTAAAGAAGAAATCACATCCGAAGAAAGAATTCAAAGGCAACAAAAGGCCTCAGAAAAAAGACAAAGGTCTTATAGCTGAAGGATCGTGGAGTGACTCAGACAATGACTCAACTCCCGAATCTAGAGATGATGAAGACCCTCAAATGGCAAATCTTTGCCTATTGGCTAAATATGCAAAGGACAAAAAGAACTCCAACATTCATGAAGTGAGTATAGATGAGTTATTTGACTCTAACTCTCCTGATGTAGACAATTATAATTTAAGAACAGCTCTGCATGATATAACATCTAATCTGAATCAATACATGAAATGGTTCAGAATTCTGTCCAAAGATTATTCACTTCTTCAAAAAGAGAAAGAGAAAGTTCAGGAAGAACTAGAAACAAATTTCTTCTAAATCTTCGACTCTCTCCAAGTTTGAAGCTGAGAATAAGCTTTTAAAACAGACCAATGAGCTCAATGCACAAAGAGAGTCAAGTCTAACCTAAAAAATTAAGGAACTAGAAAGGATAGTCTCTACATGGAACAAATCCTCTTCATCCATGGACTCCCTGATCTCTAGCCAGAGAAGTGTCTCTGATAAAACAGGATTAGGCTTTAGGGAATCTATCTCAGAGTCATGTGTGAAAAAGGTAAAGGAAACTAGCACTAGTAATACTTCAAGTTTTAGTAGAGGCATTATATTTGTGAAATCCTCACAGAAGGAAGAACCAGTCCAACCCTGCTCTTCTGATTCAATCCATATTCCAAGGAATAAAGGATCTCATGTTGGCCTGGGTTTCAAAAAAGAGAAGAGTAATCCAGCCACTACTTTCCAACCTCGAAGGATCATATAGTTGAGTAAAATCAATTCCATGAACCAACTGGGAAGGAACAATTGAGGAAAGGTACACTCATCTCAAATCATGAAACACAAGGACATATGGAAGAAGGAGAATCAGTTTAACAGAAAGATGACTAATAACCCACAAAAGTCCAAATGGAGGAAGAATCATCATACACACACAAGCATGCATCATATTAGATGTTTTGTGTGCAATAAGGTTGGTCATAAGGCTGCAATATGCTGTTATAATCCTACGCATGTGAAACCCAAAATCAAGCAGATTTGGGTTCCCAAGGGTACTAACAAAGTAGGACCCATGCATGTATGGGTACCAAAATGAAAGTTTAATGTTAGCACAGGAACATAGCTCCATGATCACAACCCGGTATCTGGACAGTGGATGCTCAAGGCACATGACTTGGAACAAAGCCATTCTATCTAACTACATAGAAAAAGAGGGTCCTTCAGTCATCTTTGGAGATAATGGCTCTAGCAAGACAAGAGGATATGGCTTAGCAGAAAATGGTGCAGTGTCCTTCAGCAAAGTGGCCTATGTGGAAAGACTACAACACAATCTTCTGAGCATAAGCCAACTTTGCGACAAGGGTCATCAAGTAACATTCCTCAACAATCAATGTCAAGTCAGAGATCTGAAGACATCCGCCATAAAGCTGACCAGAACAAGAGAAGGAAATATCTACACAGTAAATCTTGGTCAACTAAGCTCAGACGAGATAATATGCTTTCTAGCTAAAGCATATGAAGAAATGAGATGGCTATAGCATAGAAGACTGTCTCATCTCAACTTCAAAAGCATGTCTAAACTGGCCTCAAAGGATCTAGTTGCAGGCTTGCCCAAGTTCAGCTTCGTCAAAGAAAGGCCTTGTAATGCCTGTCAGCTTTGAAAATAGACTAAAAGCTCATTTAAGAGCAAAACTGTAAACTCAATTGACAAACCCCTGCAGTTGCTTCAAATGGATCTATTTGGGCTAATTCCAACAACGAGCCTTGGAGGGAAGAGATACTCACTAGTCGTAGTGGATGACTATACCAGATTCACATGGGTGTTCTTTCTAACCTCGAAAGATGAAACAAGATCCCAACTGATCAAGATGTTCATACTAGTAATGAACGAGAAAGAGGATAAAATTAAGGCTATAAGGAGTGATCATGGCAGAGAATTCGACTTCTCTGAAATGGACCAGTTCTGCACAGACAATGGCATCAGTCACAACTTCTCAGCTCCATGAACTCCTCGACAAAATGGAGTAGCTGAAAGAAATAATAGAACGTTAATAGAGGCTGGAAAAACTCTACTAGCAGCAGTCCATCTACCTGAGTACTTCTGGGTAGAAGCTGTCAACACTACAAGCTACACTCAGAACATTGATACACTCTACGATTAAGAAGACTCCCTATGAATTATGGAAAGAAAGAAAGCCAAATGTCAGCTACTTCAATGCATTTGGTTGTGCATGCTACATTCTCAACAATGGAAAGCAGTATTTGACAAAGTTCCAACCTAAGTCAGATGAAGGAATCTTTCTAGGATATGCCACAGATAGTAAGGTCTACAGAGTGTTCAACAAAAAGACACTGATCTTTGATGTCTCAATCCACATCATCTTTGATGAAATAGACTTGGACAAAATAGTGCTTTAAGACTCTACGAACGACAGTTTAGACACTACAAATGAGGTCATCGAGCTCAATACTACGATCGTAGTTCCAGATAGTGGAATCATTGAGCAAGGAAATGAGATCGTAGAGAGGCCTACGCAAGACAACAAACCCCCACATCAAGAAGCAGAAATTGATCTTGAAAATCTCATACAAGAAGGCATCAAGACAGATGTCCCAACAGGAAATAGATGGGCAAGAGATCACACTCAAGACTTAATCATTGGAGATCCTAGTGCAAGAGTCAAAACAAGAGCTGCCACCCAAAATGAATGTTTCTATCTAAGCTTCCTGTCACAAATGAAACCTAAGAAGATTGAGGATGCTATGGAAGACTCCAGCTGGATAGAAGCAATGCAGGAAGAACTTAATCAGTTTGAAAGAAGCAAAGTATGGAGATTGGTTCCAAGACCAAAAAGTCATCATGTCATTGGAACCAAGTGGGTCTTCAGAAATAAAATGAATGAAGATGGAGTAATAACCAAAAATAAAGCAAGACTAGTGGCCAAGGGTTACTCTCAGGAAGAAGGCATTGACTATGATGAGACATTTGCACCTATTGCCAGACTAGAAGCCATCAGAATATTCCTTGCCTTTGCTGCTCATATGAAGTTCAAAGTCTTTCATATGGATGTCAAAAGTGTATTCCTAAATGGTGAACTTCAAGAAGAAGTATATGTAGAGAAACCTCCAGGTTTCATCAATCCATCTCTTTCAAATTATGTCTATAGATTAGACAAAGCCTTATATGGTGTTAAACGAGCACCTAGAGCATGGTATGAAACATTAACTAACTTTATTATTGAAAATGGGTTCACTAGAGGTAGAGTAGATACCACATTATTTTATAGAAAGCATAAAGACAAAGTCTTATTAGTTCAAATATATGTTGATGACATTATTTTTGGATCTACTGATGAAAAGTTATGCAAGAGATTTTCCAAGCTTATGCAGAGCAAGTTTGAAATGAGCATGATGGGTGAGCTGAACTTCTTCCTTGGACTGCAACTAAAGCAGACTGATGAAGGAATCTTCATAAACCAAGCTAAGTACATCAAAGACTTACTTAAAAAGTAAGGCATGGAATCAGCCTCTCCCATGAAAAACCCAATTACTCCAGCAACCAAGCTTGACAAAGATGAAAAAGGTAAAAGTATTGACATAACTTAATACAGAGGTATAATAGGCTCTCTTCTATATCTGACTTCCAGTAGACCAGACATAATATTTGCAACATGCATATGTACTAGATTTCAAGCTAATCCTAAGGAATCACACTTAACTGCTGTGAAAAGGATTTTCAGGTACCTCAAGTGTGACGCCCCCAAATTCGGACCTCCACTTGGTCACTCGAATTCGGTTCATCACGTGCTCAAAGTTTACCATAATAACTAAAATCATACATTCCCAAAGGAAAATATAAATTAGAATAATATACAATGATTTATTATAATTATTCTCCCAAGTCTCGCAACCTACATTACTTAATAGATTACATAATAGTATCGAATAAAGACCTATTACATAATCCTACTTAAGTTTAAACATAGTCTGCAAATAGTCTTAACATAACATAATAGTTTTTAAACATAAAGGAACAAGCTAGTCAGTAGCCTTGCCCTTGCCCTTGTCTGTTCCAGAGACACCTCCATGTTCATCCTTAACTGAAAGTTTTTAAATAAACAAGGATGAGCACAAATTGCCCAGCAAGTAATATACAATAAGGGTGTAGGATATAATATCACAAGGTTTAAAATATCGAAGTGTCATTTCTAGGATAGTTTAAAGTGTCAGAATAACATCATGGATAAGGAATATCAACAATTCTTTTAATAATAACAACAATTCTATATAAATCAATAGATATATATGAATTCAACGACTAACAATGTATCCAACTGGATAAGCAATTTACACTGAGCAGTCACTAAGGACCATTGAACTTCCATTAGAGTTACCAATATTAAATTGATAACCCAAAAATATCAAGTACTGTAGATGATCAGTCTATAACACTTTATGTTATGCATAACACCACAATAATATTCATTCATGTGTTGGGGTTTCCAACGACATACACTCCCCTTACCAAAAGGGTTGTCCAACTCAGTTTTCAAGATTTTCGTACCAATCAATTGGCTTGGACAACTTTTATAAACATGCATGTAGTCTAGCCGAGTCAAATGGCATCGACTCTTTCACAATATTCAAGAACAATACTAAGTTCAACACGAATAATAACTTTCACAAGTGTTTAAGTATATCAACTCATTTGAACGAGAAAGTAATATAATTTATATTCAAAGAGATAAGCTTACGGTATTCGTCGAATAGAGAATGCAATTATACTTGCACAATAATAGTGGTGTTCGGATACTTGCCTTATGCATAGTTTATCCACATTAAGAAATCGACACTTTTGAATCCTTTTTATAGCGTATTATATGTTCAAGATGTCCATTAGCGAACACAGTCTTTAAACAAGCTTGACACGATTCAAGTATGCACATATGGTACATAAATAAGATTATCAATTCATCATGAATAAAATACTTAGTTACTTCATAAACAAATCAAGAATGCTTTGTTTAAGACCTCCTTACTCATGGACTTTCCATTGCAAGGAAAAACCAACTTATCATCAAAGCATCACATATATATATATATATACATCAGTAGGTTTTAAACCACCTCTAGCATTTTAGGTACCATACAAGTTGACTGCTAAAGTTTAGATCTCACCATCCCAGATTCAGACTAAGCCTTGTTACGGCTATGGCTAAAGTTTAGGGCCAGACAACAATTGCCATTGGCGAATCCCAGCCATGCCAAGACTTAGTCACGCCTGTGGTTTCGGGTCCGCTTGATCAAAATAATCACACATAATATATTTGTCATGTTAAAGGTCTTTTCATGCTTCTTAAGTCAATCTAGGTTCCTTCTTTCACAATAGAATTCTAAGTTGATCATTTCAATCATTTGAGGCCATTCGAGGTCATGAACTCACAAAGTCTATCATGCTTGCTCTCTAAACATACAAGATAGTTATAAAACTCATATTAGGCATGCTTGTGTGTATTCATATCATATACGTGAAACTAACACCGCTTTAGTTGAAAATAGGCTTCGTTCATGCTTTTCTTGAAGTGTAATACATAAGCATGGTTTATATATGTTCATACCACATGAGTGAGTCTAAGAGTGTCATCAAACATGATCACAAATATCAGACTTTAGTCCTCAAGGTAACTTAACAATATTCACATTCAAAGCTTACTAGTAGGTTCAACATGCTCATGTTTCCTTAATATTTATATAAACACAAACTAATGGTTTATTCATGCATTTCTAAGTCATCCTAACATGCTTGCAAAGTCAGTACACAAACATGTTATTCATACTCATCAAGTTTGTTTCTAAGGTCATGAATCCATTTTAAACTATACACTTTCGTTAATCATGCCAATTTAGTCTAAACATGCTCACATTAGGTTAACATATCCATATATACATCATACACATGTTTACATGCTAGCTTGAGTCATAATGTTTAATTAACATGGATCAGATTGCAAAGCAGAAGTTCTAACTAAAATAAGAGTGGTAATTGACTCTGTTACGCTTACTAAATCTAAATATACGGCAATTGTAGTACTGGTTCGGTTCGAATCAGAACAAGTGAACCACAAGAATATTAAGCCCAAACACAGAATTTACTCCCGAATTCACTCCTAAACACTCATGTATCAATTGCAACATGCTTATATGATCATATAACACTTATATATACTATACCCAACCTCAATAACATCTATCTTCATGAATTTAAGAATTTGAATTTTAAGAACTCAAGAACTTTGTTTAACTGAAATAGAAATGGAAGCAAGAAGAAATGAGTTATACCTCTGAAATGTGATAGGAACTTGCTTCAACGAACTCGCAAACTCTTAGACTGTTTGTATGCTCTCAACCTCACTTAGCAAATACCAGGCAATTCAAGCAACACCAACTGATAAATCATTTCTGCAATTTATAGAAAATTTCTTACCCAGACATAGCAATTTTCCATTGAATCAAACCCATGGATTGTAGGATTGCATGAAGGTTATGGAGGAGTTGTTAGATGGTGGTTGAAACTCATCATAATCACCACTCCCTACCATAATCATCAGCTAAAAAGTTTGAAGAAAGAGTAGGATTAGCCTTTTTGTTCCACACGTGACTGAGGAAGGAGTAAATGGGACACTCAATTTGGGACAATTTAAATGCTCAGCATTCTAGCAACACTTAGACTATACTTATACACAACCCTTTTTCTTATGTTATATCAACCATACATTAACTATAACTATATGTCACACTTTAATAATTAATGTTTCAAGGTAGTAGATGAAATATGGAAATGTAATATACATATAATCCATGTACATTTTATCACACTGATACATTTATTAAAATACTAGTTTACAATATGCTCATGGTATATTATTTTAATATATGCCCGAGATACATATTGTCACATAGATAATGTATTTATAACATATAGTTCCAATATGTTTACTCACATTGCCTCATACAATATAGTTTTATAAAACTTAATATATAGTTATGTAAATGTCACACTACACTATATAGTATAATTTATGCACATAACATGCCAAAAGATAATATTATTATATTACTTACTTAATTATTTATGTTAAATAAACAAATCATGCACTTCCTTAAGTAATCAACACCAATATTAACTGATCCAACCATTGATTATGTAGTTATGGATTTCCATAATCAATATTTATCTTTATAATATATATTGCAAATAGTAGTAATCACACATCATGAGTTAATTACCAAGAAACCAATTTTTTCCCCCACAATCAATTAATATTAATTATTGGCTTACTCATAACATGCTTTGTTCTATGATTTATCAATGTTACACACATCACATAATTGTTTCACTTAATTCCTAAAGTGAAACAAATTAATCTTCTTGGAGACGACCTTGGTTGTCTTGGTACCTCGACAT
Source organism: Panax quinquefolius (assembly GCA_020205615.1). Classification (NCBI taxonomy): domain Eukaryota; kingdom Viridiplantae; phylum Streptophyta; class Magnoliopsida; order Apiales; family Araliaceae; genus Panax; species Panax quinquefolius. Next base: position 41,876,573 of record CM035157.1, on the reverse strand, counting down.
TGCCGAGGATGGTTTAGCTTCAGCCCATGTCAATTTTCATCGCTAAACTCGCTTTATATTATATGAATTACTATCCACAAATGTGTTACTACGAGTCTACGAGCGTATTGATTACAATTATGAAATCATCTTATCAACACGATTAATCTTCTTAATACTCATTTTAATCTACTTAATGGATTTCCTCTTTTCACATTATGCCACACAAGGCATTTCACAAATCCCATTGCCAATTCACACATCTTAATACGCATTGATCTAATACGAATCAATTGAATTTACCAATTCACAAAATAATAACACTTTTATTCACAGAAATTTTATTTCCATTAATATATTCATTTAATAATACGTGGAAATTCTCGGGTATTACATCCCCCCCCCCCTTATAAAAATTCTATCCAAGAATTGCTACAAGGTTACACAAACAGATGGGGATAATCCCTAATTATCCTATCTTCTACCTCCCACGTTGCCTCCTCGACATCGTGGTTACGCCAAAGTACTTTTATAGAAGAAATAACTTTATTCCTTATGGTTTACTCTTTCCTATCAAGGATTTGGACAGGAATTTCCTCGTATGCTAAATTCTTTTCCAATTAAATGGGTTCATAAGAAATCACGTGTTTGTAGTCGGGCTTGTACGGACGCAACACGGATATGTGAAACACGTTATGGATGTGCTCCAACTCAGGTGGTAGTGCAACTTTGTATGCTACTTCGCCCACTCACTTTAGTATCTCAAATGGTCCTACGAATCTTGGACTCAATTTTCCTTTCTTGCCGAAACGGATCTTTCCTTTCCACGGAGATACCTTTAGGAATACGAAACTGCCAACTTCAAAATCTGGATCTTGCTGATACAAGTCTGCGTACTTCTTCTTGCGATCTTGAGCTACTACTAATCTTGCTCTTATTACTGCAACCACGTCTGCGGTTTGTTGTACTAACTCTGGTCCTAGTATTATTCGTTCTCCGACTTCATCCCAACATAATGGTGTTCTGCACTTCCTTCCGTAAAGAGCTTCATACGGTGGCATGCCGATACTCGCATGGTAACTATTATTATATGTAAATTCAACTAAGGGTAGGTGGTCGTCCCAATTTCCCTTGAAGTCCATCACGCAAGCCCTAAGCATGTCTTCTAGCGTTTGTATTGTTCGCTCACTTTGTCTATCTGTCTGAGGATGATAAACAGTACTTAACCGTAACTGTGTTCCCATCCTCTCTTGACAACTTTTCAAGAATTTTGACGTGAAACGAGGGTCTCGGTCAGAAATAATCGATACCGGCACTCCATGTCGTGAAACAATTTCTTTTACGTACAGACTCACTAATAGATTTAAACTATAGCGGACCTTGATAGGTAGAAAATGTGCGGTCTTCGTAAGTTGATCTACGATAACCCAAATGGCATCCAAACCTGTCTGCGTGACTAGTAGTCCTACCACGAAATCCATCGTGATATGCTCCTATTTCCACTATAGTATTTCCAACGATTGTAATAAACCACTCGGTCGCTGATGCTCTGCTTTGACTCGCTGATACGTAAGACATCTACTAACATACTTCGCAATTTCTCATTTTAGATTTGGCCACCAAAAATGTTGCTTCAAGTTTTGATACATCTTTGTGCCTCCCGGATGAACGGAATATGTCATATTATGTGCCTCGTGCAAAATCTCCTCTCTCAACTCGGCCACTACCAGTACCCACACTCTCCTTTCAAATCTTAAGATACCATCTCTATCTATTCAAAAATTTTTCTTCCTCTTTTTCCGTGATCCTTCTTTTGATTTTCTCACATTCTCCATCTTTTTCCTGGGCTTCCTTTACTTTATCCAACAATGTCGGACAAGCCTTCATTACAAATAGCTTCTCTTCAGACCTCTCGGGTCCTTTCACTTCTATTTCCAATTTCTTCATATCTCTTATTAACTCCTCCTTATTTGTCAGTTGAAACAATCTCCCCCTTCCTTTCCTGCTCAGAGCGTCGGCAACTACGTTTGCCTTCCCCGGGTGATAAAGAATGTCACAGTCATAATCCTTGATCAATTCTAACCACCTTCTCTGACACATATTCAACTCCTTCTATGTGAAGATATATTTTAGACTTTTGTGGTCCGTGTATATCTCACATTTCTCTCCGTACAAATAATGTCTCCATATCTTCAACGCAAAAAATACGACCGCTAACTCTAGGTCATGAGTAGGGTATCATTTTTCGTAATCCTTTAATTGTCATGATGCATACGCAATGACCTTTCCGAGTTGCATAAGCACACAACCAAGTCCTCTATGCGACGCATCACTGTACACCACAAATCCTCCCATATCATCTGGTAACGATAATAAAGGCACCTCGTGTAAGACCCCAACTTTTATGAATAAAGATTAATTTCTCTCGAATTATATTTTTGAATATTATGATGCGGATATTATTTAATGTTATAGTTGTGGGTAATATTTACAAATTTTGCAAAGTACGTAAGTTGTTATATAATATTCATTTGGCCGGGAAATATTCTTTTTGTTGGGGAATATTCGTGCTATGGCATAATCATTGGTGGACCCCAAACGGAAGTACGGTCGTAGTTAGAAAATGGAAAAAATATTTAATGAAAATAACGGAGGAGGTTTTACCGTTAATACTGTTGAACTACCCGGTAGTAAAAGTACGATGAATGTCTGTGGTGGTTGTATAGTAGAAGACGTCAGATTGATTATTGATGCTTACGTGAGAAGTCACTCAGTTATACTCAATTATTGCTACATTGATTGATGCATCATATCTCTAATATTATTGATTCAGTTATTGTCACAGTATCATCAGCATAATATTTTATATATTATTAAATCAATAATTGAGACGACAAAGTTATTCATATTATTAAATTGCAATATTTATAATGTCTAGAAGTTCATCAATGAGAGGTTTGGTCACCTAATTGCGGCGCATGATAGGAGAAATCCTTATTGGAAAGCCCCCTCTTTCCTGGGAACGACCAGGTTGTTAAATATTGTGAGTTATAATATTAATGATGAATAAGTTCGTGTTGATTAAAGATGAATTTGATAGTTCCATTGTGTTGGGATTATTTGTGTTAGTAGAAATCGACATTTATTTCGATAATAATTAATGTCTGGAGATTATATTGTTCAATCGGGTATTCAGGGCACTTTTCGTGTCAGAGTACTATTCACAAGTTACTATTCACGAGTTATTATTCACGAGTTACTATTCACGAGTTACTATTCATGAGTTACTATTCACAAGTTACTATTGAGTCACATTCACTTACTATTAGGGGAGTTGGTGCAAGATTGATGATACTTGCATGACTAAGTTAAAAATGGAGGTATAGATGGAGGTATTATGCTGTAATTAAATTTTCACATGTTTAGAACTATTAAATCACATGATTTACTATTGATTCACATGATTTACTATTAGGGGAGTTGGTGCAAGTTTGATAATACTTGGATGACTGAATTAAAAATGAAAGAAAAGTTGGAGGTATTGTAGTGTAATATTTCGAGCCCCAAAACGTGCAATTATCGAAACTATATTTTCCTATAAATAGAAGCTCATTCTTCCTTCATTTCTCACCAATTCACTAAAGATTTAGAGCCATTATTATAGAGAGAAATTATAGAGAGAAAGAAGAAGAGAAGTCTGCTACATTTCTATTCCAGTATCCAGCTTCATTCTAAGGTAAGGGATATTATTCTTTTGTATTCATGAAGAGAAAATACTTTCTTTCAATACTCGTAAGAGTTGTTATTCCATTCTTCATTATTATGTTGGAATAACCTATTTATGCGACGTACCACATACATGGTAAAATTCTTCTGCTATTCCATTCTTCATTATTATGTTGGAATAACATGTTTATGCGAAGTACCGCATATATGGTGAAATTCTTCTGTTATTCCATTCTTCATTATTATGTTGGAATAACCTGTTTATGCGAAGTACCACATACATGGTGAAATTCATCTGTTATTCCATTCTTAATTATTATGTTGGAATAATCTGTTTATGCGAAGTACCGCATACATGGTGAAATTCTTCTGTTATTCCATTCTTTATTATTATGTTGGAATAACCTGTTTATGCGAAGTACCGCATACATGGTGAAATTCTTTCTATTATTACATTCTTTATTATTCTGTTGGAATGTCCTATCGGTGCGAATTTCACCAGACCTGGTTCCATTATTTATTATTCCGCATTTATTATTCTATCTAAATATCCTGTCAGTGCATTTTACGCCGGACCTGGTTCCATTATTTATTATTCCACATTTATTATTACGTCGAATATATCACATCATGCGTTTTACGCGGACACGGGTTCCATTATTTATTATTTCGCCGGAATATCCTCGCCTATGCGCGTTATTAATCGGACTGGTTCCATTATTTATTATTCATTGGGAATAACATGTACGTGTGGTCTCTATCGCATGCATGGTGAATCCTTCTGTTATTCCATTCTTTATTATTCTATTGGAATAACCTGTCTATGTGGACTACCACATGCACGGTGAATGATCCTTTGTATTCACTCCTTATTAAATTGTGGAAATGATCTATATACGTGGATTACCGCATGGCGGGTGAAAATCTATTTGCAGTTTCATATATTCTTTATTATACTCAGTTGGTTAAAGTTTTGACTTCTATACTCCATGAAATTAGTGGAATATCCTTGATATTTGCGCTTCATCCAAAGATCTTTTCATGGAAATATTAAATTCGAGCATTCTTAAATTTTACTCTACAAAGAAGTATCATGTTGACAATTTGGACGTAATTAGTTCTTGGATAAATTAATTCTTGAACTTGTTTTATTGAATTATTATGTCATTGTCATCATCCTCATGCTTATATTATAATGAAAGTCATCTTTGGCTTACGTGCATAGATGGACTTAGTATGATTATGACCAGGGATCATTCGGTATAATCATGACCTGTAATGTTATAAATGATGTGGTAAAAGTCCTCAGTGGCCTGTAATGTATTGATGGACAGTTTTTGGTATGATTATGATCAAGGATTTTTCGGTATAGTCATGACCATTGATGATTTAATGAATATCCTTGGCCCGTAGTACAGGGATGATTAGAAGATGTGGTTTATTTATTAAGCTGAGTCTCAGCGATAAAAGTTGATGAAAACATTTTTAAATCATAGAAGATAGTAGGTTTTATTCTCTACTTGACTCTTCTAATGGATTGCTTATTCCGCTGCAGTTAAACTTGATGTCTATTATATTTTATCAGTTTAACATTATCTATTGATAATTTATTCTGCATTATCTTAGTCATAATATTTCTTACTGGGCTAGTTGAGCTCACCCTTTCTTTCATTGTTCTCTTCAGGAAATGAGAATATAGCTGGGACGAGTCGGGGAAAGGAGTGATGGTCCAGATGATAGCATTAGTAGGCCTCACTATTCTGTTAAATAGTGTGACAATAAATGTAATGAGGACTCCTTTGAGTGTGGATATTGTCTAGATGACAATATTCCTATTAAAACTCTCAGTTTATGTATTGTCGTATATTACACGACAGTTGTATAATTAAATTTGTATTTGTATTTTGTACTATGTATTTGGCGACTCAAGATGGGGGCATCACAGTTGGTATCAAAGCCTAGGGATATGATCCCTGACTGAGATGTGAGATAAGAACTAGGAGGGGAGAGACGGGGAATTCATTCGCTAGTATGACCTACCTAAGTTTATTTGGTATTTAATTGGTCGGTCAGAATATGGGGATAATATGCGATATGTTAATTAACCCTTGTTTTGTTGTAGTAGTTGCAAATGGCATCCGAAAATGTTGAGATAAGCAATGAAGCACGTGAGACAGTTGAGTCACCAACGATCAATGCCCAGGGTAATGTGCAACAGGAAGACAATAATCCTCATAAAAACAATAACACCGATGAAATGGTGAATGATTGGATGGTCAAAGGCTTTATGCAATTCATGCAACAACAGGCGAAGGTGGCTCCTGTCCAAAATACAGGTGAAAACACTGACAACTCTCGGACGGTCACCGCTAAGCAGTTCAAGGAGCTGGGACCACCGGAGTTTTTTGGAGAGCCAAAACCACTTAAGGCGGAGACGTGGATAAAGAAGATCAACTAGATATTTGATGCCTTGGGATGCTCCGAGGAGCAAAAGGTTCCCTTTCCCACCTTCATGTTGCGTGCAAAGGGAAATTACTGGTGGGAATCTGTAAAGCGTACTCAACCTGCCGCACTGAAGATGTCTTGGGAGAAGTTCCAAGAGTTGTTCAATGACAAGTACTTTCCTGAAAGTATTCGTCACATGAAGGAGGTAGAGTTTATCAAGCTTGAGCAAAACAATATGACCGTGGCGCAATACGAAGCTAGTTTTGCCGAGTTGTCTCGGTTTGTGTCCCACTTGGTTGATAATTAGGAGAGAATGACGCGGATGTTTCTAAGAGGTTTGAAACCCGAGATACATCAATTCCTTATCTCTCATAAACTATGTTTGTATTCAGATGTTGTGAATAGGGCTCAGTTATTGGAGCGCGATAATGAGTCAACCCAACCAAGAGAGAGCAGTCGACAAGTCGATAATACCAATGGTAGCAGCCATCGAAGCGGTGACATCAAACGTGGAGGGAATCAGTATGCCAGAAATGATAACCACTTCGGTGGTAATCATGGCCAAGACAATAGGAGTGGAAAGTTCAAGAAGAGAAGGTTTAGCAAAAATGGAAAGATGTCAGCACCAGCACCCGTTGTTAAGGAAGGAGAACGACCGTCATCGGTCGTATGTTACAAATGTGGAGGGAAGGACACATAAGTCCAAACGCATGCGATGCGATCAAAGCATGTTATAATTTTGGAAAAGAAGGCCACCTAGCCCGATTTTTTGCGTGCACCAAAGTCAAGTCCAAATTGGGATGGAGGCATCAAAGGTGTCCTGCATAAGACAAAACCCGAGAGTTCAAGGAGAGCATTTGTCATAACCTCCCAAAAAGCAAGGAATCCGAACGAGGTGATCACGGGTAAGCTAATCATAAACTCTAGCGAAGTTTATACTTTATTTGATATCGGTTCTACCCATTCCTTTATTTCTCCTACTTGCGATCAACGTTTAAATTTGACTCCGGAGAAATTAAACTTTGACTTATCTGTTGAAACTCCGTTGGAAGAAACCTTCATTACATCCACGGTTTATAAGTCTTTTTTGATTCAAATCGGTAATCGCACGTTACCTATCGATCTTATTTCTTTGAAAATACTTGCATTCGATGTGATTCTAGGGATTGATTGGTTAACTACTCATCATGCAAAAATTGATTATTTTCGTAAGGTTGTTAGCTTTCACATTCCTAACCAACCTATTATGCGAATTCAAGCAACCAAACCATTAAAATCCATCACTGTCATCTCAAGCCATAAAGCTATTCGTTTATTGAAAAACGGATGTCAAGCTATCTTAGCCCATATCACGGATTTAAATAAAAATACATCAGTTTTGAATGATATTTCTATTGTTAATAAATTTCTCGACGTATTCCCTGAAGAACTTCCTGGCCTACCCCCAGAGCATGAAATTGAATTTTGTATCGATCATGAAACCGGTACAAAACCCATTTCCAAAGCCCCATATCGAATGGCCCCAATTGAACTTCAGGAGTTAAAGACCCAACTGCAGGAATTGTTAAACATAGGTTTCATTCGTCCTAGTACGTCTCCTTGGGGTGCTCCTGTTCTATTCGTGAAGAAGAAAGATGGAAGTATGTGACTTTGTATTGATTATCGGGAGTTGAATCATGTCACCATCAAAAATAGGTACCCGTTACCTTGTATTGATGATCTGTTTGACCAGTTGTGAGGCGCCAAATTCTTTTCAAAGATCGATCTTCGTTCTGGATATCATCAGTTGAAGATTAAAACTGATGACATTCCAAAGACTGCTTTCAAAACTCAGTACGGGCATTATGAATTCCTAGTCATGTCTTTTGGATTGACTAATGCTCCAAAACCCATGAAGACCATGAGCAACACTTGAGGCTTATACTTCAAAAGCTTCATGAAAACAAGCTATATGCCAAGTTGAAGAAATGCGAGTTCTGGCTTGAGGAAGTTGCATTCCTTGGGCACATAATATCAAATCATGGAATATATATTGACCCGGCAAAGATTGAAGCAATTCAAAGCTGGGAGCAACCTAAGTCAGTAACCGAAGTACGTAGCTTTCTCGGCTTAGCTGGTTATTATCGGAGATTCGTAGAAGGGTTTTCTCGAATTGCTACTCCATTAACGCAGCTAACTCGAAAAGATACAAAATTTGGTTGGAGCGAGGAATGTGAAAAGAGTTTTCAAGAACTCAAGAGTAGACTCATTTCAAAGACTGCTACAATAATACCATCCGCACGCGGACGGATTTGTCATTTACAGTGATGCTTCAGGCAAAGGGTTAGAATGTGTTCTCATGCAACATGGGAAAGTCATAGCCTATGCCTCACGACAACTCAAAGAATATGAGAGGAATTATCTTACTCATGATCTAGAGTTAGCCGCTGTCGTTTTTGCGCTTAAGAGTTGGAGGCATTACCTGTATGGAGAGAAGGTGGAAATCTATACGGATCATAAAAGTCTCAAATATTTCTTCACTCAAAAGGAACTCAACATGCGGCAACGACGTTGGCTTGAGCTGTTGAAAGATTATGATCATACCATCCACTACTATCCTGGAAAAGCGAACGTAGTAACTGACGCATTGAGTAGAAGATCATATGCTGGTACGAGTGCGATATTTTCAACGCAAAGTCCCGTTTTGTAGGACTTACAAACGATGGAAATAGAGTTAAAGACTCCAGGGACCCATGTGATGATGGCGAATATACGAGTAGAACCGACTTTAATCGATAAAGTTAAAGCTGCTCAAGCTACAGACCTGGAGCTGATGCGTATGAAGAAGAAAGTGGAAGAAGGTGTTATTCCGGAAGCAAGAATCGATGAAAAAGGAATACTTTGAGTAAACTCCAGACTTTTTGTTCCAAACGATTCTGACTTGATGTATAAAATCATGATGAAGGCACACAACACACCATTTGTAATCCATCTTGGGAGTACCAAAATGTATCGTGATCTTTGTCATACATTTTGGTGGAGCAATATGAAGAGAGACATAGCACTATTTATCTCAAGGTGTCTAACTTGTCAACGAGTCAAGGCGGAGCATCAAGTGCCAAAAGGTCCATTGCAACCACTTGAAATTCCACAATGAAAGTGGGAGCACATTACCATGGATTTCGTTTCTGGTCTTCCCAAGGTTTCTCAAGGCATAGATGCGATTTGGGTCATTGTTGATAGATTGACAAAGTCTGCTCATTTCTTACCGATACGAGAAACTTTTACACTTGAATGTCTTGCTAGTATATACATAAATGAGATTGTAAGATTTCATGGTATGCCAGTATCCATAGTTTCTGATCGTGACCCAAGATTCACTTCAAGATTTTGGGTTAGTTTGCAAAAAGCTATGGGCACGAATTTACAATTTAGTTCGGCATATCATCCTCAAACGGACGGGCAGTCGGAAAGGACTATTCAAACTCTTGAAGATTTATTAAGACTCTATTTCCTTGACTTTAAGGGAAGTTGAGACAAGTTCTTACCATTGGTGGAGTTTTCCTACAACAACAGTTACCAAGCAAGTATTGGCATGGCTCCATTTGAGGCGTTGTATGGAAGAAAGTGTCGTTTTCCAGTATGTTGGGATGAGGTGGTTGAAGCAACGTTGTTGGAACCAGAGTTAGTACGTATGACTACGAAAAAGATTCAAACAATCCAATAACATATAAAAACCTCACAAGATCGACAAAAGAGTTATGCTGATCTTCATCGAAAAGACGTGGAATTCAATATTGGAGATCATGTGTTGTTACGTGTTGCTCCATGGAAAGGAGTTACAAGATTTGGAAAGAGAGGAAAGCTTAATCCTCGATTCATTGGCCCATTTATAATCCTCGAGCGAGTAGGAACTGTGGCCTATAGACTCGCCTTACCGCCAAGTGTGTCTCGTGTTCATAACATTTTCTACATATCTATGTTACGTAAATATGTGAAAGACCCGAACCGCATTGTTGAATTAGAACCAAACGAGATAGAGGAAGATTTAACGTATGAAGAGTTACCTGTTAAAATCTTGGATAAGAAGGATCATATTCTACACTCCAAGGTTATACCTCAAGTTAAAGTTTTGTGGAGAAACCACGATGTGGAAGAAATGACCTAGGAGTTAGAATCTGAGATGAAGTCAAGATATCCTCACCTCTTCGATATATCAGGTACGTACCCTAATTTCGAGGATGAAATTTCATAAGAAGAGGAGATTGTAAGACCCCAACTTTTATGAATAAAGATTAATTTCTCTCGAATTATATTTTTGGATATTATGGTGTGGATATTATTTAATGTTATAGTTGTGGGTAATATTTACAAATTTTGCAAAGTACGCAAGTTGTTATATAATATTCGTTTGGCCGGGAAATATTCTTTTTATCGGGGAATATTCATGCAACGGCATAACCATTGGTGAACCCCACAACGGAAGTACGGTCGTAGTTAAAAAATGACAAAAATATTTTATGAAAATAACGGCGGAGGTTTTACCATTAATACTGTTGAACTACCCGGTAGTAAAAGTACAGTAATACGTGTGGTTGCATAGTAGCACACGGTATTGATTATTGATGCTTACGTGAGAAGTCACTCAGTTATACTCAATTATTGCTATGTTGATTGATTGCGATCATATCTCTCATATTATTGATTCAGTTATTGTCACAGTATCATCTGTATAATATTTTATATATTATTAAATCAATAATTGAGACGACAAAGTTATTCATATTATTAAATTACAATATTTACAATGTCTAGAAGTTCTGTCAAGGAGAGGTTTGGTCACCTAAATATGCGCCAATAGGGAGAAATCCTTATTGGAAAGCCCCCTCTTTCCTGGGAACAACCTGGTTGTTAAATATTGTGAGTTATAATATTAATGATGAATAAGTTCGTGTTGATTAAAGATGAATTTGATAGTTCCATTGTGTTGGGATTATTTGTGTTAGTAGAAATCGACATTTATTTCCATAATAATTAATGTTTGGAGATTATATTGTTCAAACGGGTATTCAGGGCACTTTTCGTGTCGAAGTATTATTCATGAGTTACTATTCACGAGTTATTATTCACGAGTTACTATTCATGAGTTACTATTCATGAGTTACTATTGAGTCACATTCACTTACTATTAGGGGAGTTGGTGCAAGATTGATGATACTTGCATGACTAAGTTAAAAATGGAGGTATAGATGGAGGTACTATGCTGTAATTAAATTTTCACATGTTTAGAACTATTGAATCACATGATTTACTATTGATTCACATGATTTACTATTAGGGGAGTTGGTACAAGTTTGATAATACTTGGATGACTAAATTAAAAATGAAAGAAAAGTTGGAGGTATTGTACTGTAATATTTTGAGCCCCAAAACGTGCAATTATGAAAACTATATTTTTCTATAAATAGAAGCTCATTCTTCCTTCATTTCTCACCAATTCACTAAAGCTTTAGAGCCATTATTATAGAGAGAAATTATAGAGAGAAAGAAGAAGAGAAGTCTGCTACATTTCTATTCCACTATCCAGCTTCATTCTAAGGTAAGAGGTATTATTCTATCGTATTCATGAAGAGAATTACTTTCTTTCAATACTCGTAAGAGTTGTTATTCCATTCTTCATTATTATTTTGGAATAACCTGTTTATACGAAGTACCGCATACATGGTGAAATTCTTCTGTTATTCCATTCTTCATTATTATGTTGGAATAACCTGTTTATGTGAAGTACCGCATACATGGTGAAATTCTTCTATTATTCCATTCTTCATTATTATGTTGGAATAACCTTGTTATATAAGTAATCGTATACATGGTGAAATTCTTCTATTATTCCATTCTTTATTATTACATTGGAATATCTTGTCGGTCATGTAATTTTCACGGATTCGGTTCCATTATTTATTACTCCGCATTTATTATTCTATCGAATATCTCGTCTCGTAAGGCGTTTTACGCCTGATTGGTTCCATTATTTATTATTTCGTATTTATTATTACCGCGTTTAATATCATGTATGCGTGCGTTTACGCTAGACCTAGTTCCATTATTTTTTATTCTGTTGGGAATAACATGTCCGTACGGTCTCTATCGCATGCATGGTGAATCCTTCTGTTATTCCATTCTTTATTATTCTGTTGGAATAACCTGTCTATGTAGACTACCACATGCATGGTGAATGATCCTTTGTATTCATTCCTTATTAAATTGTGGAAATGATCTGTATACGTGGATTACCGCATGGCGGGTGAAAATCCATTTGCAGTTTCATATATTCTTTATTATACTCAGTTGGTTAAAGTTTTGACTTCTATACTCCATGAAATTATTGGAATATCCTTGATATTTGCGCTTCATCCAGTATCTTTTCATAGAAATATTCTTCCGAGCATTCTTAAATTTTACTCTACAAAGAAGTATCATGTTGACAATTTGGACGTTATTAGTTCTTGGATAAATTAATTCTTGAACTTGTTTTATTGAATTATTATGTCATTGTTATCATCCTCATGCTTATATTGTAATGAAAGTCATCTTTGGCTTACGTGCATAGATGGACTTAGTATGATTATGACCAGGGATCATTCGGTATAATCATGACCTGTAATGTTATAAATGATGTGGTAAAAGTCCTCAGTGGCCTGTAATGTATTGATGGACAGTTTTTGGTATGATTATGATCAAGGATTTTTCGGTATAGTCATGACCATTGATGATTTAATGAATATCCTTGGCCCGTAGTACAGGGATGATTAGAAGATGTGGTTTATTTATTAAGCTAAGTCTCAGCGATAAAAGTTAATGAAAACATTTTTAAATAATAGAAGATAGTAGGTTTTATTCACTACTTGACTCTTCTAATGGATTGCTTATTCCGCTGCAGTTAAACTTGATGTCTATTATATTTTATCAGTTTAACATTATCTATTGATAATTTATTCTGCATTATCTTAGTCATAATATTTCTTACTGGGCTAATTGAGCTCACCCTTTCTTTCATTGTTCTCTTCAGGAAATGAGAATATAGCTGGGACGAGTCGGGGAAAGGAGTGATGGTCCAGATGATAGCATTAGTAGTCCTCACTATTCTGTTAAATAGTGTGACAATAAATGTAATGAGGACTCTTTTGAGTGTGGATATTGTCTAGATGACAATATTCCTATTAAAACTCTCAGTTTAAGTATTGTCGTATATTACACGACGGTTGTATAATTAAGTTTGTATTTGTATTTGTATTTGTATTTGTATTTTGTACCATGTATTTGGCGACTCAAGATGGGTGTTGTATACCTATTTTGGGGGCGTCACACCTCGCTTAATCTCTTCTTCAACTCTTGAAAACTCTCTTCGTATTTGTCGGTCCAACCAAATTTCACCGTCTTCCTCGTCAAATTATTTAACGGGGCCACTATCTTAGAAAAATCTTGGATAAATCTTCAATAGTACCCAGCTAACCCTAAGAAACTTCTCACCTCCGTTGGAGTTCTCGGTTATTCCCAATTACTTACTGCTTCAACCTTTTCGGGGTATACTGAGATTCCATTCTCATCCACCATGTGGCCTAAGAATTGAACCTTCTTCATCCAAAATTCGCACTTAGAAAACTTCGCATACAACTTCTCCTTTCGTAGTGCCTCCAAAACAATCCTCAGATGTTCGGCGTGTTCTTCCTCTGTCTTCGAGTAAATTAAAATATCGTAAATGAAAACTACTATGAATTTATCCAAATATGGCTTGAAAACTCAATTCATCAAGTCCATTAATGCTACCGGGGCATTAGTTAAACCGAATGACATTACCAAAAACTCGTAATGTCTATAACGAGTTCTAAACGCAGTCTTTGGTATGTCCTCATCCCACACCTTCAGTTGATGATATCATGTCCGTAGGTCGATCTTCGAGAAACACTTCGCTCCCTTTAGTTGATCAAATAAGTCGTCTATCCTCGGTAATGGATATCTGTTCTTGATCGTTACTCTGTTCAATTCTCAATAATCGATACAGAGCCTCATCGATCCGTCCTTTTTCTTAACGAATAACACTGGTGCTCCCCAAAGAGACACACTCGGTCGAATGTAACCCTTATCCAATAACTCTTGAAGTTGTATCATCAATTCCTTCATTTCTACTGGCGTCATACAATATGGAGCTTTCGAAATCGGTGTCGTTCCCGGTGATAAGTCTATTACGAATTCAATTTCTCTGTCTGACGGAAGGCCAGGCAAATCATCCGGAAACACATCCTGAAATTTATGCACTACGGGTATATCTTTAATCTCTACTCCCTTTTTTCGAGTATCCACTATGTAAGCTAAATAACCTACACATCCTTTCTTTAACAATTTCCTAGCCTGCATCATTGTAACGCAAGACAATTGCTTAAGCGATGAGCTACCATAAAACACTACCTTAGACTTACTCGGAGTCTGAAGGTTCACACATTTGTTCTGACAGTCAATTATTACTACATGGTTATATAACCAATCCATCCCCAGTATTACGTCGAATTCTCCTAGTCTAATAGGAATCAAGTCTATGCTTAGTTCATGTTCTCTAATGTTTGCGCGAGAATTTCGATAGACGTATTCTACAGGGATTATTTTCTTATTCGCAACTTCTATGTTCAAAGGATCTTCTAAACGTTCTCGGGGTGTACTAAGTTTATTAGCAAATTCTTCAGATACAAACGAACAGGTGGCACCCGAATCGAATAATACATAACAATTTATATTATTGATTGGGATTATACCTGACACCACGTCCTTTGCAGCTACGGCGTCTTGGACGGTCATGTTAAAGGTTCGAACGGTCGATCGGTTGGGTCACATGCAGTCCACCAATCATTAACTTACTTCCTCCTCCTCGGCTTTCGCCACTCCACCGCTTCTTTTCTTCTTGAGCAATCCTTTATCCGGTGCTCTGTTGATCCACAAGCAAAATATCCTCCGATCTTCTTCTTGACCGCACGATTGGCGATATGTGCCCCTCTTGGCCGCAATTATAGCAGGTGCTTTTCCTCTTCCAGCATTCTCCCTGATGACTTCTTCCACATTTGTTGTAAGCTTCGGTCCTCTTCTTGAAGTTTCCCTGGTGACTCCCACCTTAGTTATTGTTTCTATTGTTGTTATTGTTTTCCCATTTCCTTTTTTCGGAGTTACTTACTCCGCTACTGCTCCCTCCATGATGCTCAGTACCAACGTTCTTGTTCTTCTTCTCCTTATGATATAGACTTAAGGCCTCACTGCCACCTTCCGCAATGATTGCCTTCTCCAATAACGTTGTAAAGGAATCAATCTGGAAGACTGATACCTTATTATACAACCACGGCTTCAACCCTTGCTCAAAACGTCTCGCCTTCCTCTCCTCATCCACAACTTGGTGTTCTGCAAATCGTGCTAGTTAATTGAACTTAGCTGCGTATTGCGCCACTGTCATATCACCTTGTTTCAACTCTAGGAACTTCACTTCCATCCTACTCTTCATACTCTTTGGGAAGTAGTTCTCAAAGAACAATGTAGTGAACCTCTCCCACGCTATCGTTCCTTCCCCCGCTCTTTGCTGATTAGTTTCCTACCAATAGTTCGCTTCCCCCCTCATCATGTATGTGGCAAATATTGTCTTCTGGTCTTCACCCATGCGAGCTATAGTGAAGGCCTTCTCGATCTCCTTGATCCAGTTGCATGCAACTATCGGGCAATTCGGTTCCCGCTGAACTCGGGGTCCTACACTCTTAAAATCTTTGAAGGTTGTTACTGGGATAGCTTGGGGAACGGGTGGTACGGGTTCATTTCTTCCCCTCAGAGCTTCTTGATAAGTGGTATTTTTACCTACTTATTGAATACCAATACACGCAAACTATGCCCATCTCAAATACATTTTATTGTGTTTTAGTTGTATTTCATAATATTTTGCATTGCATTTACTTAAAACTCCTTTTGGTGAATAAGTGCAGGAATTGGCTTAATTTTGGTGGAATTAGAGGGCACGAGGCTAATGGATGCATGAAGGCGAGGCACGAGCGGGGATTTGCATGACATGAAGGTACTATGAAGTAAGGAGATCAAGCACGGAAGAAAACTAAGAATGAATGAACAAGTCGCAGCATGACAGAACCAGAACCTAAACTTGTAGACTGCAGGTCGAGCGGCTGCGCGGCATGAAAGCCTTGAGAGTGCGCGCCCACGCGAGGACTCGGTTGGACAGGGCATACTTTCTGCAAGTCTCGCGCCCACGCGAGGAACGTACTGGAGGAGCGCGCGATGCAGAAGCTGTGTATTTATTTTATTTTAATTTTTAATTAAATGAGTTGTTATTGGTTTTTAAACAATTCTAACGGGTGTCAGACAAGAGGATTGATACTTTTAGCGTATTTTTCATATCATAACTAGGGTTTACACTGTGGGGGAGATTCCAACGTAGAACGAGGCCAAAACGTCTACTTCTCCAATTCTTCTTGGGATTCTCTATCATTATGGTTCTTTATTATCTTTTACTGGATTTTTATGAGGAATTGAATGTTATTATTGGTTCCAAATCTGCAATTGGGTTTGATTGTTCTATCTTTCATCTTTCAATTGTTTGTTTTGTAATCATGTTTAACGTTGATCCCATAATGGCTTTTGGTTCAGTCATGAACTAAACTCCATTATGGGATTCTAACGGATTTTAATATGTAGTTTGGTTGCATGCTTAAATGCTAGGGTTGTTTTGCATATCATATGGGAATTCTGTCATAATTGTTTTACATGTATGAATGCCTAATCACCATTCGTCTCAGTGCTTGTATGGAATTGACAATGAACATGCAAGTATGGATTATAATCATGATAGCATGCGAATATGGGGCTGTTGTATATGGCTTGCATATTTTGTGAACCAGATATACATATATTGTTTCACCGTATGAGCTAGAGTAAGGGCTTGTGCTTAAAATTAATATAATTACAATTTCACATAGACATATAGTGATTTTGGTTGTATTGATGATTACATGGAGTCTATCATCTGTGGATGCTATGTAAGTAGGTTATAGTGCATTGAAAAATGGTTATAACTCTATTCGTACTCTTGGCTATTTTCCTATGATATGTGAACACTTCTTGCATGATAGTGGCGATTAGATGAAATATTAAATGAAGTTAGGATCCCATTATTTCCAGATTATATTCATTCCGTTAGTATACTTATTTTTAGTTGTTAGCTACAATTAGTTTAATCAAATAATTATATTCATTAGTCTAAGCATATAAATACAGTGAGTTAATTGATGCATAGTAATTTAAATATAGCAACTTTATCTGTGGGATCGATACTCTACTTACTCTGTATTACTTGTTGACACATGTATGCTTGCATGAGTTAGAGCTCTTTAATCAGAACTGTAAACGAGGTAACAAGTTTTTGGCGTCGTTGCCGAGGAAAGGCGTTGAATTTAAATAATTATCATTAGTTTAAAGCTATATTGTATAACTTAGACAATTCTGATCGTTTCTCATTTCTATTTTTGTTGCGTTTTTTGTTTCAAGAACTTGTGGATTTTTATGCACACGCGATCATCCAACTCAGAACTAACACCAGTGCAGGATAACATAAACGGAACAGGTTGGAAAGCTTAGAGAAAAGCGGAGAAATTTGCAAGCCTTAGCTTAGCTAATACAACATCCGAATGGCGGAAGAACCGAGACTTGAGCAAAGAGAAGAGCATCTGCTCTAAGAGAGTATTCCATGCCAAACATAAAGCGGACTACAATGAGCATAGTCGAATTCGGTTGATAGCGCCAATACTTTTGAAATCAAACCAGGCACTATTCAGATGGTACAGAACTCGGTTCAGTTCAGGGGTGCTGCTACGGATGATCCGAATGAACACCTATTGAGCTTCATCGAGATTTGTGATACATTCAGATACAATGGTGTGACGGAGGATGCCATTAGACTACGACTTTTCCCATTTTCTTTGAGGGATAAGGGTAGAAGTTGGCTACATTCCTTGCCGTCAGGGTCAATCACTACATGGGAGGACTTAGCACAGAAATTCTTAGCCAAGTGTTTTCCAATGGCTAAGACTGCAAAGATGAGGACAGCTATCTCTCAGTTTGAGCAACAAAAAGGCGAGTCCTTATATGAGGCATGGGAAAGATATAAAGAGATGCTCAGAAAATGTCTGCATCAAGGTATGCTAGATTGGATGGTGATCAACTCCTTCTACAATGGTTTGGGATAGCAGTCGAGACCGATTGTGGATGCAGCCGCAGGAGGGGCATTATGGGCAAAGAGCTATGACGAGGCTTATACGCTTATCGAGACTATGGCTGCGAATGATTATCAGAATCCTACAGCTCGGATGTCACAGCCTAAGGTTGCAGGTGTGTTGGAGGTAGATGTGATTACACAGTTGTTGGCACAGATGGCAGCTATGGCTAAGAAGATAGATACTTTTGACAGAAAAAAGAACGAAAACAGTTGCCTTCGTTTGTGAGATTTGTGCGGGGTCACACTCCACGGATCGGTGTCTTATCATTTCGAGTCAAGACAAGATGATGAGCAACTACAGGAAAGACCAAGGTCAATTTTAGAACACATACCACCCCAACAACCGCAATCATCCGAACTTTAGTTGGTCAAATAACCAAGGACAACAACAGAATCAGTTTCAACCACAGTCATCTCAGCCACAGTTTACACCAAAACCATCGTTCCCACTGGGATTCTCTCAACAACAACAACATCACACTCCAGCTGCACCACAGCCAGGAAAGAAATCAGAAATGGAGGAGATGGTGTTGAAATACATGGAAAACACAGAGGTTATGATCAAAAGCCAAGCAGTGGCTATTAAGAATTTGGAGACTCAAATGGGGCAAATGGCGAGTATGCTTAACAACAGGCCCCAGGGTTCACTACCAAGTAACACTGAGACAAATCCAAGAAGAGACGGGAAGGAGCAGTGTCAAGCGATCGCATTGAGATCAGGGAAAGATTTGTGAGTTCGCAAGTCGCGCATACGCTACCGATGGTACTAAGGAGGTTGGCATGGCACTTGGCGAGGCAGAAAGTGTGGCTAAATAGGAGGAAAATCTAGAAAATTCTGATGTTCAGCAGGAAGAGAAAGACAAAGAAGGTTCAGAAGAGAAGGTCAAGAGTCCAGAGCCACCAATTCACCCTCAAGTACTGTATCCGCAAAGGTTAATTAAGCAGAAAGAAGACAAACGGTTCAACAAATTTCTGGAGGTATTCAAAAAGCTACAAATTAATATTCCTTTAGCCGAAGCATTGGAATAGATGCCAAGCTATGCAAAGTTCATGAAGGGTATATTGTCAAGGAAGAGAAGATTAGATGAGTTTAAAACAAGAGCTCTCGACCGAGGAATGCATGCAAAAGGCTTCAAACAATAAACTACCTCCAAAGTCGAAAGATCCAGCGACTTCACAATCCGTGCGTACAATTGGGAAGATGAACTTTAGTAAGTGTTTATGTGATCTGGGGGCAAGTATAAATTTGATGCCGTTGTCTGTGTTTAACCAGTTAGAATTGTCGGCTCCAAGGCCGACAAACATTTCTCTACAGCTAGCTGACAGATCCATCACGTATCCATGGGGAATTGTTGAAGATGTGTTGGTTAAGGTGGACAAGTTTAGTTTTTCTGACTGACTTCATCATTCTAGACTACGAAGAGGACAAAAGCATACCAATAATACTGGGAGGACCATTTTTAGCCACAGGTAGAGCTTCGATAGACGTGGAAAAAGTGGAACTCACTATGCGTGTACATAATCAGGAGGTCACCTTTAATGTCTTTAAGGCAATAAAGTTTCCAACGGATGAAGAAGAATGCTTCTTGGTGGACTTGGTAGATCAGGGCCTAAAGGATGAGGTACAGAAATCGAGGAATTATGAACCGTTGAGGTGTGTGAATCGGAAAAAGTTCAGAGTCAAGGTAGAGCCATTAATGAAAAGTCAAGTCATTAAATTTTTAAAAGTGCGGTGGACAATAAGGAAGGCACCTCAATTTTTGATGTGACGTGAGATTCGTAGAGATAGTCAAGTTTAATTGACTATAACTTAGTTACTGGATGGGAGGCAACCCATTATTTCTACCCTGATTGACTTTTTAGTTATTCATTTTGAATTACTTTAGTTAGTTATATCTCATTCATTTTTAATAGGATATTAGATTTTCATGCTTAAGTGTGTAGCAAGAATTGCTTGGCGAACATTTGCAAGATGATAGCATTATGAAGCCACTAATTCATATCTTAACAATGTGCATTAATGTCTATGCAGGAACCATCATTGGAAAACATCATTGATAGGCAGAATGGAGTTGAACTTGAGCATTGCAGTTAGCTTATCAGCTCATGGCAACGTTGCAGCAGCCTATGAAGTATAAACTCATGTGATCACAAGCGCCAAGTCAATCAGGCCAACAAACATTCTGCAAGCCTCGCCACCAACGCCAAATTTACACTACACACATGTAGCGGCCACATGCGCGACAATCAATTAAGACAGATCTGAACATTTTTAAAAAGTGTTGTGGACCATTTGGACTCTTATTTGGGATAATAACAGACGCAAAAATCTCTCCATCTCCATAACTCACGTCTCTATCTCTCTATCAGTTATAAATTGAAACCGTGCATTTCTCAATCACATCTCCACGATTCTCTCCACGTTCAAAGCTTAACCCATGCTCTCATCCACTCTATAAAGCTAGGGCTCCTAATAAGGTTGACAGAAATAAGTTGGGAGATTAGCACATCACAAATTCTCATTCATTCTCAGTAAGTTCATCTGTATTCTTGCTCAAATATCTACAAATGGGTCCAAAAAGAGCACGACCATCTTCATCTTCCTCATCCTCCTCTGAAAGTCATGAGGAGGACATTGTTGACCACACAAAGTTCTTGTGTCTAGAAGCCCAGCAGGAGTACTACCAGATCATAGCAAAAACATTTATCAAGGAAAAAGGATTCAAACCAGAAGGCCAAGATGGACAGCTTTGTGCCATGATCCAGGAACGAGGATGGGGTGGACTGACTGCATCTCCCAAGCCCATTCTGATGAGCATAGTCCGAGAGTTTTACGCCAATGCCAAAGTCACCATGAACGATACCTCTATGGTTCGAGGTGTTGAGATAGCCTACAGACCTTTCGCTATCAGAACCATTCTGAGAATCACTGAGAAACCACCACAAGGAGCTGCCAATTGGATCACAGGGGCACATCAGGAAACGGACTTGGAGTGTGTCATTGCAGAGTTGTGCATACCAGACACGAAGTGGATTTACAAAAGTCAAGACGACCCAAATTTCGCGATATTCCTAATAAACGTGATTTGAATCGACACGCCAAGGCGTGGAACTCATTATTTGTGCTGTAAGTTGCTTTCATCGTATCGCACGAGATAACGACGGAAAGGGCCATAATTCTATAGGCATAATTATTGGTGAGTATATCGACGGGGTATTTGATTCATCAAACATCGTGAAGTATCGAAGGGAAGGGAAGTACCACGATTGGAGCATTCCATCAGGTGCATCGGGTAATGGTCGCAATATGCTAAGTGTTCATCCATGGTACAATTGGGGTAATGAACAAATGCAATATCCAAGCCAAGACATCACCCATGCCACCATTCAATAAATTTGAGGATAGGGTAGAGAGTTTTGCATATTGGATTAAATTTTCCAAGACCCCAACTTATTATTTAATGAAATTAAATTTCTCTATTTATTATTTTGAAATAAGTAAAGGGTTGATTTGATTAATGTAGTGTAATTTATGGTAAAATGCGCAAAATTATTTCAAACAAGCAAGTTTGGTTTATAAAATATTCATGATGATAGTGAGTTATGAATATTCTAGAGTATTGGTCGTAGGAATATTTTTACCGTTTAAATGCTTTTGTCAGAATATTTCGTTTACGAAGTAACATTTGAGTAGCATGTAGTTTTAAAAAGAGAAATATGTGGGCCCCATAAAACATGGAAAACTTTGGGAAAACATGGGATGAAGAAAATGACAAGAATTTATTAGAAATGGTAAGGGTTGATTTATAAAATAATGGGTAAATGCGAGTTGTTACAAGCAAGTGGTTTTAAAATATTCATTGATTGGAATATTCGTTTGGTTCGGGGAATAAACACAAGAAGTGTGGACCCCATACGGAAAGATGGACACCAATTATTGATTCTTACGTAAAGAAGGCACTACTCAATAATTTGTAGAAGAATTATCGCTCAAAGATTTTATTTTATCGATTCAATAATTGTCATATTGATATTTTATATTATCGTTGTTTTAATAATTGTCATTACACAAGATTTTCTATTATCTGAGCAATAATTCATATTATCTGAATAATATTATTAGATAACATTATTGGCAATGTCTAGAAAGTTTCGCTTCAAGGAGAGGTTTGGTCATCTAATCATGCGCCAAGAAGAGAGAGATCCTTATCGAAAGCCCCTCTTTCTTGGGGAACCGCCTCGTCACAAGATTGTGATTCTCGTAATATTATTTGTGAATAATTAATTATTGATTTATATGATGAGGAAAATATTGATTTTATGTGGATATAGATGGAGAAAATTTTAATGTGACAATTGTTGAAAATTAATATTTTATCTTTTTCTCGATAAAATAATTCATTTAAATATATTATTTTAATAATATAATAATGGTGATATTTTTACAATAAATGTGGGATATATGAGTATATGAGGAGGAAGAGTATTTTTGTTGCATTAAATGATTAACACATGTTTTTGTGTGTCAGAGACCCCAATTCTTGATCGAAATTTGATTATACTTTGTAAAATTGTCCGCTTGTGGATTTTTGGCCAATTTTGCTTTGAATTTGGAAAACTTTCTTTTCAGAAAGTTGTAGAGAATGAAATTTCCTATGGAAAGGACATGTGGTTCGAATTTTTCTGATAAAAGGGCTATTTATTATGAATTATGAAGTTCAAGTTCAAATAATTGATTTTTGGAAGTTTATTTATTTTTTTTTATAAAAAAACGTTTTTTGTATTTTGTGGACATCATTAACATGTGCAAAGTGCTGAAATCAGATGTCTAGAGGTGGGCTAAGGAAAATTTGATAAATATATTAATATTATATTAAATTTTTCGCTTTTGGTGTTCTAAGCATTTTCCTATAAATAGGGTGCTTAGGTTAGAATTGAAAATCACACCGTAAACTCAAGTTTTCTCTATTTCTCTCTCGATATATTGAGTTTATTCTTGTGAGTATTTTGATACTTGAGTGTTGCTATATACTTGCAAGTTTCCTTCAAAGACTATATCTAGTATTCCAGCTTGTGAGTAGTAAATTCTTTTCGAGGTAAGTGGATGTTATTTTTTTTTAAATGATATTATTTTCTTCAATATCATTATGCTAAAATATTGGTTTTAACTTTTAATCAAATTTGGAACTTTTTGTGTTTGGGTTACTATTCACGATGATATACACTATTCACGATACTAAGATTATTCACTTAATACTAAGACTATTCATCAAAAAATGAAATTTTTTTCCTTTTCGTCTCAAAATATCTATTATGGATACTAGCTTTGATTGTATCCATGTTTTGATCATTCTTGAATTTTACTTCACTATGATTATTTATGAGGTATTTTTGGACATGAAATAGTCAAATACTTAATCCTTGATATTTATTCTTTTGTTTCAATCGGATTCGCTTTTCTTTAAAATATTTTTCATCATCCTCATCCTAAATGATGATATTATTGAATATCTTTGGCTCAGTAGTGAAAAGATAAATAATTTTATAATGAATATCTTTGGCCCAGAAAAAAAGATGAACAAAGTGTTGAGATGAATACGACCGATCGATGAATATCTTTCGCCTCAGAGTGCAAAAAGATGAATATTTGATTCAAGATGTATATCGATTGATGTTACAGGATAAAATATTGATGATGGACTTTAAATTCATAGATAATAGTAGATTTCATTCTCTACGTAACTCTTCTATGAATTATTATTTTCACGTAATATTGATCCAAACTTATTTGCTCATTGTATTTTATCGATTTTTTTTCCTCGTGAAGACTAACGATAATTTGTTCTATATTATCTTAGTCATAATATTCTTTTATCGGGCTAGTTGAGCTCACCTTTTCCTTTTTGTTCCATTTTTCTTCTCAGAGGCTAGAATGTAATGAGTACTACTTCTGGGGTATGGAATGATGGTTCTAGAAGTTGTTTTAGTAGTCCTCACCATTTTGTAAAATAATGTATCAATAATTGTAATGAGGACTTATTTGGGTATGGATATTGTCTAGAAGACAATATTTGTATTTAAACTCACAGCTTTTTATGATGTATTAATAAAGTTGTAGTTGTTTTCAGATTCATGTTATCGATTTACCTAAAATGGGTGATGATACCTATTTTGGGGGCGCGCCACTTGGTGGTCGTAGCTTAGGATATGATCTCTCACGTGAGAGATCGGGAATGTAACTCAGAGGGGAGAGACGAGTAAATCCTTCGCTAAAGTGTGTCCTACCTAAGCTTATTTGTTAGTTGGTCAAATATATGTGGATATTATGTGATATGTTGATTTTTTTAATTAACCCTTGTTTTATGGCAAGATTTGAGAATGTCGATCGAGAATGTTAATAAAGTGGAGTAAATGAGACCATGGAGACGCCTCAGACTCACCAATGAGGAGAACGCAAACAGTCGGGCAATGTTCCTCCCGTGAACAACGCCCATCGAAAGCGTGATGATGAACGACGGATGTGTTAGAAGTTTTTTTTAGCTCATGCAAAAAATCGCACGAGGAGACTCGTGCACAAAATATATGTGGAAATGATAACAACGCACGATTTGTCACGGACAAGCAGCTTCAAAGAGTTGGGACCACCGTAACTCGGGGAAAGCCGGATCCGATTAAGGTGAGAGACGGGTCAAACAAATTACCAAGATATTCGATGTCTTGGGATGCACTAAGAATGTAAGGTTCCATTCGCTACTTTTATGTTCCAGAATGAGGCAGACATCGGTGGAAATCGTGAAGTTGCACTCCATCCAAACCGCAGACTCAAAGATGTCTTGGGAGACGCTTTCAGAAATCGCTCAATGACAAGTACTTTTCCGAAAGTATTTCATATATGAAGGAAGTGGAGTTTATTAGACTCGAACAAAATAATATGACAATGTCCCAAAGACGAGGCAAAGTTTGCAGAGTTGTCTGTGTCAGACCTCATTTTGGTGGAGAATGAGGAACGATGACGCGGATGTTTCGAGAGGTTTGAAACCCAAGATACGCCAAGATCTCATTTCTCATAAATTTTTTCTCTATTCAGATGTTGTCAATGTGGCTCAATTATTAGAGCGAGATAACGAAAGTACGGCTCAACCGAGGGATCACAACCAGATCATACTCGAGATAGCAAATCAATGTAATAACGATAACCAAACGGAGAAAAAAAAAAGACGGACAAAATGGTAACCACTCCGGTGGTAGTCATGGCCATGAGAATAGAAGAAGTTTAGCCTGGGAGGAGATTTTAAAAGAGGAGATTCAACAACGACTATGTGAAGACGCCAACACCAAAGAAAGAATCGGTTCTAGTGGGAGGAGAACGACCACCACCCATCAGATGCTACAAATGCGGAAAGAGGGACATATCACCAAAACGCCCACAACAGCTTCAAGGTATGTTATAATTGTGGAAAGGAAGGACATATCGCCGAGATCAGACGCAGAGAAAAATCAAGTCCGTGGGGGACGGTGACTCAAAAGGTCGTCCCGTAAAAGTCAAAGTCAATCTGCCTCGGAAGAGCATTTGTTGTGATCGGTCAAAATGCGAGGAACCCAAACGAGGTGATCACGGTAAGTTAATCATTAATTCTCATGTAAGTTTATACCTTACTTGATACCGGCATACCCATTCATTTATCTCTCCTACTTGTGCTCAACGCTTAAACTCGACTCCCCGAGAAATTAGACTTTGATTTATCCGTGGAGACTCCATTAGAGAAACTTTCATCACATCCATCGCTTATAAATCTTGTTTGATCCAAGTGGCACCATCACATTACCCGTTGATTTTATCTCTTTAAAGATACTTGCTTTTGATGTGATTTTAGGGATTTGATCGTTAACTACTCATCATGCCAAAATTGATTGCTTTCGTAAGGTTGTTAGTTTTCATATTCCTAACCAACCCGTTGTATTTAATTCAAGCAACTAAACCATTAAAATCAATCATCATCATCATATCTAGTCATAAAGCTATTCGCTTATTGAAAAACGGATGTCAAGCTTTCTTAGCCCATGTTATGGATTTGAATAAAGACACGCCGATTTGAATAATATTCTCGTTGTTAGTAAATTTCCGACGTGTTTTCAAGAACTTCCCGGCCTACCCCCGTAACGTGAAGTTGAATTCTTTATTGATCTTGAGCCCCGCACAAAGCCCATTTCTAAAACCCCATATCGAATGGCTCCTATTGAACTTCAGAGTTAAAGGTCCAACTACAGGAGTTGTTGGACATCGGTTTCATTCATCCTAAGACATCTCCTCGGGGTGCCCTGCTTTATTCAGAAAGAAGAAAGACGGAGTATGCGACTTTCAGACGACTATCGGAATTAAACCATGTTACCATCAAGAATAGGTATCCGCTACCTCGTGATTGATGACCCGTTTGACCAGCTTGTAAGGAGCACAATTCTTTTCAAAGATCGATCTTCGCTCGGATATCATCACCAAGATTAGAATCGAGGATATTCCAAAGACCCGCTTTTAGAACTCTGAAGAGACGGCATTATGAATTCTTAGTCATGTCTTTTGATCGACTAATGCTCTCGCTGGCTTTCATGGATATGATGAACCGAGTATTCAAGGATTATTTGGATCGGTTCATTGTTGTTGTTTTTATTGATGACATCCTCATATATTCCAAAAGTCGTGAAGATCATGAGCACCATTTGAAGTCGGTACTCCAAAGGCTTCGTGAAAACAAGCTATATGCCAAGTTGAAGAAATGCGAAGTTCGGCTTCGAGGAAGTAGCATTCCTTGGGCACGTGGTGTCAAAACATGGAGTATCCGTTGACCCGGCCAAGATTGAAGCAATACAAAGTTGGGAGCAACCAAAGTTCTGGTGATCAAGCACGTAGCTTTTCGGGCCTAGCCGGTTATTATCTGAGATTCGTGGAAGGGTTTTTTTTCGAATCGCTACTCCATTAACTCAACCTAACTCTAAGGATACAAAATTGCTTTGGAGCGAGGAATGCGAGAAGAGTTTCCAAGAACTTAAGAGGAGACTTATTTCTAAGACTGTTTCTAACAATACCATCCGTTCGGATGGATTTGTTATCTACAAGCCGATGCTTCGTGCAAAGGGTTAGGATGTGTTCTCATGCAACGGGAAAGTCATAGCCTATGCCTCGCGACGATAACTTAAAGAATATGAGAGGAATTATCCTACTCATGATCTAGAGAGCAAGCAATGCCTTCGCTTAAAGATCCGGAGGCACTATCTATATGGGGAGAAAGTGGAGATATATTCGCACCATAAAAGCCTCAAATATTTCTTCACTCAAAAGGAACTCAACACGCTAAGAACGACGCTGGCTCGAGTTGTTGAAAGATTACGACCACACTATTCAATACCATCCCGAAAAGTTTAACGTGGTAGCCGAATAACGCGTTGAGTAGAAGATCATATGCGTGAACGAAAAGTGCGATGATGTCAAGTATATGCATAGAGCCAACTTTAATAGAAAAGTTAAGGTCGCTCAAGCCAATCGACCCGAGCCGATGCATGCGATAAAGAAGAAAAAGTACAAGAAGGTGCTATTCCTAAGCGAGAATCGATGAAGAAGGAATACTTTGAGTCCACTCCGCACTTTTGTGTTCCTAACGACTCGATTTGAAGTACAAGATTATGATGGAGGCACACAATACACCATTTCATGATCCATCTCGAAGTACCAAAATGTATCGTGATCTTCGACATACATTTTGGTGGAACAATATGAAGAGAGAGATTGCAAAGTTTATCTCGACGTGTTTAACTTGTCAACGGTAAAGGTGAGCATCAAGTACCTAAGGGTCCATTGCAACCACTTGAGATTCCGAAATGGAAGTGGGAACACATTACCATGGATTTTGTTACGGGTCTTCCTACCGCTTTTCAAGGCATCGATGCTATTTGGGTTATTATTGATAGATTAACCAAGTCCGCTCATTTTTTACCGACACGGAGACTTATTCCTTGAACGCCCTTGCTCATATGTATGTAAATGAGATGTGAGATTGCATGGCATGCCAAGATTCATAGTTTCGGATCGTGACCCAAGATTTACTTCAAGATTTTGGGTTAGCTTGCAAAAAGCTATGGGCACGGATTTACGATTTAGTTTAAGATACCATCCTCAAACGGACGGACAATCGAGAGGACTATTCAAACTCTTGAAGATTTATTAAGACTCGTGTCCTAGACTTCAAAAGGAGTTGGGATAAGTATTTACCATGGTGGAATTCTCCTATAACAACAAAGCTTATCGACAAGCATGGTGTGGCCCCATTTCAAGCATCAGATGGACGAAAGTGTCGCTTCCAAGATGTTGGGACGAGGTGGGTGAAGCAACATTGTTGGGACCCGAGTGGTACGTATGACTATACTTAAAAGATCCAAATGATTCGACAACGATACAAAATGGCACAAGATCGATAAAAGAGTTATGCGGATCTTCATCGAAAGGACGTGGAATTTAGTATCGGGGATCATGTATTGTTGCGTGTTGCCCCATGGAAGGGAGTTACAAGATTCGGAAGAGAGGAAAGCTCAATCCATGATTTATGGTCCATTTCAAATTCTCGACCGAGTAGGTAATGTAGCCTATGACTCGCAAGATTACCTCCAAGTATGTCTCGTGTTCATAATGTGTTTCATATATATCTGCATTTCGTAAATATGTGAAAGACCCAACCACGTTATCGAAGTTAGAAACCGACGAGATAGTCAAGACTTAACGCATATTAAGGAGGTACATGTCAAGATCTTGGATAGAAGGAGCATGTCCTACGCACAAAGGTCATACCACAAGTTAAAGTTTTGTGGAGAAACCATGCTATATAGAGGAAATGACCGGGAGTTGGAAATGGAAATGAAAGCGAGGTATCCTCACCTTTTCAAACACCAGTACGACATCAATTTTCGAGGATTAAATTTCATAAGGAGGGAGGTTGTAAGACCTCAACTTATTATTTAATGAAATTAAATTTCCTCTATTTATTATCTTGAAATAGTAAGGGTTGATTTGATTAATGTGGTAAGTTATGGGTAAAATGCGCAATTATTTCAAACAAGCAAGTGGTTTTAAAATATTCATTGTTGACGGGGAATATTCGTTTGGTCGTGGAATATTTTTACTGTCGGGGAATATTCGTACGACGACGCAGCCTTGTGTGGGCCCCATAACGTAAAAAAGTTTATCGATGAAGAAAACGACAAGAATAAGTTGGTTATAAATAATCTACAGAAGTTGTTACCGCTAATATCGTTGAATACCTAATGGTTAAAACACGAAGAAGTATACCAGATTACACCAATTATTGATTCTTACGTAAGAAGGCACTACTCAATAATTGTTACAAAGAATTATCGCTCAAGATTTTATTTTATCGATTCAATAATCACGTTGATATTTTATATTATCGTTGTTTTAATAATTGTCATTACACACAAGATTTTCTATTATCGAGCAATAATTCATATTATTTGAATAATATTATTAGATAACATTATTGGCAATGTCTAGAAAGTTTCGCTTAAGGAGAGGTTTGGTCATCTAATCATGCCGCCAAGAAGTGAGAGATCCTTATCGAAAGCCCCTCTTTCCTAGAACCGCCTCGGTCACAAGATTGTGATTCTCGTAATATTATTTGTGAATAATTAATTATTGATTTATATGATGAGGAAAATATTGATTTTATGTGGATATAGATGGAGAAAATTTTTAATGTGACAATTGTTGAAAATTAATATTTTATCTTTTTTCGATAAAATAATTCATTTAAATATATTATTTTAATAATATAATAATGGTGATATTTTTACAATAAATGTGGGATATATGAGTATATGAGGAGGAAGAGTATTTTTGTTGCATTAAATGATTAATACATGTTTTTGTGTGTTCAGAGACCCCAATTCTCGATCAAATTTGATTATAAATGTAAAATCGCCTGCTTCATGGATTTTGGCCAATTTCTATTTGGAATTTGGAAAAACTTTCTTCGCAAAGTTGTAGAGAATGAAATTTCCTATGGAAAGGACATGTGGTTTGAATTTTTCTGATAAAAGGGCTATTTATTATGAATTATTGAAGTTCAAGTTCAAATAATTGATTTTGAAGTTTTATTTATTTTTTTTGATAAAAAACGTTTTTTTATTTTTTGGACATCATTAACATGTGCAAAGTGATGAAATTAGATATCTAGAGGTGGGCTAAGGAAAATTTGATAAATATATTAATATTATATTAAATTTTTCGCTTTTGGTGTTCTAAGCATTTTCCTATAAATAGGTGCT
Organism: Panax quinquefolius; assembly: GCA_020205615.1. Classification (NCBI taxonomy): domain Eukaryota; kingdom Viridiplantae; phylum Streptophyta; class Magnoliopsida; order Apiales; family Araliaceae; genus Panax; species Panax quinquefolius. The sequence goes on along the minus strand of CM035157.1, from coordinate 41,845,807 downwards.
TAGGTTAGAATTGAAAATCACACCGTAAATCAAGTTTTTCTCTTTTCTCTCGATATATCGAGCGTATTCTTGTGAGTATTTTGATACCTTGAGTGTTGCTATACTATGCAAGTTCCTTCAAAGACTATATCTAGTATTCCAAATGTGAGTACCGCCTTTTCGAGGTAAGTGGATGTTATTTTTTTTTTAAATGATATTATTTTCTTCAATATACATTATGCCAAATATTGGTTTGAACTTTTAATCAAATTTGGAACTTTTTGTGTTGGGGTTATTATTCACGATACTAAGACTATTCACGATACTTAGACTATTCATTTAATACTAAGACTATTCATCTAAAAATGAATTTTTTTTCTTTTTTCGTCAAAATATCTATTATGGATACTAGCTTTGATTGTATCCATGTTTTGATCATTCTTGAATTTTACTTCACTATGATTATTTATGAGGTATTTTTGGACATGAAATAGTCAAATACTTAATCCTTGATATTTATTCTTTTGTTTCAATAGATTTGCTTTCTTTTAAAATATTTTTCATCATCCCTCATCCTAAATGATGATATTATTGAATATCTTTGGCCCAGTAGTACAAAGATAAATAATTTTATAATGAATATCTTTGGCCCAGAGAGTGCAAAGATGAACAAGTGTTGAGATGAATACGATCGATCGATGAATATCTTTGGCCTCAGTAGTCAAAAAAGATGAATATTTGATTCAAGATGTATATCGATTGATGTTGTTGTGGATAAAATATTGATGATGGACTTTTAAATTCATAGATAGTAGTAGATTTCATCTCTCACGTAATTCTTCTATGAATTATTATTTTCACGTGAATATTGATCCAAACTTGTTGTCATATCATTGTATTTTATCAAATTTTTTCCCGTCAAGACTAACGATAATTTGTTTTATATTATCTTAGTCATAATATTTTTTATCGGGCTAGTTGAGCTCACCCTTTTCCTTTTTGTTCCATTTTTTCTTCTCAGAGGCGAGAATGTAGCGAGTACTAGCTTCTGGGTATGGAATGATGGTTCTAGAAGTTGTTTTAGTAGTCCTCACCATTTTTGTAAAATAATGTATCAATAATTGTGATGAGGATTTATTTGAGTATAGATATTGTCTAGAAGACAATATTTGTATTTAAACTCACAGTTTTTATGATGTATTAATAAAGTTGTAGTTGTTTCTGTACCATGTTATTGACGACCTAAAATGGGTGATGTATACCTATTTTGGGGGCGTCACAGGTATGCTATGTATAAAAAAAAGAAAAAAAGAAAATCAAATAGCAATAACGTGGCTAGTCTTAATTCGGGGCCCTGGCTACTTGAGTAAGTACGCCCGAGGGGATTGTCTCTACACCTAGCGCCCTAAAGTCTTTCATGGTCTGGGAGTCGTTGGTTGAAAGCTCGCTAATGGGTAGCAGTGTGCCTAATGGATTGAGACATTGCACAGTCATGTGGGAAAAAAAGAGAAAAAGAGAAAAAGAAAAGAAAAATAGCAATAAACACCGTGGAAAAGTACGTAAATTACCCTCGTGAGTAGCAATAAAGCATTAAGCCCGTTGTTGAACTTTAGTTTGTGTCGATATGTTGAAACAGTCTGTGTGGCATGAGTATACATTAGTCTTGATTTAGACTATAATTTTCTATTCGGAGCAATGTACATATGTGTTCTTTGCTTAAATCAAGTTTTGGTGAACACCGCACACACACACACAGCATCTCTATAGTAGCTATGAATTATTTAAGTGTATGATATTATGCCTATAGTTTGGTTTGAAATTGTATCCTTGGATCTGGAGAATTCACTGAGGTAATTTGGGCTGGAATTCTGTTATGGCTGGGACTATGTGAGACTAGGTTGCATCATAGATTAGTTCCAGAGTATTGTAGTTGTATTTTCATCGTTCATTAGTGTGCATTGCTTGAGGGCAAGCAACAGTTCAAGTTTGGGGGTATTTGATAAGTGGTATTTTTACCTACTTATTGAATACCAATTCACGCGAACTATGCCCATATTAAGTACATTTTATTGTGTTTTAGTTGCATTTCATAATATTTTGCATTGCATTTACTTAAAACTCCTTTTGGTGAATAAGTGCAGGAATTGGCTTAATTTTGGTGGAATTAGAGGGCATGAGGCTAATGGATGCCTGAAGGCGCACAAACGGGGATTTGCATGACATGAAGGTACTATGAAGTAAAGAGATTAAGCATGGAAGAAAACTAAGCATGAATGAACAAGTCGCAGCAGAAAGCAGTTGCAGCAGAACAGAACCGAACTTAACTTGCAGAATGCAGTCATGGTCACATGTGATGAAAGCCTTGAGAGCGTCTTCGCCGCGAGAGACTTCGGTTGACAGGCATACTTTACGCAAGTCTCGCTACCTTCTTGAGGAACATACTAGAGGAGCTGGCATGCACAAGACGCGATCTTTGTCAAGCTTTGTATTTGTTTTATTTTAATTTTTAATTAAATGAGTTGTTATTGGTTTTTAAATGATTCTGACTGGTGTCAGACAAGAGGATTGATACTTTTAGCGTATTTTTTATATCATAACTAGGGTTTACACTGTGAGGGAGATTCTAACGTAGAATGAGGCCAAAACGTCTACTTCTCCAATTCTTCTTGGGATTCTCTGTCATTATGGTTCTTTATTATCGTTTACTGGATTTTTATGAGGAATTGAATGTTATTATTGGTTCCAAATTTGCAATTGGGTTTGATCGTTCTATCTTTCATCTTTCAATTGTTTGTTTTGTAATCATGTTTAACGTTGATCCCATAATGGCTTTTGGTTCAACCATGAACTAAACTCCATTATGGGATTCTAACGGATTTTAATATGTAGTTTGGTTGCATGCTTAAATGATAGGGTTGTTTTGTATATCATATTGGAATTCTGTCATGATTGTTTTACATGTATGAATGCCTGATCACCATTCGTCTCAGTGCTTGTATGGAATTGACAATGAACATGCAAGTATGGCTTGTAATCATGATAGTATGCGAATATGGGGCTGTTGTATATGGCTTGCGTATTTTGTGAACCAGATAGACATATATTGTTTCACCGTATGAGCTAGAGTAAGGGCTTGTGCTTAAAATTAATATAATTACAATTTCACATAGACATATAGTGATTTTGGTTGTATTGATGATTACATGGAGTCTATCATCTGTGGATGCTATGTAAGTAGGTTATAGTGCATTGAAAAATGGTTATAACTCTATTCGTGTTCTTGGCTATTTTCCTATGATATGTGAACACTTCTTGCATGATAGTGACGATTAGATGTAATATTAAATGAAGTTAGGATACCATTATTTCCAGATTATATTCATTCTGTTAGTATACTTATTTTTAGTTGTTAGCTACAATAAGTTTAATCAAATAATTATATTCATTAGTCTAGGCATATAAATACAGTGAGTTAATTGATGCATAGTAATTTAAATTTAACAACTTTCTCTGTGGGATCGATACTCTACTTACTCTGTATTACTTGTTGACACATGTATGCTTGCATGAGTTAGAGCTCTTTTATCAGAACTGTAAAAGAGGCAACACTTCTCCCAATAAATCTACCAGTCTCTATATCGGGTCTACCGGACCTCTCTCATCATTAACTAACTCTTCTGGGACAGTTATTCTACGTCTGGGCGGCATTTTCTACATCACAAAATTTTTCACTTTATTATCTAATTATAACATTTAGACATTTCTCAATAGAAAAGAACTACAGGTTCATAACACGTTTCTGAAATAAGATCATTTATATTCGTATGCCAAAGGGTTACATTACATGTTCTTTTCTAGCATACTGCTATAAATAATAACACATATCCCCTAATATCACAAAAGACGGGGACATACTAACTTACTTCCCTTCTAACACTTTTCAGAAGTTTGGGAGTTTACCACTATCTCACATCTTACACAAAAGACTGAGATTACAACAACATCTTAATAACACATAAATAAAAATACTACACTACTGAGCTTTTCCCTCTAGACTCAATCTAACATCCCACGCCAATCGGCGGGCGCTCGATATTCCTACGTGTGATGCACCACCATGTCTCGGCTTATGGTATGTCAGGTCTGTCCTTGCTCAGTTGGGTAGTGATGTACCCCATCGATCAATCTCTCCATGGTCGTGCGTAGAGCTTAGCCCAACTTACTCATCTTCCTCCTCTTGCACTGCACCTCATCCTCTAGGGCACCTGCCCTATCATTGGCTTCTTCCCACTTCTCCTCGAAGTGAATCCTATCCATCACCTCCATTTCTAACTGAGTTTGGAGAGCCTCCTTCTCTGCCTTCTCACTCAAAACCTTCTGCTCCAATTCCTCTAGCTTTCCTGCCACCTCAACATTCCTCACCACTGCTCGGTGAAACAAAGCTCCCATCTGGATCCCTGCCTCCTTACGGTGAGCAATCTCTACCTCCATCTCCTGCATCACTAGTTGCCTCTAATGGTCCTCGTCCCTCAACTTCTAGAACGCAGACTCCCTCTCCCTAGCCTCAGCCTCTAGCTCCTCCACTCTACATCCCAACTCCAATATCTGCTCCTCATACTCTCCTAACATCCGATCCTCAAAAGTAGCCTCGTCGGAGTCCATCATAGGCTCGGGCTCCTCCTCCAAAGGCTCCTCCTCCGGATCAGACTCCACCTCTTCTTCATCATCATCATCATCATCAGTAGGGGCCACTACTGAAATAGGCTCTACTATCAAGGGTGTCTCATAGACTACGTGGATACCACACGGCTCCTCCTCTATTACTCGGTTAGGTACTCCCATGTCAGTCATCCTACAATCACCAGCATAAGACAACACAAACAACAACTCCATTAGAATGTTAAATAAACATAAGTTCATTGTATAGAATGAAGTTACATTTCATAACACACTAAGTCTCTTAAGGAAAACTCTACATGAGTTTTATCTCCTTCCTAACTTCTAGGTTTTCTTAAGTTATAATCTAGGGACTCTCGTTCCTAAGATTTATAAATACGGCTTTGATACCAACTTGAGACGCCCCCAAATTTGGACCTCCACTTGGTAACTCAAATTCGGTTCATCAATTGCTCAAAGTATTACCATAATAACTAAAATCATACATTCGCAACGAAAAATCTAAATTAGAATAATGTACAATGATTTATTATAATTATTCCCCCAAGTCTCGCAACCTACAGTACTTAATAGATTACATAATAGTATCGAATAAAGACCTATTACACAGTCCTACTTAAGTTTAAACATAGTCAGCAAATAGTCTTAACATAACATAATAGTTTTTAAACATAAAGGAACAAACTAGTCGGTAGCCTTGCCATTGCCCTTGTCTGTTCCAGAGACACCTCCTTGTTCCTCCTTAACTGAAAGTTTTTAAATAAGCAAGGATGAGTTCAAATTTCCCAGCAAGTAATATACAAGGGTGTAGGATATAATATCACAAGGTTTGAAATATTGAAGTGTCATTTCTAGGATAGTTCAAAGTGTCAGAATAACATCATGGATAAGGAATATCAACAATTCTTGGAATAAGAACAACAATTCTATATAAATCAATAGATATATATGAATTCAACGACTAACAATGTATCCAACTGGATAAGCAAGTTACACTGAGCAGTCACTAAGGACCATTGAACTTCCACTAGAGTTACCAATATTAAACTGATAACCCAAAAATATCAAGTACTATAGATGAACAGTCTACAATACTTTACGTTATGCATAACACCACAATAATATTCATTCATGTGTTGGGGTTTCCAACGATATACACTCCCCTTACCAAAAGGGTTGTCCAACTCAGTTTTCAAGATTTCCGCACCAATCAATTGGCTTGGACAGTTTTTATAAACATGCATATAGTCTAGCCGAGTCAAATGGCATCGACTCTTTCATTATATTCAAGAACAATACTAAGTTCAACATGAATAATAACTTTCACAAGGGTTTAAGCATATCAACTCATTTGAACAAGAAAGTAATATAATTTATATTCAAAGAGATAAGCTTACAGTATTCGTCAAATAGAGAATGCAATTATACTTGCACAATAGTAGTGGGGTTCGGATACTTGCCTTATGCGTAGTTTATCCACTTTAAGAAATCAACACTTTCGAATCATATTTATAGCGTATTATATGTTCAAGATGTCCATAAACTAACACAGTCTTTAAATAAGATTGACACGATTCAAGTATGCACATATGGTACATAAATCAGATTATCAATTCATCATTAATCAAATACTTAGTTACTTCATAAGCAAATCAAGAATGCTTAGTTTAAGACCTCCTTACTCATGGACTTTCCATTGCAAGGCAAAACCAACTTATCATCGAAGCATCACATATATATATATATATATATATATATATACATCAGTAGGTTTTAAACCCCCTCTAGCATTTTAGGTACCATACAAGTTGACTGCTAAAGTTCAGATCTCACCATCCTGATTCAGATCGCACAACAAGGCTTGGCCATGGCTAAGCTTTAGATCCGGCCAACAACACCGATCTCTCTGGCCATGCCAAGACTCATTTCTTTGCCTTGTGGTTTCTTTCCGGCTTGACCAAAACAATCACACATAATATATTTGTCATGTTAAAGGTCTTTTCATGCTCCTTAAGTCAATCTAGGTTCCTTCTTTCACAATAGAATTCTAAGTTGATCATTTCAATCATTTGAGGACATTCGAGGTCATGAACTCACAAAGTATATCATGCTTGCTCTCTAAACATACAAGATAGTTATAAAACTCATATTAGGCATGCTTGTGTGTATTCATAACATATACGTGAAACTAACACCGCTTTAATTGAAAATAGGCTTCGTTCATGCTTTTCTTGAAGTGTGATACATAAGCATGGCTTATATGTTCATAGTGTGATAGTCTAAGAGTGTCATGGCATGATATATATAGACTTTCAGGTACTTGACAATATTCACATGTGAGTCTAAGAGGTGTCATCAAACACTGATTCATATAAAATAAACTAAAGGTTTATTCATGATTTTAAGTCCTCAAGGTAACACAAACATGTTATATTCATCAGTTTGTTTCTAAAGAATCCACTAGTAGGTTCGTTAATGCTCATTTAGTTAAACCTCACATTAGGTTAATATATCCATAAACATAAAGGTTTATTCATGCATTTCTATAATATTTAATTAACATGCGGATTGCAAAATAGAAGTTCTAATCCGAAACACAAACTATGTTATATCATATATCATCAAGTTTGTTTCGAACCAGAATGTGAATCCATTTTAAACTATACACCCAATTCACTCCTAAACATCATGCCAATTTAGTCTAAACACGATCATATAACACTTAGGTTAACATATCCAACCTATATACATCATCTTCATGAATTAAAGAATTTGAATTTTAAGAACTCAAGAACTTTGTTTAATGAAAAGCTTGAGGCATAATATTTAATTAACATGGAGAAAGATTGCAAAATAGAAGTTCTCAAACAACACCAACCTGATAAAACATGATGGTGTATTATAGAAAATTTCTTACCCAGACAACTTTTCCATCGAATCAAATACGGGTAGGATTGCATTTGGAGGGGTTGTTAGATGGTGGTTGAAAGTCATTAATCACCACTCCCTACCATAATCTCAAATTGAAGAAGCGAATTGAACTTTGGGACACTCGAAGCACCAAAATTCATACAATTTAATTAATCCCAACTTTGGTGGTGGTTTAATACACACTACCTTCCGATTTTACATCATCATTCGATGTTAAACTTTATAAAATGCGATTTTGAATAATTTAAACTTTTATGTCTTCTTACTTTAATTCCCTGAATCAAAACCTTTATCATCTACATGTCTTTGAATCAATCTTATTTTTATGATTCACTTTACCACTATTATTATATAAAACTTTACATTTCAATCCGATAACCTTTACATATCAGATAACTCTAACATTAGCTTTACAACTCAACATAAAACTATACATCATAAAACATTTAGTACATCTCATGAATCTTAATCATGCTATTAAGAAATAACAACTTTAGCTAAAATATTAATCTCATGAATTATTTTTGATCCACGTCATTCAAGTAGCACATAATGTACCTTCAATCCTTAACCTGCAAAAATGGTTATTTGCAAGGTTGAGCTCGAAAGCCCAGCAAAATCTAACAGTTTTCATGCATCACGTAGCACATAATAACATGCTCAACATATATCTCATAAACATTGGACTAACATAACATACATGCTATATAGTTCATATAACAAGTATAAAGATTGAGTTCCTTACTCAACCAGCATGCTTTACTCAATCAACGTAGTCATAAGTTGACTTTAACATTTCATACATTCAACATATATATAACACATCATGCTCTTTGCAATAAAGACTTAAAACAATCAAATTCACATAACAAATAGGAACGGAAAGACTTGTCTTGATCGTTGTTTACAAATAACAGTTAACAGCTTACAGTTATCTGCACTTCACGTGCTCTACACAATTATATAATCATGCACATCAACTATTAGTCACATTGCAACGTATAGTAGTTGTAATGTAAACTTTAATTTATGCCTCATAACCCTTCCTATCATAGATACACAATGTTCAATTTGATTGTGTTAACTTTTCGACTTATATCTCACTATATTTCATATTCGAAGTTCATTCAAGTGTTTAAGTCTTGCTAGGAATCATTATTGGTTTTATATTAAACCCATTTCATATCTTATAATATTCATTTCATTAGACTTAAAACACTTTTTACGTTCATTATCACTTATCACGGCGTTTCGACGTTTATTCATCACACGCCCAATTTGGCTCTCTTGTGTGTGCTTAGTATGCGTATATAACTTATCTAATATATTATTTTTTAATGTTAATCATCATTATACTTCATAATATTCATGTTCTATAACTTAGAACAATATCTTTTATAGTCAAGAGCACTACACTTGCATACGTGCATACCCAACGCCCTCCGATTGTCCCCAAAAACACAAAAGTCCCCACAATGACCATTTTTGCCCCTGTTCTCGACCTCAAATTGTAACACTAAAAAAATAAAAGTTGTAGGTCTATTCGTCCTCGTTCCGGATCATCTTAAATCACCTCAATCGGAGTTCGTATGAAAAGGTTATACTTAATTTACTACAAAGAAGGTCGAAGCAAAGTGCACCATACATCGATGTCCAAAGCGCTAAAGCTTTTGCGCCCTAAATGGCCTTGGGGGCAGCGCAGATGTGCCCCAAGTCATAGAACAGACCCTTAGGCTCTGCTCTTCGCGATTACACAGATCAAAACTCCTTCCAATGATCATAATATGAGTTATACTCATCCAAATCAGTCCATTTTCGATTCTATGGGTTCGTAACTCATAAAGCTACAACATACCAATTACCCATCAACTAACATAAACATTAAATAACCCAAATATGGATGTACAACTCATGTTTATACTAATTGTTCATGTTTGACAAATTTAGCGAATTCATTCACTACGAATTCGTTTCTCAACCAAATTGGTTCGTTCAACTTCTGTTGTTTTTGTTTTTTGATATACTAACACAGTATATAACCAATTAATAGATTCTAGCAAGGATTGAACATCAAATTTTGGACTTACTAAGCCATTTTCATAAATAAAAAACATTGTTATTTGAAATCTTTTACTACAACCCAATTCTCATTTAATTTGATCATCGAATAACACTCACAAACGATGATTAACAGATTATAAACCCTATATACAAGTATTTATATCAATCCAACCTAATTATCAATAGAAATTCCAAAAAATAAAGTTAAAATTAGGGTTATACCTTATTCCTTTGATTGTTTGCTAGCAAGAGATGATGTGAAGGCTTAGAAATTCCTCTCCTACCTCTAGACAATCTCAGAGAATTCTCTCTTTCACTATGTTTTTCTCTTGCTTTCTCCAACACTCTCTCTATACTCTTCTCTTAAGCCTTAGAAAAATAAGACGCGTGAAAACATAAACTGATATGGCCTCACCTCCCACGTACTTCAGTTAAAAAACAAAAAGGCTTCAGTTAGAAACAAGCCAAAGGCCACAAGGCCTTGTTTGGCTAACCACATAATTCCATACTAATTTATTTTTATATTATTATATTATATAGTTTTCATGTCACACCATTAATTTAGTTAATTAAATAACTTTAGCTTTAGCTAATTTAAATAACTTACAATAATAATAAAATTCTTATTATCATTATACCTTATAATTAACAAATAATTATATATCTAGTTTAATTAATAAATTAGATATATCACTTTGTTTAATTTATTTATTTCCTTTAAATAAACAATTCCCTTAAATTAAATCCATCAGATAAAATTATCAATACTCAATTTAATTAACATTAATCAATTTAGTTACTAAATTAATTCACCACAACTCATCAATTATTTATTTTTTTCTCAATAAATAAATTATTTAAAATATTTATTTAATTCAATAAATATTTAAAATAATTACCAAATTCAATTAATTTCTTCAATAGTTAACTTAACTATTAAACCTCACTTTTAAATATATATATATATATATATATATATATATATATATCTTCACACCGATCACATATTTCAATATATATATATATATATATATATATATATATATATATATATATATATATATATATACTCAAACTCAAAACATCTCATAATAAGAATTTTAATTATTAAATTCCTATTTTAATAACTTATAAAAATTTGGGTTGTCACATCTTTCTCCCCTTATAAGGATTCCGTCCTCGGAATCAATGAAACCTCCCTTACTCGATTTTCACCAAATCTCTTTCTAAAATTTATCGTTGAATAACTTCATCACATTACTTTAATATAGGTTTTATATTTCTTACTCCCACCATTATTCATAATAAATTAATCTTGTAAGTTTTATTTCATAACTTTCCTTGAACTCAATTATATTTTGAGTATTATATATTCTTTAACCCATTCATTTCCTTTTCTAAGGATCATTATCCTATACTCAACTCATAAACACTTGGGATATTACATTCACCCCTTCTTCTAAGAATTTCAGTCTCGAAATTTTATTTATTAATATTCATTCATTCCATTTATCAAAATAGATATTTTATGTTAATATCTATTTATTCATTAGGTTCTAAAACCACTCTTTTCCACAAAGATCTTTTCTCTAAGAATCTTTCTAAGATCATCATATTCCTCACTCATCCTCATCCTCTTTTAAGAGTTTCACATTTCTCTTCTTTTGGAATTTCATTTCTTTCTTGAAATTATTATGTTTTGCTTAATTTTCTCATCCTTTCCACTTTCACCTTTTAGAATAATAAGAATCTTCCACAATTGCTCAATAATTGGGAAGCGATATGAATAAGAGGAATTTAAAAGATTCCAAATCATGCTGAGGGGTCATAAGACCTTGAACTACGTCCCTAGGTTATCAAGTATCTCGACTTGAACCTTTAACAGTCATAAGACTATACGGACCTTGAACTCTTCTCCAGGTTTAATAGTGCATCACCACCATAAACCATCTTTAACAGAATGTTTAGCAATCACACGACGAAAAAACACTCTCGCAAGTACTCTAGGTGATCAATTTATCGCACTCTCTACACATCGTGCACAACGATTACATCTTAACATCGTAACGACTATATGCGTTACTTTCGTAACCATTATCTCCGATAACATGTCCCCTTTTATATGGTTGTTCACCTCAGCTTTTCAACATCTGAATCCGCACCAAAACAATTTGGTTTGGCATAACTTCTCAAGAAACGCTTGAATTTCATGAATATCTTTCAATATTCGTCTAAAGTGAATCAAATAGCATAACTTCTACAAATAATTCGGACATCAATCGAAAAATATATATATATATATATATATATATATTCTCATATCTTAAAGAAATCTCAAAAAATTTTTTATGATGTCGCGATACGATACCGCATCTATTTGATTTCGATTGAGGATTCCGTCATTTGGTGATTTTATCATACTACATCATCACCATAGTGTAATGATGACGATCCTATAGATCACATCCAACACTAGTTCCATTGCATTGATGACTCCATCATTTTTATCATATCATCAGGTTATATGATACATATATAAAAAAAAAAATATATTTTGAAAATATTTAAAATCATTTTTTTTTCTAGCCAAAGCAATTAGCAAGATATATACCTAATAATAGCATTATTTTTAAAATTCATTTTGGTTCACATTTGATCCAATGTTTTTCAAAAAAAAGTATGCAACCATTGACACGAAGTCAATAAATTTTGAAAATCTAGCAAAAGCTAAGATTTGGAAACCTATGTCTAATTTTCTCTATCAATTCGACGATCCTTTAAATAATTCTATCTATATATAATTCTCAATTCTTCTTCATTCATCTCTTATCTATTATATCCCAGTATAGTTCATCAAACTTACACATTGGAAATTCGTGGAACTTGCCACAATAATATGAGTTTAAGAACTTATCCTAGTCGGACCATAAAGGCATCCATTCACGAGAGGGTTCAAAACATACCATATTATTGTGAGTCATTAACTTACCATATGCATTAGTTTTAAGAACCGCACCTAATCCTAATAATATCTGACTAATCTTAATAGTTTCTAACTATCAAATATACACATGAGAAAAGAATCACCTTTTCGCCACATATACATTGATAGCGCGACACCAACATTCCAATGATTATCAATGTGATAAACTGAGTGCAAGCACAAAACCCTCGCCCATACAAAGATTTGTACAACTTAGCCATCACATGAGTCCTCAATTGAAATCCCACCTAACTCTATCTTACTCTTAACTTGCTCTTTTGCTCGATAATGAATTCCTCGTATCACATCATCTATAACTCCTCGTGAGTTATCTCGCATCTTATTTCATAATACATCATCTTCATAGCATCAAGCTATAATTATTCAAATATTACAGACCATCTTTCCTTTATAACTTAAACAGATCACGTCGTGATCTTAATCTATAATCATCTCCCTTAAAATTCTTTTCTTAACTCGTGATCGTTTTGTTTTATAATCTTCTTTCTTTCCCTTTTTCATCATTTACGACATTATTCATTATATTGGCTATTGGAGTTAGGCAACTCCCATTTCTTATCTTTATATCTCTTCAAGATTCTTCCTTGAATTTTCTTGTTTATATAACAATTCTTCCTTTAAGAATTTCTAATTTCATTTATATTGCTCAACATTTCATTCGAGTTTCACATTTTCATCATACGTATCCACTTTCTATACTTGGTACACATCGAGTCTCTAACAGTTTCAATATGGTACACTGAGTGGTTTCCCACAAACAACCAACAAACTAGGTTCCGAGTTGCTAGTTCGTATATACCTCCGCTCTATGAAGGAATCGTTTAGCCCAGATACCATACATCAACCATTAAAGAGTACAATCTGTACCATACTTAACTATAATTTTTTTTATTCTTAACTTTATCATCATTCTCTTCTTATAGACATTGTCTATTTATTATCACCTTACATTCTTATTATTGGAGTTGGGTAACCCCACATTCATATTCCTTATAACTCTATGAGATTCTTCTTTGAATCCTCTCACGCATGTTTTAATCCCTTCTTTAAAAATTTCTTAAATTACTTCTTATTGTTCAAACTCTATTTGAGCTCATTCTTTCATTATCTTCACCTCTCTTCTCTAAGGTTATAGCATAAGGTACTCCTACCTAAGGTTTATAACCTACGACTTTGATACCAACTGTAACGACCCCAAAATTCATACAATTTAATTCCCAACTTTGGTCGTTAATAACACATCTACCTTCTGATTTTACATCATCGTTCGATGTTAAACTTTATAAAATGCCGAATAATTTAAACTTTTATGTCTTCTTACTTTAATTCCCTGAATCAAAACCTTTATCATCTACATGTCTTTGAATCAATCTTATTTTTATGATTCACTTTACCACTATTATTATATAAAACTTTACATTTCAATCCGATAACCTTTACATATCAGATAACTCTAACATTAGCTTTACAACTCAACATAAAACTATACATCATAAAACATTTAGTACATCTCATGAATCTTAATCATGCTATTAAGAAATAACAACTTTAGCTAAAATATTAATCTTCGTGAATTATTTCTGATCCACGTCATTCAAGTAGCACATAATGTACCTTCAATCCTTAACTCGCAAAAATGGTTATTTGCAAGGTTGAGCTCGAAAACCCAAAGAAAATCTAATAGTTTTTTCATGCATCACGTAACACATAATAACATGCTCAACATATATCTCATAAACATTGGACTAACATAACATACACATATAGTTTATATAACAAGTATAAAGATTGAGTTCCTTACTCAACCAGCATGCTTTACTCAATCAACGTAGTCATAAGTTGACTTTAACATTTCATACATTCAACATATATATAACACATCATGCTCTTTGCAATAAAGATTTAAAACAATCAAATTCACATAGCAAATAGAACTAAAAGACTTTGCTTTGATCGTTGTTTACTAAAATAGTTTAACAACTTACAGCTATATCTCGCACTTCACGTGCCCTACACAATTATATAATCATGCACATCAACTATTAGTCACATAGCAATGCATAGTAGTTGTAATGTAAACTTTAATTTATGCCTCATAACCCTTCCTATCATAGATACACAATGTTCAATTTGATTGTGTTAACTTTCGACTTATATCTCACTATATTTCATATTCGAAGTTCATTCAAGTGTTTAAGTCTTGCTAGGAATCATTATTGGTTTTATATTAAACCCATTTCATATCTTATAATATTCATTTCATTAGACTTAAAACACTTTTTACGCTCATTATCACTTATCACATGCGTTTTGACGCTTATTCATCACACGCCCAATTTGGCTCTCTTGTGTTTGCTTAGTATGCACATACAACTTATCTAATATATCATTTTTTAATGTTAATCATCATTATACTTCATAATATTCATGTTCTATAAGTTAGAACAACATCTTTTATAGTCAAGAACACTACACTTGCATACGTGCATGCCCGACACCCTCCGATTGTCCCTAAAAACACAATAGTCCCCACAATGACCATTTTTACCCCTGTTCTCGACCTCAAATTTTAATACTCAAAGAATAAAAGTTGTAGGTCTATTCGTCCTGGTTCCGGATCATCTTGAATCACCTCAATCGGAGTTCGTATGAAAACGTTATGCTTAATTTACTACAAGAAAGTCGAGTCAGCAAAGTGCACCATACATCGATGTCCATGCAGTGCAATGCTTGCCCTAAATGGCCTTTGGGCACAAGCAAGCAAGTTCCCAAGTCGCGAAACAGGCCCTCGTGCTCTCTTCTTCTTCGTGATTACACAGACCAAAGCTCCTTCCAATGATCATAACATGAGTTATACTCATCCAAATCAGTCCATTTTCGATTCTATGGGTTCGTAACTCATAAAGCTACAACATACCAATTACCCATCAACTAACATAAACATTAACTAACCCAAATATGGATTTACAACTCATGTTCATACTAATTGTTCATGTTTGACAAATTTAGCAAATCCATTCACTACGAATTCGTTTCTCAATCAAATTGGTTCGTTTAACTTCCGTTGTTTTCGTTTTTTGATATACTAACACAATATACAACCAATTAATAGATTCTAGCAAGGATTGAACATCAAATTTTGGACTTACTAAGCCATTTTCATAAACAAAACACTGTTATTTAAAATCTTTTACTACAACCCAATTCTCACGAATTTGATCATCGAATAGCACTCACAAATGATGATTAACAGATTATAAACCCTATATACAAGTATCTATATCAATCCAACCTAATTATCAATAAAAATTCCACAAAATATTGTTAAATTAGGGTTATACCTTATTCCTTTGATTGTTTGCTAGCAAGAGATGATGTGAAGGCTTAGAAATTCCTCTCCTACCTCTAAACAATCTTAGAGAATTCTCTCTTTCACCGTGGTTTTCTCTCGCTTTCTCCAACACTCTCTATACTCGCTCTTAAGCCTTAGAAAATAAACGCGTGAAAACATAAACTGATATGGCCTCACCTCCCACGTACTTCAGTTAAAAAAACAAAAAGGCTTCAGTTAGAATCAAGCCAAAGGCCATAAGGCCTTGTTTGGCTAACCACATAATTCTCATACTAATTTATTTTTATATTATTATATTATATAGTTTTCATGTCACACCATTAATTTAGTTAATTAAATAACTTTAGCTTTAGCTAATTTAAATAACTTACAATAATAATAAAATTTTATTATCATTATACCTTATAATTAACAAATAATTATATATCTAGTTTAATTAATAAATTAGACATATCACTTTGTTTAATTTATTTATTTCCTTTAAATTAAACAATTCCTTAAATTAAATCCATCGATAAAATTATCAATACTCAATTTAATTAACATTAATCAATTTAGTTACTAAATTAATTCACCACAACTCATCAATTATTTATTTTTTCTCAATAAATAAATTATTTAAAATATTTATTTAATTCAATAAATATTTAAAATAATTACCAAATTCAATTAATTTCTTCAATAGTTAACTTAACTATTAAACCTCACTTTCCCAATACATGATATATATATATATATATATATATATATATATATATATATATATATATATATATATATATATATATATATATATATATATATATATCACATTTTCAATATATATATATATATAGCATGTATATATATATAAACTCAAAACATCTATAAAACAAATCATGCACTTCCTTAAGTAATCAACACCAATATTAACTGATCCAACCATTGATTAATGTAGTTATGGATTTTCATAATCAATATTTATCTTTATAATATATATTGCAAATAATAGTAATCACCCATCATGAGTTAATTGCCAAGAAACCAATTTTTCCCCCAACAATCAATTAATATTAATTATTGGCTTACTCATAACATGCTTTGTTCTATGATTTATCAATGTTACACACATCACATAATTGTTTCACTTAATTCATAAAGTGAAACAAATTAATTTTCTTCAACTGTCCCTTTGGCATTTGTGTGATTTTTATCTTCTTGGGGACAGAAGCCTTGGTTCTCGACCGTATGCAAAGATCTCAAAATTAGTTTAGCTTCAGCCCGTGTCAATTTTTATCGCTAAACTCTCTTTATATTATATGAATTACTATCCATAAATGTGTTACTACGATTCTACGAGCGTATTGATTACAATTATGAAATTATCTTATCAACACGATTAATCTTCTTAATACTCATTTTAATCTACTTAATGGATTTCCTCTTTTCACATTATGCCACACAAGGCATTTCACAAATCCCATTGCCACTTCACACATCTTAATACGCATTGATCTAATACGAATCAATTGAATTTACCAATTCACAAAATAATAACACTTTTATTCACAAAAAAAAAATTTCCATTAATATATTCATTTAATAATACGTGGAAATTCTCAGGTATTACATCAAGGGCACACCTCACTTGGGGCTTTGGTATCCCAAGGATTCCTCATTTGAACTAATAGGATATCTGAGATCTCGACTTTTTGCATGTTGCAAAATAGAGAAAAAAGTACCCGATGGCTTTTGTTAGGCTGCTAGAAGCAGACTTGTGTCCTAGTTTAGCAAGAAGCAAAACTCAGTATCTACTTCAACTGCAGAAGCTAAATACATTGCTCTGGCAATTTGTTGCTTTCAGATCCCTTGGATGAAAAATCACCTAGCAGGATATATGGTTTGAATTCAAATTTATACCATTCTTTGTGATAACACAAGTGCCATAGCAATAACACATAATCCTGTCATGCATTCTAGGACTAAGCATATAGAAATAAGGTCTCATTTCATTAGGGATCATGTGCATAATGGTACCATATCTTTATAATATATCCCTACTAAAAATCAACTTGCTGATGTCTTTACAAAGCCACTAGATGAATCCAGGTTTAACAAATTAATAAGTGAGCTAGGCATGCTTAATTTACAACCATGAAATCTATGCTCTAGTATGTCCTAACTATGCAGATATAAAGGCTATGCTCGAAATCGTAGACATGACCAAAGGAAGTTCACGATCGTAGAGCTGCAGTGAAATGAAACTCAACGATCGCAGTACCGACTCAACGATGGCAGAGCTCCATCAACAAAACAAAGGAGCATCCAGTGATGACAAAGTTCAACAAAACAAAGCAATCTCTCTGATAAGTGCCTCAGGAACATACCTAACCCTTGATTCAATCCATGAGGTTGTCCCTTCCTGAGCTACTTTAAACCGAGAAGAATTCTAAGTCAAAAGGTCATCACAAGGACATGGGCATACTCAACGATCGCAGTACAGACTCGACGAATGCAGAGCAGACTCGACGATTGCAGAGCAGACTCGACAATCGCAGTCCTCCCAAAGGACACATTAGCTTAGAAGGAGCTAAGGGCAAATTAGTACATTCCTCATCAGTCAAATTCGTAGGGCCAAGAAAAATTTGACACATGCCCCATTAAGCAAATAGAGAGAGGGAAGTTACAAGTACAATTTGAAAACACCTTTTTGAATTCAGAAGTTCAAAAAACTCATCTCTCTCTCTCTCTCTCTCTACAAGCAGAAAGCCTAACTTTCTGAAAAGCTCAAACAATCATACTCAGTGCAAAGAAATCAATGGCGGCGTCAAATATCATCTCTGGTTATAGACTCTGTTTTGATGAGTTCAAGACAGCTGATCCCAAATTTCTTAAAACTCTATCTCAGATAAAGAAAGGTTGTCTTGAAGAGGCTCTGGGTACGAGCACGTGGATCTACACTAAGCTAATAAAGGAATTCTACAGAAGTGGTGCGTTCGAGAATGACGTCATCACTACGAGGGTCAGGGACGTGGAAATCAAGCTCATGGCTGAGGACATAAATCTAGCCCTATGTTTCAAATCGAAAGGATTTTTGTCCATAGAGGGCATCGATTACCATGAAGGACTTAAGAGAATGCACCACAAGAACTTCCCCACTGTCAAATGATACAAGAAGAAAGAGTTCCCTCAGAGGTATAAATTCTTGGCAGACATTGTTGGGAAATGCATATGCTGCAAGAGCTCCATCCATTACTCTGTAAACGAAATACAGCTTAAGCTCATGACAGCCACAAGTTATGGGATTCAACTCAACTATGGAGCTCTACTACTTGACTGGATTGGGAAATGGAAACTAAGCTCGAAGAAATCAAAGAGCTCTGGAAAGATGCTCTACGGGCGATTCGTTAGCATCATCCTACAGTCTGCTTTGGGAGATAAAATTGGGGATGATGAAGGCGAATCCATAAATCCAAATAGAAGAATGACTCAGCAGCTGTTCGAGAACTGAAAAATGAAACTAGCAAAGAATATAAGAATGATGTCTGAGTCCAGTGGAAAGACTGGTGATGCAAAGGAATCAGGGATTCCAGGAAACATGTCTGTTGTCAAGGAGACTGAAGAAGAAGATGAAGAAATCAACAAAGAAGAACCCATTGCCTTAGCCAGAAAAAGCAAGGGCAAAAGAAAGCTGAAGGCTCAAATGACAGAGGAATCCCAGGGGTCAACCACTGATGTACCTCAAGAATGTTCTGACATTATAACTCTTAGGATCTTGAGAAGGAAAGAATTGCATGCTGAGAGAGATGAAGATAGAGCTACCATCTCTCAACTACTGAAGAAGAGTAAACACAGTCACAAATCCAAGAGGCCTTCTGTCTCTTCGATCGTAGAGTCTCCACCGATCGTAGAGACCAGACATGATAACTCTCCCAAAGAAGTTGCTGCAACAGATTCTCAAACTGATCGACCAATCAGAGCTAAAGGGGACCAATCAGAGTTGAAGGCTCAGCCCAGGAAACCAAGAAGGAAATTGGTCAAAAAGTACATCCTTGTCAATAAAGGAGTACTTAAAGAATAAGATAAAAAGATAGCCATTGAGAAGAGGCTATCCGAAGCAAGACAAGAGGACAAAGCTCCAGCTGAGGGGGAGCTACCTGAAATTCTCACTCTAGAGAGTGCTCCAGCTAAGGGGGGGGCTCATGATATCCCTATGTCAGAAGAAGCTGCTCCTAAAGAGAATGAGAGAGACCCAGAGCAAGAAAGTCAAAAAGAGGTAATTGATGTAGTGGAGCCCACAAAAGAAGACATTGAAGAAGAAGATGATGATGAGGTAGAAATTATAGTTGTGGGCTGTGATGGGTATAGAATAGCCAACTACAATTAGTTGTTCTCCTATCTACCCATGATGCCCTTCCATAGAGCTCAAATTCTCAACTCTTGGGATCACATGTTCTGGAGCTTCAAAGCATATCCAGCAATCTTAGTGCTAGCTCATGGATTTCTAAGCAACCTTAACTTTGCCAGAAAGCTAATCATAAATGGCCCTTCTTCAAGGAATGGACATGAGGTATAATCTATCCCAATCTCTTTTAGAAGTAATCATTGTCCACCATTATTCTTCAACCAATTCTATGAACTGCCAAGATGGTTGGAAGTGATTCTACATCCACTTAATCAATTCCCAGGTACAGAATCCCAACTTTTGTAAATGATGAACCAAATTTGCCTAACCTTATTTTGATCCAATCTCCTATCATCTCTACGATTACTGACTGGAGCTCAATAGTAGAGTCACACGCTCAAATTGTAGAGCCACATCCTCAAGAAGCCCAAACACCAGCCCCTCCATCAGATATTCCTTCCTCATCCTCAAATGAATATTTTAACCTTGAGCTTGCTCTCCACACCCTGCAAGAGCAATACACAAGGGCCCCTCCTCCAAACAGTACGTAACTTATTGAACTCATTTCAGATCTGCCCGCCAAAACTGAGTTGTCAGAAGCATCCAAGAAAGTGACCAGGACATAGAAGACAGTCTTGAAGCTCACACTGAACTCGTTCAAATGAGACTGACTAAAATGATCAATGCTGCCAATGCTCTCCCAGGCACCCTAAGTTCTGAGCTCACAAAAAGACTTAGGTAATTCATAAAAGAGATGCTTCAGAGCATAAATGACCGGGATCAGATCCACTTTCAAGCTCCTAAGAGACATAGGGATGTTGTTCTGATCTTACAGAAGACTCAGGAATCTCATAACAACCTTATGATGGACAGTATCACAAATCTACAAACTGCATTGAAAGAATTTCAAGAATTCTCCATGGGCCAAATGAAGCAGACTGATAATATTCTGGCCATCCTCCAATAAAGGGAAGCTCGATCTGATGCTCTCATTAAAGAGAACTGTGAAGACATTGCTCAATCCCAAAGTCAGCTCAACGAGCTTGTTCAAGGTATGACTCGCCTATCTAAAGACATTCGAACCCTTGATACTGACATAAAGGGGGAAAATAAAGGGAAATGAGATCAAGGGAAGGGCAGAGGCAGAGGCACATTCTTAGCTCAATCATCAAGGAGTCCTCCTCCAAGGCAGTCTCACCATCAAACTTCACGATCTGGCCATCAAACTCAACAATCTGATCAGTAGCCAATTATCATAGCTCAAGCATTAAGGAGTCAAGGGCCTACTCCCAGCTCATAAAAAGTGACCACCACAGGGCTAAGAATACCAATTGGAGATCATGCATTCATGAATAGGCATGATCACAATGAAAGACTAAGTCAAAGTGAGCTGGAAGTTATAGCAAGGAGAGACGAATCGAGCAAGAAAAGAAGAGCTGAGGAGTATATCAATCCTCCACGAGGCAATAGGCCGAAGAAACAGAAATAAGTTAAAATTTAATTCCTATTGATGTAACTGAACTTATATGTAATATCTATCTTCAAACATCAATAAATTCATGCTTATTCTCTAGAAATTTTAGTTGCTCACTGAAATATTAAGTCATATTTACTTTCTAGCAATTGCATCTAGAAATTGATAATCATGGCACAAATATCCTTGGTTATGTCAACATCAAATAGGGGGAGATTGTTGGGAAACTGCATATTTTGATTTGATGTTTAAAGTAAATGCTCATGATGTTATGTAAAGTCCTTCAAGGAATATATGTAGAAGGACTTAGTGATAGATCAAATCGAGAGTTTGCAGAAGCCAAGGCAGAATCGTAGAGCATCAAGGATCATAGTGTGTCTGCCTTGAAGGGCCTCTCCGGAAATCGTAGAATGGTCCAAATGTTTGTCGAGCCAACTCAGAGATCGTAGTGTGCTCTCAAAAACGTAGAGTCTGCAAGACAAGCAAGTGAAGATCGTAGTGTGCTCTCAAAAATGTAGAATCTGCAAGACAAGCAAGTGAAGATCCTAGTGTGCCAAGTCCTTAAGAGAAATCATTGTGCTCTTGTTTGCTAAGTATCGGATCAAGCATCAAGGTGGCAAGACACCACATTCAGAATCGTAGAGCATCATATGTCTATGTTAGAAGAATCGAGCCTTGCCCATTTGTTTAAAGATAAATCCCAACAAATGTGGAATGGGTTATAAATGTTGAAGTCCTCACCAGTCCCAATGACACAAAAGATATCCTTAGTATACAACAAAGAAAAGTATTGAAGAAGCTAAGGAAAGTACCATGGGTCAGAGGAAAACACCTTTTCAGGTGTTAGGTGAGATGGCAGTCTACTTGTCAGTGGGCCAGAATACAAATCAGAAAATGTGCAGAAAAGTCTCCATCAAAGTTCAGAAATGTCAAACGCATTTAATGCTTCAACGGATATCTTCAACGGATACATTTCAAGGATCATATATATGCAAAACATTTTGCAGATGAAAAAATGCAAGCAAGCATTGAACAAAATGCTGAAGAACACTCAACGCTCAACTCTCAACTCTACGATCTAAAAAAGAGAAAGCTTGCTCAGCTACTCAGTTCTTTAGAACAAGAGGTTAACGACAACTGAGTAGCACCAATCAAGAACTCATCAAATACCAACCAAGTGAAGTAAGAAGTTCCAAGTCAGGAGGACTTGAAGAGTTCAAAGTGAACTATGAAGAACCAAGTCTGCTGGAATTGAAGAGTTCAAAATTGAACTAAGAAGTGCCTAGACTGCTGGTCTAAAAGGAATCTGTGAGATCCAAAAAGTATAAAAGATATCCTTAGTGGATTTCCTACTCGAGGAGTAAAAGAGTGGATTAGGAGCTTTAAGTGCTCTGAACCACTTAAAACTGCTGTGTCTATTACATTCTTATCATAACTGCTATAACTGCTATAACTGTTATAACTACCTCACTCTCATTAACTTACCATATCTAAGAGGGAGTTCAAACAAATCTTAATTCCGATGTGTTTGAATCATTATCGAAACTAAAGAAGTATTTAAAGAAGAATTTTAAATATTTATTCAACCCCCCTCCCTTCTAGATAACTATTATGCCTCCGGGAACTAACAAATAGTACCCAGGTGAATAGTAACCCGTGAATAGTATCCTAGGAAAAATATTAATATTTAATAAGAAAGTTCAGATCAATATTCCAATGAAACGATACTGGATGAAACGCAAAACTCAAGGATATTTCCCTAATTTTAGGGATTATAGAAGCAATTCTTATCATAGTAAGTTTAGATTTAAGAATATGAAACAAAATAATATACAAAACTGCAAATAGATTTTCACCTGTCATGCGGTATGTAATCCGCGTAGACAGGTTATTCCAACATATTAAAGGATGAATACGAAAAATAGTATTCCTTATGAATACGAAAGAAATAATACCCCTTACCTTAGTAGAAGATTGGATACTGCAATAGTGAAGTAGCAGAATACTCTTCTTCTTGCTCTCTATAGTTTCTCTCTCTATAGTTTCTCTTATGAATCTCAGTGAATTGGTGAGAATGAAAGAAGAATTAAGCTTCTATTTATAGGAGAATGGACTAAATAGTAATTGATTCATGAACGGTCCAGATTGATTTACTATTAGAATGGACGGTTCATATTGATTACTATTAAAATCACAACTGACGGTCCAAATTGATTTACTTTTAAAATCACCATCGACGCTCTAGATTGATTTACTTTTAAAACCACCACCGACGGTCCAGATTGATTTACTATTAAAACCACCATCAATGGTCCAGATTGATTTACTATTACAACCACCATCAATGGTCCAAATTGATTAACTATTAAAACCACCATCAATGGTCCAGATTGGTTATCTATTCAAACCACCATCGATGGTCCATAAAATTAGTAAATCTTCCCATGGAATACTAAGTTAAACTTACAACAAACGCCTCATAACAAATCCCTATATTTATAGCAAAAATTGAATAAATATTTACCATAAATCATTTATCTTTAATAAACACATTTTTAATCTATTAAAAATTATTCATCATTAATATTATAACTCAGAATATTTAATAACTAGATCATTCCCAAGAAAGAGGGGGCTTTCCGATAAGGATTTCTCCCTATTGGAGCGCAATTAGGTGACCAAACTCCTTTCCTCGACAGAACTTTCTAGACCTCGTCAATATTACAAATAATAATATGAATAACCCATGAATAGTAACCCGTGAATAGTGCCCTAGGAAAAATATTGATATTTAATAAGAAAGTTCAGATCAATATTCTAATGAAACAATACCAGATGAAGCGCAAAACTCAATGATATTTTCCTAATTTCAGGGATTATAGAAGCAATACTTACCATAGTAAGTTTAGATTTAAGAATATGAAATGAAATAATATACGAAACTACAAATGGATTTTTACCTGTCATGTGGTACGTAATCCGCATAGACAGGTTATTCCAACATATTAAAGGATGAATACAAAAAATATTATTCCTTATAAATACGAAAGAAATAATACCCCTTACCTTAGTAGAAGACTGGATACTGCAATATTGAAGTAGTAGAATACTCTTTTTCTTGCTCTCTATAGTGTCTCTTGTGAATCTCAGTGAATTGCTGAAAATGAAAGAAGAATTAAGCTTCTATTTATAGTAGAATGGACTAAATAATAACTGATTCATGAATGGTCCAGATTGATTTACTATTAGAATGGACAGTTCATATTGATTACTATTAAAACCACAACCGACGGTCCAGATTGATTTACTTTTAAAACCACCACCAACGGTCCAGATTGATTTACTTTTAAAACCACCACTGACGGTCCAGATTGATTTACTATTAAAACCACCATCAATGGTCCAGATTGATTTACTATTACAACCACCATCAATGGTCCAGATTAATTAACTATTAAAACCACCATCAATGGTCCAAATTGGTTATCTATTCAAACCATCATCGGCGATCCATAAAATTAGTAAATCTTCCCATGGAATACTAAGTCAAACTTACAACAAACGCCTCATAACAAATCCCTATATTTATATGAAAAATTGAATAAATATTTACCATAAATCATTTATCTTTAATAAACACATTTTTAATCTATTAACAATTATTCATCATTAATATTATAACTCATAATATTTAACAACCAAGTCATTCCCTGGAAAGAGGGGATTTTTCGATAAGAATTTCTCTCTATTGGCGCGCAATTAGGTGACCAAACCCCTTTCCTTGACAGAACTTTCTAGACATTATCAATATTGCAAATAATAATATGAATAACTTTGTCATCTCAATTATTAATTTAATAATATAAAATATTATACAGATATTATTGTGATAATAATTGAATCAAATAACGTGAGATATTATGCAACAATTATTGTAGCAATAATTGAGTAAACTGATTGGCTTCTTACGTAAGCATCAATACCGTGTGATACTATGCAACCACGTGTATTACTATATTTTTACCACTGGTTATTTCAACAGTTAACGGTAAAACTTTTGTCGTTATTTTTATAAAGATATTTTTGTCGTTTTCTAATTTTGACAGTTATTTCGTTGTGGGGTCCACTAATGATGGTGTCGTCGTACGGATATTCCCCGATAAAAAGAATATTCCCGGACCAAACGAATATTCCATGACACATCAAATATTTTATATTAACTTTCTTACTTTGCAAAATTTTTAAATATCACCCTTAACTTTAACCTTTTATCAATTTAACCATTTATTAAATAGAATAATAATTATAAGAAAAATGGATACTCTCATTTCATATAATTCGGGGTCTTACATACTGGAAAATCAAATGCTCATTCTTTCTTTAAACGTAAATAGTTTTAGCTAAGCGTGAACGACTTGAAGGTTTTGACATGGATAAAGGAAAGGGAAAGCTAGCGAAATAAGTGTTTGATATCTTATGTAATTGTTAGACTTAATTAAGATAATAATAATTATTATCTATCACGAAATAAAATGTATTAAAGGTTATGAACCTAGGGATTTAGACAACTCTGATATATATATATATATATACATATATATATATTAAGTTTGATATTTATATTATTATTATTATTATTATTATTATTATTATTATTATTATTATTTCGCTCAAAGAAATGATATCGTGAAGCACCGAGTTCGGGTTTCAAGTAGCTGAATTTGGGTGCGTCACATCAGGTCCGAATTTTTGAAAATGGGTAACCCGAAGCTATAGCGCCTAAAACAAGTTCTTTCTGGGCGCTGCAGTGTCAGTACCCAGAATTAAATAAAAATTTGTTTTATTTAATTTATCTGATTTCTAATTGAAATAAAAGGTTTATTTTAAATTAAAATTGGATACACTATTTTTCAGTAATTCTAAATTACAAATAAAGGAGTTTATTTTGATTTGAAATTTGATTAAAATAAAGTTTTTTTTATTTTAATTGGAATTGGATTCCACGTTCGTTTGAATAAAAGAGTTTATTCAAAAGTTTTATATTAACTTAGAATTGGATTCCACATTCGTTTGAATAAAAGAGTTTATTCAAAAGTTTTATATTAACTTGGAATTAGATTCCATGTTCGTTTGAATAAAAGAGTTTATTCACATGTTTCCTAGAATAAAGAAGTTTATTCTCATATGGAATAGGATTCCATAGTTCCTAAATTAAAGTTGTTTAATTTAGATAAGGAATAGGATTCAACTTATTTTATTTTTCCAACAATTTTAAGTTAAAATAAAGGAGTTTATTTTGAACTTGAAATTGGATTCATGTTAATTAAAATATAGGAGTTTATTTTAATTTGGAATTTAACTAAAAATAAAGTAGTTTATTTTTATTCAAAATTGGACAAAATAAAATAAATCTTATTATAATTTAAATTTTGATTAAAATAAAGGATTTTATTTTGTTTCAAATTTGGATTTAATGTTAATTAAAATTGCCCATTAAATTGATATCTATTTATATATTGAACGTTTATTATTCATGAGATGAATGTTATTTATTGATGCATATGTTGATATGTATGATAATAAATGAGATTGATTATAAACTATTGACCAATGTGATTGGATTTTATTTTAGTTAGATGCATGAATGTATGGGTTTTATTAAATGAGATCTGCATAACTCGTCTTCTCTAATTTTTTCTTAATTAAATTCTATCTACATCCTATGTACTTCCCCTTGACTGCTGATCAAGGTTTCTATTTATTTTAAATAGTTTTGTAATAGGAATAGTTAGAATTAGTTTTGAAGAATTAGAGATCAAGGAGCAAGGAGCGCTTGAAGACCCGTTTGTAATAGAGCCCGGAATTTAAATGTAATAGTTATATTTAAATTTAATTCTTGCAGCCTAAGTTTGACCTTTTGGTTCACTTGGTGACTCTATTGAACTAAACTAGAATAAAGTCCATAATCAATCCGAGTAGAATATAGTATTCTATATGTGCATGCTTATACTATATATATATATATATATATATATATATATATATATTATGCAAACATGCTTCGCATGTTAATTAATATGACATGTATTTTATATATGTGTGGGCATGTGCGCTAAACAAGATGAGACAAATAATAACAAACCCCTCGAAGATTTTATATTAAGTCCTAATCGTTCAAAGATATTTGAAATATCGAGCGTCGCCTTCTACCATGATAAAAATAATAGAGTATCAATTAATTATTATAATTTTGTTGTGTCACCACAAGGCTTATCTTAATTTTTTGAGATGTTAATTTTATCACATTTGATACTTATAAAAAAAATTGAACAATGTTGTTTTGTTGTGTCACCAGAAGGATAGTATTTTTCTTTTTCAATATATGGAGTGCTAGGTTGGACTTAACTTGGATAATTTAGATTTGGATGTGCCCCCACTTGATCAAAATAATCTAAGAGGCAAATGTAAAAGGAGTTACATGAAGATGTAATGGACAAGAGTTGTCTACCTATTTATTTATATATAGTTTGTTGTGTCACCACAAGGCTATATACATTTAAAATGGGATCCTTATTCTCACTAGCAAATATTTAATTAGATTTTGCTGAACTATATAAGTGAGGAAATAGCTTGAAGAAAATATTATGAGATATCAATTTAAAATAAGACCTACTTTATTTTGGTAATTAATAAAAGAATGTATGTTAAAATGTTGTTAATTACAAATTTATTCACAGAATTTTACTATGTCTAAATTACTATCACTGCGGAGCATATTTGATGTTATTTAACCGGATCGAATTAAATGGATTAGTTAAGGAATTTGAGAATAGTTCTCATGGCTAAAAAGTTATCTTATATCCTTAATACGCCTATCCTTGCAATGGTTGCAGACAATGCCTCTGAGGAAGAGATTGCTGCTTTTAGAAAGTGACAAGATGATGCAGAGTTGGCTAAATGCATCATGATCGCATCCATGAGTAACGAGCTTTAGCGTCAGCATGAAACTATGGATGCTTTTACTATATTCCTGCACATCAAGTAGTTGATGGTGAGGAAAGTAGGACTGATAGATATCAAATATCTAAGGAGCTCTTTCGATCTAGAATGACCAATGACACTACAGTATAGACAAAAGTCTTTAACATTATAAATTTGATTGAACAATTAGGACAACGAGTTTTATCATGGATGGAGAGTTGAGCCAAGATTTAATCTTCTACTCACTCCCGAACTCCTTTCACAATTGTTGTAAATTTTTTATATGAACAAGCTAGATATCAGCTTCGCTAATTTACTTAACATGTTGAAAAATGTTGAGAGTCACTTTCCAACCAAGAAAGACCAAATCTTACTGGTAGGGCCCAAATGATCTTTTGAAAAGAAGAACGATTCTAAGAAGGTAAATAGATAGGCAAAAACAAAGGATAGTAAAAACAAAGCTGATACGGCTGCAAAGAAGTTTTCTTCCACTTCAATAAGCCTGGACACTAGAAAAGGAACTGCGAGAAGCATCTTGCAGAGGCTAACTAGAAGAAGCTTAGTGAAGCTTCGGTTACAAATACAGGTTTGTTCATAATTGAAATAAAACTTTTGATTAGTTAAGTTTCTACTTAGGTATTGGATAACAGCTTTGGTTCTCATAAATATAGATTTATGGAGGGACCAAGTAGAAGTAAAAAGCTAAAAAAGGGATAAGTAATCTTATGTGTGGAAATGAAGTTAAGGTTGTTACATTAGTCATAAGAACTTATAGTTTAGCATTGCCTACAGACAAGTCTATTAAGTCAATAAGTTGTTATTGTATTCTAGTTCTCTTTAGAAACATTATTTCCATTTTGTTGTTGGACAACAAAATTTTTGGTATTATATTTAAGAACAATTGTTATTCTATTTATAGTAATAATGTTTTGTATATAAATGAAATATTACTTAATGGACTTTGTGTACTTGACTTATGTGAAAAAATTGTTTTGCAAATTAAACAAACTAGTATAAGAAAAGAAGATGATCATTCAAAGAGTTGAACGTTTGTAAATTTGAATCATTTGAAAGGTTCAAAGAATTCAAAAGTGAAATAAATTGGTAAATTATTAAGATTCTTTGATCAGATCGAGGAAGGAATACTTGTACAATGAGTTTCTAGATCATCTCAAATGGTTTTCTCACAATGGATGCCTCCTGATACGCAATAATTGATTGATGTATCTGAAAGGAAAAATTATACCTTGTTAGACATGGTTCAGTTCATAATGATTTTACCAACATTTTAGTAATATATGTTGATATACTACGGATAAGGAATGACATACCAATGCTAAAATAAGTAAAGATAAAGTTGTCTAAACATTCCTCTATGAATGATTTGGGAAGAGTATCTTAATAAGAGATACAAATATATATATATATATATATATGTATGTATTTAAAAGGATGTTCAGCTTAACCCAAAGATTGTATATTCATTTGATGTTAAAGTCGTTTAGCATGGCAAACTCTAAGAGATGCCTTATGATCATGAGCCATGGAGTGTATCTCTCTTAATAGTCCCCATAGACTCCTGAAAAGAGAGATCGCATGAGTAACTATCATGTATGCAATGAAATGTACGAGACCTGATGTTAATCAGTCTTATTCTGGAGAAGATCACTCTAAGACAGTAAAAACATCTTAAAGTAATTAACCATTACTAAGGATGTGATTAAAATTTATGGTGAGTCTGAATTAAAACTAGAGGGCTTAACAGACTCAAGTTTTTTTTTCAGACTAACCAAGACAATGACAAATCCACTTTAGGGTAAGTTGTTATCTTGAATGGTGGTGCAATGAATTGGAAGGTTTCAAATAGCAAAGGGTTCCTGGTTTAAGTGACAAAGACAAAGTATATAGCTGTAAATGAAACTGCAAGATGATTGTTTGGATGAAGAGTTCATTACAGAACTAGGAATAGTTCTTAAGTCTTATCTTGAATCTAAACATGTGTTGCGGCACTTTCATTTGATTAGGGGAATCATTGAAAGTTGGGAAATCATTATAGAGATAATGGACTCTCAAGAACAACTTTACATATCCACTTACTGAAGCTTATCCAACAGCAGGATGATCGTCACTTAGAGAATAAGGGTATGAGATACCATGATGATTGGCTTTAGTGCAAGTGGGAGATTGAAAGTAGTATGCACACAAGCCAATCATGTTTATGATAAAGCATAAATTTTGTAACAATTGTATTCATTTATTAATAAAAGTATTCATTTACTAAAGGATTTAATTTATCTACATGGTGTTTTTATAATATGTGATAAACTCATAGTTTTAAGCAATGCTTTTAGAATCATGATGAGATCATGCTAATGAGATCTAAATTCTTAGATAGCCTAAAACTAAAATTATTCCCAATCGTTGGATTACTAAAAAGAGGATTAGTGAATACGGATAGATTGGTACATACGTTGCTTCCTCATTGGATAAAGATGATTGATCTCATGATCATTTGTGTGGAAACACTAAAGCAAGTATGTAGGTGTTTATTGGAGAATAAGTTCACTGAATGTGGCTCGCTAAGAAATACCTATGGAGTTTTACATGCCTGTCAATAGGAAATCCTGAAGTGAAAGTAGTACAAGTTATCCTTAGACTTGAGATCATCATAGTATCTTGTGTATAATGAATTATACTTTGACTTATTCCTTAAGACCCTTAGGGTATATCAAAGGGTATGCTTGGGTGTAATAAGTTATATATGGAGATAATGAATGATTAATAAAGAATCTACCGCTTCTTGTAAAAGAAGAGAAATGTCGTATGTCATTTGATAAATGACAACTCAGTAGTCCTTGGCGAAGGCAGAATAAAATTAGAGAGGAGATTCTAATTTGCATTATTTGGAGTTGTGCATTAAAGAATCTAAATACATATAATTAAATAAAATAAGACTTGACAGTAAATCCATGTCTTATATTTAATTGGGACATTGTATGGTGGAATGATTGAATTATATGGTAACTATTTACTCAAAGGTTCTTTTATGAGTAATGTTGAAATCTATATTATCTGGAAAGTTGTTGATCGCTAAGGAGGCTTATCCTTATTGTAGAATAAATGTTATTTACTTAAATAAATTATTAGATTTATTTATTTATTTATATAAGATTAGAATTGTTCTAATTGATTTATTCACAACCGGTTTAATATGGAGAACCTAAAGGGTCACACATAAAAGAAAATATTTATATAAAAGTAAATGGCATAATCGTTATAATAAGTTAATTGTATTTAATTTAATCTATTGTAATAGAATAAATTAAATAGCTTAATATTTATTATTTAATATTTTAAAATATTAAATATAAATTAATAAGAGGAGTCTTATTATTATTATTACTATTATTATTATTATTTAATTCTTAAAGGGGTTTGGGAATTAATTAATAAAAGGTACTCTCATTTATTCCTAATAAGATTATGAAGCTAATTAATTAAAAGAGTCTAATTAATTAAAATAAAACTCAATTCCTTAATTGTTTAGAAAGGTTATATATCTAACGAGAATTTTTACATTTAATTTTAAATATTTATTGAATTAAATAAATATTTGAATTAATTTATTTATTGAGTTAAATAAATATTTGATAAATTATTGCATAAAAATTTAATTGTGTTATATTAATTAAATTAATGTATGATAATTTTATGGGTTGAAGATTTAATTTAATGAAATAATTAAATTAAATGAATTGTTTAATGATTATAATATTTGTGTAATAGTGATGTTCTAGTTTAATTTAATAATTAAATTAGAGATGTAATAATTCGTTAAGTAAAATATTAATTTATAATTAAAGTTATAATTATGAGACAAATGTTAATTTGATTGTGATTTAATTGAATTAATTAATCGGTGGTGTGAAAATTGAACTATATTATATGTGTATTATAAAAATAAATTAGAAAGGGTTGGGGAAAGTGAAGCCAAACAAGGCCTTGTGACTCTTCGGTGTTTTAACTGATGAAACCAATCATTTTTATAATTGATAAACTCAATACCTAGTATTATATGTATACATCAGGTTTGGTTTTTACGTACTATTATTCCAAGAGGCTGAGAGTTAGAAAAAAACAAAGAGAAAGGGAGAGATTGAGAGTATTCTCTGAGAGATTTAAGCAACAAGGTTGAAGGTTTTAAGGAGAAGGAGGATTAGATAGACCACTCTAATCATCTTTTTTAAACATAAAATCAAAGGTAATGTTACAATTTTAGTTCTGTGTAATTAGTTTTGGTGAATAATTGGGTTGAATAAGTTTTTTGTAGTTGGTTGTGATGAGCAATTTGATAAATAGATGTTATGTATATGATGTTGGATGTTTATAATATGATAGTTATTGACTAGAAACTATTTTCAGTAAGTATGTCCATGAAGTTATGACATGTATGATTTTGGAGTCAAAATTGGTGTTTAATCTATTTGGTAATCTGTAAATTGGTTGTTAAATATGATAGTATGTTGAATTACGTAAAGAATGCCACTAAAATGGATTAATTTGGTGAATTAACGAAGTCGTAGTGATGTGATTCGTTAAACATGTCAAAATTTGGGTTTTTAAGTATAAACATGATTTTAATCCTTTAAAATTGATTGTTTTAGATGTTTATATTGTTAGAAGTGTGATATGCATGCTTGGTGATGTTGTTAATAAATTTATAGCTTCTAGGTTTGTTGAATTTATGCTTAATTGGGAAAAATTGGGATGTTTGGGTTGAATTGTGAAGATGGGAAGCAGTCTACAAGTTTCTATCTGCATACCAGCGCAGCTGCGCCTACTAAGTTTTTTGGGAATTGAGTAGCTGCGTCGGTGCCAAGGCTTGGTGCAGCGCAGCAGAGCCTTCCCCTAAGCAGAAATAGTTTTTTTTTTTATGTTCCAGTCCATGATATATTGGTTTAACCTAGTCTAATGTTTTTGATATTGTGTTAAACATGTAATAAAGTTCTATAACAGATTGTAAACATGTATTTGATGATTTTAGGTTGAAAAGATAATAACTTGTGAAAATTTTAACTTGTTTATAAAGTCTTGAGATGTTGTTTAAGTGTGATGTTGCTTTACTAGACTTATGATTTCAGACTTATAAATGATGTCAGTGGTCGGAATATGAATTAGGATAACAAGATGAACTTGAATGGGAATTAAACCTATAGGGTTAATGTTAGTTTAACTAATCGGTATTGCGATTCTAATAGTATATGTAGGGTATTTAGCGAGCGTGTGTTATAATTGTGTATCTTACGCATGAGGCAAGTTCTTTATCCCTATCTTGTTTATTATTATGCAAGTTTCTAAACCCTGAGTTTCATTGAGCTAGTTCTTGACCATTATTTCTTATTATTTCAAAGTTTAAATTGTTCATTAATTTAAATGAGACTTTCTAATTTCTTTGAAAGAAACACAGTGGATATACAATGTTTCATTCAATTGTATATTATCTTGATTCAGTCTTTGATTTAAACATCATTATTCGGTACCAAGTTATTGTATGAAACTTTGAATGGCTAGTGAAACCTTATTCATTCGACTAGTCCATAGTTGATGAGTGTTCTAAAATTCTAGAACCATTGTTAAAGCTAATCTAAACTAAACTTTCTTTAGTGTGGATTCCTAAGTTAAACTGAGATGAACAATCCTATTATAGGGGATTACTTACGCGTTAGTGTTAACATATTTGTGCACAATACATGGTACGAAGGGTTTATCCCCCTAAGTACAAGGAGAAAGGTTCATATAGTCTAACGAATGTTAAAGGTTGAAGTAGAAATACTTAATAACCTAGGACATAGTTCATGGTCTTGAGACCCTCAGATATATATATTTTGCTCTAATTTTCTAATATTGATTCAAAGGTTTAGTTATTTATTATTCAGTATTCATTTTCTACACTTATAATGTTATTATTGTCATCATTATATTTGTGAGCAGTTGTTTGCTCACTCTTGTATATAATACATTGCAACTAAGGTTGAAAGATCAAACGAGTTGTGCACTAGTAAAGGCAAAGACAAAGCAACCAAGTGATGAAGACTTGCTTAATTTTATTTAACAGAATTTATGTTATGAGACTTATTTGTTTATATGATGTATTCCGCAAATTTATGTAATAATTTAAGGTTAGATTACCTGGGATTTGTTTTAAGTTGATGGGGAGGATTATTGTTTAAGTTATTTAGCTTATGTCTTTATCCTTGATTACGGGTTGTTGGATGTGATTATTTTGGATAATGAGCACCAAATACTATGGGAATGAAGCACCCGATTTGGGGGTGTCACAGTTGCCTACATCTATAAATAAGAGGAGTCTTATTATGGGTGAGGGTGATGTTTTTCACAACACACGTGAATGATTTTTCCAAGAGTTAGGGGAGTACGTATTTTCTATAGAGATAGAAAAACTAGGGTTTTGCAAAACACCCATCTTCTTGAATACTTCTTCTTCCTTGGTAAATCACCTCTAGAGGCCAAACACTTAGGTGGCTAATGTTGATCAAAGGAAGGAATCAAACCCGGTAGATTCAAGTTGAATGCGAAATGGATTGGAGGTGAACTTCTACTTGAGGAAGCTAGTTCTACAAGGGTATGAATTTAATCTTCATCTCTTTTCATCTAATTAATAATTGTTCATAAAGGATGATCCAGGTATATGGTTTATAAAATTTTAAAACTCTATTTTTTATGCTTCCGCTTTACTTTGATGCAATTTGATTGTGTTCATGAATATTACAAACCTAACAAGAATTGCATTTGTTGCCCTATCATCGGCAGGTCATTAAGATGGCTATAAAATTTGAAGAAATAGCCTTCATCCACATTCCTCAAAATCAAAATGATTTCGCAAATGCACTAGCAACCCTGGCTTCCTTAATCAACATGTCTGCAAGGTTATGAATCCCAACTATCAAATTTACAAGCCAGATGGCACCAGCCTATAGAAATTACATTGGAGAAGTATCTGATGAAATACCTCCTATTAAATAGCCTTGGTACCAGGATATCAAAGAATATCTTCGGGATGGATCTACACCCATTGGGGTAAGTCAAGATGAAAGAAAGCGGATCCAAAAGATGGCCATGAAATTCTATTTAAGTGGAGATGCACTTAACAAAAGGGATACTGGAATAGGCCTTCTAAGTTACCTAGACAAAGATCAATCCCAAAGACTTATGGATGAAGTCCACAGTGGAGTATGTGGTCCACATATGAGCAGTCCTTTACTTGCCAAAAAGATATTGAGAATAGGGCATTATTAGATATCTCTCATAGCGGATTGTGACGATCATGTTAGGAGATGTTATCAATGCCAAATCCATGGAAATGTTATGCAGGCGGCTCCTCCAAACAAACTGAATAATATGAGTTTGCCATGGCCCTTTTCCATGTGGGGGATAGACGTGATCGGACCAATAAAACCCAAAGCCAGTAATGGTCATCGATTTATCTTCACCATGATCGATTACTTCACCAAATGGGTAGAAGGTGCCTCTTTTACCAAAATCACAACAGAAATAATGTAATCTATCTATACGGACAACCGGAGGTGATCGTATCTGACAATGCTAAGAATATGAACAATCAGATGATGAATGAATTATGCAGTAAGTTCCACAGCAAACATCTTAATTTCGTCATCTATCATCCCAAGATGAACGGAGCTGTTGAAGCAGCCAACAAAAATATCAAAAAGATCATGCAGAAAATGTCCTCCAATCACAAAAGATGGCCTGACTTATTGCCTCTAACTTTGTTAGCTTATAGAACGTCAATGCGCACTTCTACTGGGACTACCCCCTACTCATTGGTCTATGGCATGGAAGCAGTACTCTCCATAGAAGTGGAAATGGAATCATTAAGAGTATTGATAGACTCTCAAATGGAAGAAGATCAATGGATGCAAGAGTGGTATCACCAATTATCTCGGATAGATGAGAAAAGGGCGGAAGTCATCTTCCATGCGCAGTTATATTAGCAGAGGATTACTAAATCCTACAACAAAAAGGTCCAGATTAGGCAATTCAAAGAAAAGGACTTGGTGCTGAAGAAGATCCTCTCTAATTAAGATGAAGCCAAAGGAAAATTCTCCCCAAACTGGGAAGGCCCTTTCATTGTTAAGGAAGTATTGTCAAGAGGAGCCCTTAGATTGCAAGAAATGGATGGTGAAGAATTCCCCCAGCTCATCAATTCAGAAAACGTGAAAAGGAACTATGTCTAAATCACATGCAAACCGTCATCCTGGTTCTGTGAAAAAAAAATCAAAATCAAAAATCAGATCAAAGCAATTTAGGACTTTACTACTAAGCCTGAACTATGAAAGACCTGATCTCCCCCCATCAATGGGAGTACTTAGGCAGCCATTTATGATTAGGTTAAACCAAGCAAAAACCCAAAAAACCTACTCAAACCCAAATAAACACTTTTCAAACCGTTCAGACCAAGCCTGAACTACGAAAGACCTGATCTCCCTCAATCAATAAGAGTACGTAGGCAGCCTTCTATGGTGCGGTCTAACCTTCAAAAGAAACAGCCAAACACTTTAACTATAAACTCAAATACCCAATTAAATATAGTCTCAAGATACCAAACCATACATAAAACCCAAATCTTATAAAGCCTCCACGATCCACGAACCATTCTGAGAGACTCTTCAACATCTCAATATCAATTCATCAAGAAAGAGCTCGTGATGCATTAAGACAAAAAGTCACAAAGAAAGTGGCAATCATCGAGCAATGATCAAAACATATCCAAAAGGGAAGTGAATCAAAATATATTTTCTTGCCATATAATACTATTTAATATATACAATGTGTCATGTACATAACAAAAATGGTTAACCTAGTCTATGTAGGAAAATAAAAGCTAGTCTATAAACCTGCAGTCAAACGGGACAGCAAATCCAACATCGCATCCTTCTCTGAAGATGGAGGTGCATCTCTGAGCTCCTGTCATGCAGTCTCAATGAGAGCTAAAAGATCTACAGCAGTCTACAGAGTAATGCCATGATCATCTATAAATGCACTCATATATGTGACAATGACCTACGTATATGATCTGAGAGCGGTACTATTAGCAACAAAAACATCCCTGGTAACGTCATCAACACCAATGCCCTAGCCTGATCCCTCTTAAAGGTCAGAAATTGTATCATCTACTCTAAAGACTCTACAAAAGGTGGGGAAAAATAGCTAAAGAAATAGGAATGTCACTGACCAGAGCTACTGTCAAACCAGCAAATAGCTCATCCTCTATGGAAGAAACATGATACTCCATAGACTCCTCCTCATTCAAATCAGTGCTAGGCTCTGATAAACAACCATAGCAGATGGAATGTCTGCCTCCAACCACGCAGAATACTCTGAGGATCGACCCGAGTGACTCTCTGAAAAATTAACCCTCTCTTGATGGGTCCAATAATCATAAAATCTGGCTAGATCATCCTCTGACAAAGACAAGGCTGATGATCGCAGACCTGAAGCTCCATCAAAAGGATGAACATCCTAGAACTAATCAAACTGTCCCATGACAGCTAGTGGATGATATGTAGTCACCCCTCTCAGACCAGCCAAGGGAAAGAAGTCCATACCCATGGCATGAGTAACAAAACTATAAGGGGAGCTGAATCTTGAACAAGGCATGATGGAAAAATGATCCTTAATCATAGTCAGGAAAAAAAACCAAGATGTTGCATCTATACAATCAGCTGGTCGGAAGGAGTAAGACATGGTTATCTCATATGTAAAGCAGTACAAGTGGTGTCTAAAAGTGCCAATCAATCTCAGATGCATCATAAACTAGACATATAATACGGCACTGCCTCTGAAAAATCAAGTAATATGGGTACGGCAGAATGTGGCCGACATCAAAGTCTCTGCTAAGATCATAGGAAAGATGGTATGACCCTCCCTCAAAGCTCTCACTATAGTGATCAAGCCAATTTCCAGGTGATCCATGTAGAGTGGCATGTACAGATATGATATAATGCACATCAAGAAAGTATCTACTCGGGCAACCCTCCACTCATACTCAAAAATGGTGAAATCTGCTGAGTATACTAAATAGTTGTGTGTCGACCCAAAATGATCAATCAAGAAATCCAAGGACACAACATGTCCTAAGGTTATCTCATCCAAGATTACTGTACAGCGTAAACCTGTCAATGTCATGAACTATCGTCTAAACTCACCAACAACCACTTTAGCACAGGGCCTATCCAACAAAAAATCTATGATGCGTTCATACTCCTCCAATGTAGGAGTCAATTCATGAGTCCAGAATCTAAAGACCTGCCTCTCGGAAATCCAGCAAGATAACATCTCCTCTACAAAACCCATCGGAACCTGGAAGATCAGGAAGGCTATGGAGTGTCTCAGCATATGATCAATGGTCATCCGATCCAAATGAGAAAAACTATCATACCAAAACCTCAAAGATGAGGCTATCAAGGTGGGCGAGCTATGCTCAATATGGGTAACAATGAATGAAGACATCTGTAGAACCATATCATGAGACCATCCAAAGGTCAATGCTAAACTCAATAATATGCATGTATATCCATGACATATAGTGCATGCATCATGATAAATGACAATATGATGCAATAAATAAAAATATTATACATACATTTCTAGATACATCATCTAATAAAGATTAAATACATCATCTCTATCTACAACTGAAAATAAAAAGTACAGGGAAATGGGGCACATCTGCCCAATAGTTAACAGAGGCCTGTCAAAAGAGATAACACGAGCCTATCAAAAGAAATCTATGATATCTACATCATCTAGCCGATCAACCTACTGTAACTCCTCATGAGTTACCGTATCTCTTCCAGATGGAATATCGGGTCGATATAGAGGGGGATCTGTGTTAGGATTGTATATAACGCGATTACATAATCAAATCATATAAAAGAGTGCAAAAGTACGATAAATTGGAATTTTAAATTTTCATACATTCTCATATCATGGTCATGCTTTGTGCGTAATTATCAATATAAACGAAGAAGAAGAAAATCATAATTATACCCTTGAAGATTCGAGCTTCCTCAGGTACAAGTTCAACTCCTAGTCTTTCGTGGTCTCCTTAAATATGCGAGATTGGATTCCTAACTTTGATCAACGTTAGACACCCAAGTGTTTGGCCTCTAGAGGTGATCCACCAAGAAAGAACAAAAACTTAAGAAGAATGGTGTTTGGCTAAACCCTAGTTTTTCCTATCTCTGATAAAAAAAAAGGTGTACTCTCCTAACTCTTGGAATAAAGTGCGTAACTTATGTCTTGCGCCACCCTCTCTCCATAAAAAGACTTTCTTATTTATAGATGTAGGGACCCTCCTAAACTATTTAGGAATAGGGTTTTATTTAATTAATTAGGCTTCCTAATCTCATTAGGAATAATTAATTAAACCTTTTAATTAATTAGCCTCTTGTAGACACTCAAAATATATGTATTCATGTTACTAACCTTATAGGAGGGCAGAATCGTCTTCCAGAGATAACCCTAGAGGTCAAATCAGCTCAATCCTGGAGATAACCCTGGGATACTCAATTTTCAATCTCAGAGACAACCCCGAGATACTTAGTTTCAGTCCTAGAGACAACCCCGTGAGTTTTAGTTCCAACCTTGGAGACAACCCGGAGGAATGCAGTCGTATTTTCGGAGATAACCCCGAAAAAGCTCATTTTTAATCCCCAGAAGTCAGCTTCATCCTCGGAGATAACCCCAAGGCACTCAATTCCGACCCCGGAGATAACCCTGGGAGGTTAGGCATACCTTAGAGATAACTCTGAGGACATTCGGTACTCACAGCAGCCCAATCTCAGAGATAACCCTGAGCAACGACTGCTAAATCAGCCCAGAGCCAGAGATAATCCTGGTGAGGGGCAAAATCATCATTTCTCCACCTCGATCCCACATTTATGTCATCTCAACAACAATTCAACACACAATTTACATAGAAGTGTCCTACAAGAACCATAGCTCAAAATCCCGAGTGACTACTACACAGGACAGCACACCGGATAGAATTTAAAGACCTAAAGATCTGGTCATGGACCCATCTTCTCAGCTTCGTACAACCTCTTATCCCATGTCATTGTGTAGCTCTCGATAATAGCATTCCAAAAAGGTATTATACACCTCAATTGGATGCCCAAATTAAAAATTATGAAGGTTCGAGCGGAATGACACGTTGCTGAGTAGTACACACCATTGAGAGACGACAGGCCCCGTGGAGCTCGGGGCACCACAATGTAGCCATGAAGTGGACCTATGGGCGCAAGACTGCGGCTCCCCCTTCTATAAATAAAGGGCTTGGGGTGGCGATTTTAAGAAGAGAAAAGGCGAGGAAGCCCTGTCCATTTCACTCCATACACACTTCTAAGAGATAAAGGAGAGGAAACCTTGTCCATTTTACTCTGTACTTTGAGTGCTTTCTCTTTTTAAACACTTGTGAGCTTGTATTTTGCTATATTTTACCAGTGGAAACCTAGTATTCATTCATTTAAAGCCATCTAAAGTCTTTTTGGCAGCCCACTTTAAGACACCTCAGATTTCTTAAAGCCTTTCTCCACTTTCATTCACACAGTTATTCACATTGAGAGTCGTGTTGTGTGCGTATGCCTGGACCGTCAATCCGTGGCTTTTATTGCTTATATATATATATATATTATCGAGTTATACCTCGATTGAGCCCGAATATAATATTCGGAGCGTTTACCACTTTTATATATATATAAATACTTATATATATTATTCTCGAATTTGAACACTCGACTAAGCCTGGATAGACACATCCGGTGCGTTTACTACTTATATATATATATATATATATATATATATATATATATATATATATATATCCTCAAATCTCGATTGAGCCTGGTGTTAGGTTTATAATATTCATGAACGCAATCAAATTGCACAAATTAAGCGAAAACATGATAAAATAGAGTTTTAAAATTTTACAAACCACATACCCGGATCATCCTTTATGCATAATTATTAATTAAACGAAAAGATAAAGAACAAGAATTATACCTTGAAGATTAGAGCTTCCTCAGGTACAAGTTCACCTCCAAATCCTTTCGCGTTCAACTTGAATCCACCGAGTTTGGTTCCTTCCTTTGATCAATGTTAGCCACCCAAGTGTTTGGCCTCTAGAGCTGATCCTCCAAGGAAGAAGAAAGATTCAAGAAGATGGGTATTTGGCAAAACACTAGTTTTTCTATCTCTCGTAGAAAAAGGTGTACTCTCCCAACTATTAGAATTACGTATTCACATGTTTTGTGAAAGTGTCAACCAACCTCACCCATAATAAGACTCCTTTTATTCATAGATGTGGGCAACCCTCCTTAACAATTAAGGAATTGGGTTTTTTTTTAATTAATTAAACTCCTTTAATTAATTATGCTCCCAATCTTATTAGGAATAAATAATTAAAATCTTTTAATTAATTAGCATCCTAATCTTATTAGGAATAAATGAGAGTACTTATATTAAATTAATTTCCACCTCTTTTGAAATTAAAATAATAATAATTGTAATAATATTAATAAGACTCCTCTTATTAATTTATATATTTAATATTTCAAAATATTAAATAATAAATATTAAGCTATTTAATTTATTCTATCACCATAGATTAAATTAAATACATTTAATATATTATTACGATTATGCCATTAACTTCTTAAATAATTATTTTTCCTTTTATGGTGTGACCCTTT
Source organism: Panax quinquefolius (assembly GCA_020205615.1). Taxonomy (NCBI): domain Eukaryota; kingdom Viridiplantae; phylum Streptophyta; class Magnoliopsida; order Apiales; family Araliaceae; genus Panax; species Panax quinquefolius. Next base: position 41,803,171 of record CM035157.1, on the reverse strand, counting down.
AGGTTCTCCATATTAAATCGATTGTGAATAAATCAATTAGAATAATTCTAATTTTATTTAAATAAATAAATTAAACAATTTATTTAAATAAATAGTATTTATTCTACAATAGGGATAAGCCTCCCTAGCGATTAACGACTTTTCAGATAATATAAATTTCAACATTAATCATAAAAGAACCTTTAAGTAAATAGTTACCGTACAATTCAATCCTTCCACCATACAATGTCCCAATTAAATATAGGACATGAAATTACTGTCAAGTCTTATTTTATTTAATTATATGTATTTCGACTCTTAAATGCACAACTCTAAATAATGCAAATTAGAAACTCCTTTCTAATTTCATTCTTCCTTGGCCAAGGACTACTAAATTGTCATTTATCGAAACACATAGGACATTTCTCTTCTTTTATTAGAAGTGGTAGATTCTTTTTTAATCATACATTATCTCCATGTACAACTTATTATATCCAATCATACCCTTTGATACACCCTAAGGGTCTTAAGGAATAAGTCAAAGTATAACTCATCATACACAAGATACTAAGATGATCTCAAGTCCAAGGATCACTTATACTACTATCACTACAGGAATTCCTATTGACAGGAAAGTAAAACTCCATTAGGTATTCCTTAGCGAGTCACGTTCAGTGAACTTATTCTCTAATAAGCACCTACATACTTGCTTTAGTGTCTCCACACAAATGATCATGAGATCAATCATCCTCATCCAATGAGCAAACAACGTATGTACCAATCTATCCGGATTCACTAATCCCAATTAAGTAATCCAATAATTGGGAACTATTTTAGTTTTAAGCTTTTTAAGAATTTAGATCTCATTAGAATGATCATCATCATTATTCTAAAAGCATTACTTAAAATTATGGGTTTATCACATATTATAAAACAGCATCATGTAGATAATTAAAAGCCTTTAATAAATTAATACTTTTTATTAATAAATGAATAAGATTGTTACAAAGTATATGCTTTATCATCATATATGATTGGCTTGTGTACATACTACTTTCAATCTACCACTTGCACTAAAGCCAATCTCCATGGTATCTCATAACTTTCTTCTCTAAGTGACGATTAACATGTTGTTGGATAAGCTTTAGTTAATGGATATGTAATGTTGTTCTTGAGAGTTCACTATCTCTATAGTGATTTCCCATCTTTCAATGATTCCTATAATCAAATGAAAGTTCCACAACACGTGTTTAGATCCAAGATGAGACTTAGGAACTATTCCTAGTTCTGTAATGAACTTTTTATCCAAAAATCAACAAGCAGCTTCATTTATTGCTATATACTTTTTCTTTATCATTAAACTAGCAACTCTTTGCTATTTGAAACCTTTTCAATTCACTGCACCACCATTCAAGGTAACTCTTTACCTTAAAGTTGATGTTTTGTCTTCTTGGCTTGTCTAAAAAAACTTGAGTCTGTTAAGCCCTCTACTTTTAATTCAGACCCACCATGAATATGATCACATCCTTAGTGCCGGTAAAGTACGTTAAGATGTTTTTCACTGTCTTACAGTGATCTTCTCCAGAATATAACTGATCAACATCAGGTCTCGTACATTTCATTACATACATAATAGTTACTCATGAGATCTCTCTTTTAGGAGTTTGTGGAGACTATTAAGAGAGATACACTCCATGGCTCTTCAACATGAGACATCTTTTGGAGTTTGCCATGCTAAACGACTTTAGCATAAAATGAATATATGTTTCTTGAGTTAAGCCGAGCATCCTATTAAATCTATATATATAGATTTGTATTCCCAAATACTATACTCTTCCCAAATTATTCATGGAGGAATGTTTAGACAACTTTAACTTTACTGATTATAGCATTAGTATGTCATTCCTTATCCGTAATATATCAATATATAATACTAAGAATGTCATGACGCTCCCACTGACCCTTTTTTACACACTAGGTTCATTCTTGTTTTTGATAAATCAAACTCTTTTGATTGTTTCATCAAAATGAATGTTCCATTTTTGAGAAGCCTGCTTCAATCAATTTCTCTGAGTGTTTACAATTCTTACCTCATCGTATGTAACTGGATCATCATCATCTATGATGCGTACCTCATCATCATCATCTATGATGAATCCATACCTCCCTTGTATCTTCAGTACTATTCCAGATTTACGATTCGGTTGTGGTACAATAAGTCTATCTACAAGTTCCTCATATTTAACTTGTAATGTTTTGTGGTTCTTGAACTCTTCAAGATCTATTATCCTCCCACTAGCCCCTTTAATGATAAATACCTTTATCTTAGAAGGTAGCGTGTTTCGCAACAAACACCTTTTTCTAAGTAGGATTATAGAACATATACCCTAAACTTACTTTAGGATGTCCCACAAATCTGTACTTGTCAAATCTTGTCCCAAACTTATCCTTTGAAATCTTTTTCACATAAGTTGGACAACACATTATCTTAACACACTTAAGATTAGGAATCGTCTCTATCCATAACTCTTATAGAGTCTTGGGGTCAAATTTTGAGGTTACCTTTTTCCTAGATTTGCAGCCATTTATAGGGTATGACCCCAGAAGGATACTGGAATTTCAGTAAAATCATTATGCACCACACCATGTCCAACAAGGTACGATTTTTCCTTTCAGATACATCAATTAATTATGGCGTATCAGGAGGCGTCCATTGTGAGAAAATCATTTAAGATGATCTAAAAACTTATTGGACAAGATACTTCCTTAATCCGATCAAAGAATCTTAATACTTTGCCAATTTCTTTCACTTCTGAATTCTTTGAACCTTTCAAATAATTCATACTTGTATTTCAACAAATACACACATTCAACTCTTTGAATGATCATCTCCTTTTCTTATATTAGTTTGTTCAATTTGTAAAATAATTTTTTACGTAAGTCAAGTATACAAAATCCATTAAGCAATATTCCAATTCTATACAAAACATTATTATTATAAATAGAACAAAAATTATTTTTAAATATAATACCAAAGATTTCATTATCCAACAACAAAATGGAAATAATGTTTCTAACAAGAACTGGAATACAATAACAACTTATTAACTTAATAGATTTTCCCGTAGGCATTGTTAAACTATAAGTTTCTATGGCTAATGTAGCAACCATTGCTTCATTTCCCACACATAGGATTACTTATCTTTGTTTAGCTTTCTACTTCTGCTTGGTCCCTTCATAAATCTATATTTATGATAACCAAAGTCAGTATCCAATACCCAAGTAGAACCATGATTAAAGAAAAAATTATTTTAAATCATGAACAAAATAGTATTTGTAACCGAAACTTCACTAAGCTTCTTCTAGTCAGCCTCTGCAAGATGCTTCTTGCAGTTTCTTTCCAATGTCTAGGCTTATTACAGTGGAAGAAAAATCATTTGCTATCCGTATCAGTTTTTTTCTTATTATCCTTTGTTTTTGCCTTTCTATTTACCTTCTTTGAATTGTTCTTCTTTTCAGAAGATCATTTGGCCCCTACCAGTAAGATATGGTCTTTCTTGGTTGGAAAGTGACTCTTAACATTTTTCAACATGTTAAGCAAATCAGGACGGCTGATATCTAGCCTGTTCATGTGAAAAATTCACAACAATTATGAGAGGTGTTCGGGAGTGAGTGCAAACTCAAATCTTGGCACAACTCTCCATCCATGACAAAACTCATTGTCCTAATTGTTCAATCAAATTGATACTGTTAAGAACTTTTGTTTGTACTATGACGCCCCCAAAATAGGTCCAATCCATCCAACCTATTCTTAGTCGCCAAATACATGGTACAGAAAACAACTACAACTTTATTACTACAATTGTCATGCAAAATACAACAACACATATGTTGTGAGTTTTGATATAAATATATACCAACTGTGACTCTCATCCCAACCTTGGATAGCACGTCACAATGGCACCTTACATAAAGGTACAGTCACTAACTGTTTTAGAAATTAAAATCTTTGGGAAGTGCTCAAGGAAACCTACGTACATGGGAGGCCATGCATCTAAGTTATAATAGATATCATATAACTGGAGAATTATCCTTGGTTGACCCAATAGACTCCAAAGAAAAATGAGAAGATTACTATCATGTTCTTTGCAATGGTGAGTCTTCTCTTGACATATAACTATCTCCACTATCTGCAATTGAAAATTATATTTCAACCAAACTCCAAGATTTTATAGGTAGTGCTCGTAGATATACTCAGCAAGTGGATGTGCACAACCCTGTCTTATGATAACACGAGGTTGTATGTCATTAGACATCTTGTATGATAGTGGCAAAACACCCTTCCAACGTTGGGTTCACCTCACCCTATTTGGTTCACCAAAATTAAATATCAAATGACGTATATAATACGACACACTTATCTAAAGTTCTCAATAAAATTATTTCCATACTATTTAGGGAGAACCTCAACAGCTATAGACCACCGTTCTATTCCCCTGTTACCCCCTCTTGACCCAGCTACACTCTTGTTACCTTAAAGGAATTGTGAAGCAAAAAGGGTGAGCACAAATAGCCCAGTAAAGAATATCATGACTAAAGTTAATTAAATTATCAATAGCCTTTGTTAGTAATCAGAGATTTAGAACTTATGGTAGATGATAAAACTTTTCAACCATAGTTGCAGTGGAACGAGCAATCCATTAGAAGAGTCAAATAGACCATAAAGTCTATTATCTTCTCCATGTTCAAAGTCCACCAACAATGTTTTATCCATGTAACATCAATCAACAGTTCCTGTCCACAATCATATGAATAACTCATAATCATATTTCTGGTTCTAAATTCCTCTTCTCATCTAGGACGAAGATAATTTTCATCACATGTCTTTACCCGAAACATCAAAGATCATGGTTATACCAAATCACAGTTCATGTTCATAATCATACTAATAAGTTCATCTTTGCACTACGGGCCAAAGATATTCATTAACAGTTCATCATTGTACTACAGGCCAAAGATATTCAACAACAGGTCATCTATGCACTACAGGCCAAAGATATTCATCAACAGTTCATCTTTGCACTACAGGCCAAAGATATTCAATAATAAGTCATCTTTGCACTACAGGCCAAAGATATTCAACAACATGTCATCTTTGCACTACGGACCAAAGATATTCATCAACAGTTCATCTTTGCACTACAGGCCAAAGATATTCAACAACAGGTCATCTTTGCACTACAGGCCAAAGATATTCATCAACAGTTCATCTTTGCACTACAGGCCAAAGATATTCAATAATAGGTCATCTTTGCACTACAGGCCAAAGATATTCAACAACAGGTCATCTTTGCACTACGGGCCAAAGATATTAATATCTCAAAGAAATATATAATCATTTCAGAATTTATATAAACAATAATTATAATCATGTTGATCAATTTACCTTTGCACTTAAGCTAAAGATAATCGTTTATAAATTCAATGGTCATGATCATACCAGTCAATAATTCATCTTTACACTACTGGCCAAAGAGAACTCATAGTCACGATCATACCAATAATCTACCCATCTTTACACTCAAGTGAAAGAGAAATTCCATCACCAGGGTTATAAAAATGTTATATATGATAATAAAAACAATATAATCAAAACATGGATTTAATTTTAAGAGCAATATGCATAAATCAACGATAATTTGGTCAGAAAAAGAAATTAATTTTGTCGTGAATAGTACCTCATAAATAGTAACTCGTGAATAGTAACTCATGAATAGTAATTCATGAATAGTACTTCATATTCGTACATAATACCGTATACGTAAATAATGTCATATACGTAAATAGTGTCATATACATGAATACTGCCGTATACGTGAATAGTGTTGTATACGTGAATAGTAACCCCGACACGAAAAGATAAAGTTTCACAATAAAATCCATATCAATATTTATAACACCTTAATCTAAATGTTATAAATCACTTAATAATCTCATAATCTAATATTATAAATATTACAATAATATTTTAATCATTTCATAAACTTATAAAAAATTTATTTTAATTGTTTACACTTTACTAATTAATGCATTTAATCATCCTAAAATGCCAAACTCCTAAGATTTCGTCACCAATAACCAAAACCCTCATCAAAAATCTACATATACCTTATATAGGATTCTCAAGCCATAAAATCCTATTTTCTAATTTTCTTACTTCACCTAACATATTTAATTCATTTACTCATAACTAGTCCATTTTCATGAAAAATAACAAATCAGTACAAACAAATTTTCTTTTCTGGGATTTAGCGTAATATAGTCCCATATTGAATATATATTTTCTCGTAAATTTTAAAATTCATTTACTATTTTTATATGGCCAAAATCGCCGAATATTTAGACATTTATCATAAATTTGTCGTTTGTCCAGAAATTCTAAAATTTACAGAGTATACTTTTGTTATATACATGTACTCCCAATAAAAATTTCACCAATTTTGGAGTTAACCACAAGGAGTTATAAGGGTTTACTTTTAAAATAGTCTTTTCCCATAAAATTCATAAATTATAATTTATACATCCAAAAATTGCCATTTTTGGACACAATCTAGAAAACTCATCAAATTATCATTTCAAATTTTTCCAGAATTTTTGAAGGTCGGAAAAATTATGAAACTGAAAAACATAATAACCTTTACAATCCCTTACCTCAAAAGAGCAGTATTTCTGACTGGAATATCGGATATAACGCTGAAGGAAACTTACACTGATTAGGAACTCTCAAAGTATCTAAATACTCACAAAAATAAGCTCGATAATATAGAGAGAGAAAGCTTATGTTTCTGGTGTGATTTTCAATTCTAACCTAAGCACCTATTTATAGGAAAATGCTAGAACGCCAAAGAAGACTAAATTAATAAAATATTAATATAAGTTTTCTTCCTACGCATGCCCACTTTGAAAATTCTTAGCCCACCAAATTTGAAGAATTAATTCAGCACATGTTTTCAAATAAAAACAAAAGTGGTTCCCACCCACAATTTTAATAAAAACTATTTTATTTTCCGAAATTTCAGTAATTCATAATAAATAACCTTTTATCAGAAAAATACGAATTTTATGTCCATTCCACACAAAATCAAATTCTCTACAACTTTGTAGCTTTAAATTTTTCCAAATTCTAGACATAAAATATCTGAAATCCACAAACGGATGATTTTTAACACCTTTTAAAATCCATAACAAATCATGCGTTAATTTTTAACGGTTCAAAATTTGTGGACATATACTCAACTTATATATATATATATAACATATCCAAAAATCACAACGATCAAACGGTCGTATTAAAATTATAACTCACGCAATAGAGCTTTAAGAACACTGATTTGATTTTTAATACCTCCATTCCGACAAAAATACTGATAAAATACCTCAACATTAATTCCTTCAATTATATCCACATAAAAATAAATATTTCCTTATCATATAAATCAATAAATAATTATTCACAAATAATATTACAGAATCACAATAATGACAACCAAGCCGTTCCCAAGAAAGAGGGGGTTTTCCGATAAGGATTTCTCCTTACTGTCTCGCAATTAGGTGACCAAACCTCTCCTTGACAGAACTTTCTAGACATTACCAATAATGATATCTAATAATATTATGCAAATAATATGAATTATTGATCTGATAATGGGAAATACTGTGCAGTGAATATTATTGAAACAACAATAATATAAAATATCAACGCAGCAATTATTGAACCAATAAAATAAAATATTGAACAGTAATTACTGTAACAATTATTGAGTAGTGCCTTCATACGTAAGAATCAATAATTCAAAAATATTGTGCAATACCGTGTGCTATTGTGTAACCACGCGTATTACTGTATTTTAACCACCAAGTAATTAACGGTAACAATTATGTCGTTATTTATAAAAACTCAAACTTTTCGTTTTCTTCATCCGGCAGTTATTCTGTTATGGGGCCCACAAATGGCTACGTCGTCGTACAAATATTCCCCGACAGTAAGAATATTCCACGACCAAACGAATATTCCCCGACAACAATGAGTATTTTATAGTCACTTGCTTATTTTGAAAATATTCATATCTCACCCTTAACTTTATCTTTTTATCAATTTAACCACTTACTGAATAACAATTATAAGAAAAATTAAATACTTTTATTTCATAAAATTCAGGATCTTACAATCTCCCCTCCTTATGAAATTTAGTCCCCAAAATTTACGTACCTGGTATTTCAAAGAGTTGAGAATACCTTGCTTTCATTTTAGATTCTATCTTCCTTGTCATCATGATTTCTCCATTGCTCATCTCCTGTATTTCAGATATCATTCTAGAATACAGCTTCAAAACAAAGGTTAATTAACATATCACAATTTGTCAACTTACGTAAGAAAATTTAGCTTAGGTAGGACACACTAGCGAAGGGTTTACTCATCTCTCCTCTCCCTAGTTCTATTTCCCGATCTCCGCCAGAGATCATATCCCTAAGCTCTGATACCAACTATGACGGCCCCAAAATAGGTCCAATCCATCCAACCTATTCTGAGTCACCAAATATATGGTACAGAAAAAACAACTATAACTTTATTACTACAATTGTCGTGAAAAATACAACAACACATATGTTGTGAGTTTTGATACAAATATATACCAACTGTGACTCTCATCCCAACCTTGGATAGCATGTCACAATGGCACCTTACATAAAGGTACAGTCAATAACTGTTTTAGAAATTAAAATCTTTGGAAAGTGCTCAAGGAACCATTCGTACATGGGAGGCCATGTAGCTAAGTTATAATAGATATCATATGACTGCAGAATTATCCTTGGTTAACCCAATAGACCCCAAAGAAAAATAAGAAGATTACTATCATGTTCTTTCCAATGGTGAGTCTTTTCATGACATATAACTATCTTCACTATCTGCAATTGAAAATTATATTTCAACCAAACTCCAAGATTATATAGGTAGTGCTCGTAGATATACTCAGCAAGTGGATGTGCACAACCCTGTCTTATGATAACATGAGGTTGTATGTCATTAGACATCTTGTATGATAGTGGCAAAACACCCTTCCAACGTTGGGTTCACCTCACACTATTTGGTTCACCAAAATTAAATATCAAATGACGTATACAATACGACACACTTATCTAAAGTTCTCAATAAAATTATTTCCATACTATTTAGGGAGAACCTCAACAGCTATAGACCACCGTTCTATTCCCCTGTTACCCCCGCTCGACCCAGCTACACTCTTGTTACCTGAAAGGAATTGTGAAGCAAAAAGGGTGAGCACAAATAGCCTAGTAAAGAATATCATGACTAAAGATAATTAAATTATCAATAGCCTTCGTCAGTAATCAGAGATTTAGAACATATGGTAGATGATAAAACTTTTCAACCATAGTTACAGCGGAACGAGCAATCCATTAGAAGAGTCAAATAGACCATAAAGTCTATTATCTTCTCCATGTTAAAAGTCCACCAACAATGTTTTATCCCTGTAACATCAATCAACAATTCCTGTCCACAATCATGTGAATAACTCATAATCATATTTGTGGTCCTAAATTCCTATTCTCATTCAGGACGAAGATAATTTTCATCACAGGTCTTTACCTGAAACATCAAAGATCATGGTTATACCAAATCACAGTTCCTGTTCATAATCATACTAATAAGTTCATCTTTGCACTACGGGCCAAAGATATTCATTAATAGTTCATATTTGCACTACAGGCCAAAGATATTCAACAACAGGTCATCTTTGCACTACATGCCAAAGATATTTATCAACAGTTCATCTTTGCACTACAGGCCAAAGATATTCAATAATTGGTCATCTTTGCACTACGGGCCAAAGATATTCAACAACAGGTCATCTTTGCACTACGGGCCAAAGATATTCATCAATAATTCATCTTTACACTACAGGCCAAAGATATTCAACAACAGGTCAACTTTGCACTACAGGCCAAAGATATTTAATAATAGGTCATCTTTGCACTACGGGCTAAAGATATTAATATCTCAAAGAAATATATAATCATTTCAGAATTTATATAAACAATCATTATAACCACGTTGAACAATTCACCTTTGCACTTAAGCTAATGATAATCGTTTATAAATTCAATGGTCATGATCATACGGTCAACAACAATTCATCTTTGACCATCGCCAAAGAGAACCCATAGTCACGATCATACAATAATCTACCCATCTTTACACTCAAGTGAAAGAGAAATTCCATCACCAGAGTTATAAAAATGTTATATATGGTAATAAAAACAATATGATCAAAACATGGATTTAATTTCAAGAGCAATATTCATAAATCAACGATAATTTGGTCAAAAAAAAACCAATTTTGTCGTGAATAGTACCTCATAAATAGTAACTCGTGAATAGTAACTTATGAATAGTAACTCATGAATAGTAACTCGTGAATAGTACTTCATATTCGTACATAGTACCGTATACGTAAATAATGTCATATACGTAAATAGTGTCATATATATGAATACTACCGTATACGTTAATAGTGTTGTATACATGAATAGTAACCCCGACACGAAAAGATAAAGTTTCACAATAAAATCCATCTCAATATTTATAACACCTTAATCTAAATGTTATAAATCACTTAATAATCTCATAATCTAATATTATAAATATTACAATAATATTTTAATCATTTCTTAAACTTATAAAAAAAAATTAATTGTTTATACTTTACTAATTAATGCATTTAATCATCCTAAAATGCCAAACTCATAGGATTTCATCACCAAAAACCAAAACCCTCATCAAAAATCTGCATATACCTTATATAGGATTCTCAAGCCATAAAATCCTATTTTCCAATTTTCTTACTTCACCTAACATATTTAATTCATTTACTCATAACTAGTCCATTTTCATGAAAAATAACAAATCAGTACAAACAAATTTTCTTTTCTGGGATTTAGCAGAATATAGTCCCATATTGAACATATATTTTTCTCGAAAATTTTAAAATTCATTTACTATTTTTCATATGGCCAAAATCGCTTAGGAATATTTAGACATTTATCATAAAGCTGTACTTTTGTCCGTAAATTCAAAATTCTGAGTAGTATACTTTTGTTATATACATGTACTCCCAATAAAAATTTTACCAATTTTGAAGTTAACCACAAGGAGTTATAAGGGTTTACTTTTAAAATAGTCTTTTCCCATAAAATTCATAACTCATAATCTATACATCCAAAAATCGTCATTTTTTTACACAATCTAGAAAACTCATCAAATTATCATTTCAAATTTTTCCAGAATTTTTAAAGGTCGAAAAAATTACGAAACTGAAAAACATAATAACCTTTACAATCCCTTACCTCAAAAGAGCAGTATTTCTGACTGGAATATCGGATATAACGCTGAAGAAAACTTGCACTGATTAGAAACTCTCAAAGTATCTAAATACTCATAAAAATAAGCTCGATAATATAGAGAGAGAAAGCTAATGTTTCTGGTGTGATTTTCAATTCTAACCTAAGCACCTATTTATAGGAAAATGCTAGAACGCCAAAGAAGACTAAATTAATAAAATATTAATATAAGTTTTTCTTCACTCATAAGCCCACTTTGAAAATTCTTAGCCCACCAAATTTGAAGAATTAATTCAGCACATGTTTTCAAATAAAAACAAAAGTGGTTCCCACCCACAATTTTAATAAAAAATATTTTATTTTCTGAAACTTCAGTAATTCATAATAAATTGCCCTTTTATCAGAAAAATACGAATTTTATGTCCATTCCACACGAAATCAATTTCTCTACAACTTTGTAGCTTTAAGTTTTTCCAAATTCTAGACAAAAAATATCCGAAATCCACAAACGGATGATTTTTAACACCTTTTAAAATTCATAACAAATCATGCGTTAATTTTTAACGGTTCAAAATTTGTGGACATATACTCAACTTATATATGTATAACATATCCAAAAATCACAACGATCAAACTGTCGGATTAAAATTATAACTCACGCAATAGAGCTTTAAGAACACTGATTTGATTTTTAATACCTCCATTCCGACAAAAATATTGATAAAATACCTCAACATTAATTCCTTCAATTATATCCACATAAAAATAAATATTTCCTTATCATATAAATTAATAAATAATTATTCACAAATAATATTACAGAATCACAATAATGACAACCAAGCCATTCTTAGGAAAGAGGGGGCTTTTCGATAAGGATTTCTCCTTACTGGCGCGCAATTAGGTGACCAAACCTCTCCTTGACAGAAATTTCTAGACATTGCCAATAATGCTATCTAATAATATTATTCAAATATTATAAATTATTGATCTGATAATGGGAAATACTGTGCAGTGAATATTATTGAAACAACAATAATATAAAATATCAACACAGCAATTATTGAACCAATAAAATAAAATATTGAACAGTAATTACTGTAACAATTATTTAGTAGTGCCTTCATACGTAAGAATCAATAATTCAAAAATATTATGCAATACCGTGTGCTACTGTGCAACCACGCATATTACTGCATTTTAACCACCAGGTAATCCAACAGTGTTAACGGTAACAATTACGCCGTTATTTATAAAAACTCAAACTTGTTGTTTTCTTCATCAAACAGTTATTCTGTTATGGGGCCCACAAATGGCTACGCCATCGTACGAATATTCCTCGACAGTAAGAATATTCCACGACCAAACGAATATTCCCCGACAACAATGAGTATTTTATAGCCATTGTAGGGATAAACGTATTAAGGATATAAGATAACTAGAACTATTCTCAAATTCCTTAACCAATCCATTTAATTCAGTCCAGTTAAATAGCATCTAATATGCTACGCAGTGATAGTAATTTTAGACATTGTAAAATTCTGTAAATGAATTTGTAATTTAACAACATTATATCATACTTCTTTTATTAATTACCAAAATAAATTAGGTCTTATTTTAAATTTGTATCTCCCACTATTTTCTTTAAACTATATTACCCTCAATATATATAGTTCGGCAATATTTAATTAATGATATGCTAGTGAGAATAAGGATCCCATTTCAAATGTATATAGCCTTGTGTGTGCACAACAAACTATATATAAATAAATAGGTAGACAACTCTTGTCAATTACATCAACTATGCAACTACTTGTATTTTGCCTCTTAGATCATAATGGTCAAGTGTGTGCACATCCGAACTAAAATTATCTAAGTTAAGTCATACCTAGCACTCCATATATTCAAAAGAAAAACATTGTCCTTGTGTGTGCACAACAAAACAATATTGTTCAGTCTATTTATAAGCATTAAATGTGATGAAACAACATCTTTAATATTTAATACTTGTCTTGTGTGTGCACAACGAACTCATATTAAATATTTAATACTCTATTGGTTTATCATGCTAGAAGGCGACGCTCGATATTCCAAATATCTTTGAACGTTACAACTTAATATAATTTATTTAAGGGGTTTTTATTAATTTGTCTCATCTTGTTTAGCGCACATGCACACACACACACACATACACACACACACACACACACACACACACACACACACATATATATATATATATATAGTATAAGCATGCACATATAGAATACTATATTCTACCCGGATTGATTATGGACTTTATTCTAATTTGGTTCACTAGAGCCACCAAGTGAACCAAAAGGTCAAACCTAGTGTGCAAGAATTAAATTTAAATATAACTATTACATTTAAACTCGGACTCCATTACAAATGGGTCTTCAAGCGCTCCTTGCTCCTTGATCTCAATTCTTCAAAATTAATTCTAACTATTCTTATTACAAAACTATTTAAAATAAATAGAAACATTGATCAGTAGTCAAGGAGAAGTGCATAGGAGGGAGATATAATTTACATTAAGAAAAATTAGAGACGACGAGGTAAGCAGACCCCATTTAATAAAACTCATACATTCATGCATCCAACTAAAATAAAATTCAATCACACAACAAATTATCCTTAGTCCTCAACAAGGAAAAATCTAATAGAATATATGTGAGACCCCAAATTTTATGAATAAAGATTTAAATTTCTCGAAATATTTTTTGAATATTATGGTGTGGATTTGATATAATGTTATAGTTGTGGCTAATATTTTTAAATTTTGCAAAGTAAGTAAGTTGTTATATAATATTAGATTGGTCAAGGAATATTCGTTTTAACAGGGAATATTCGTACGATGGCACAATCATTGGTGGACCCCACAACGGAAGTATTGTTGTAGTAAGAAAATGACAGAATTATCTTTTTATAAAAATAACGGTGAAAGTGTTACCGTTAAAACTGTTGAACTATCCGGTAGTAAAAGTACAGTAATACGCGTGGTTGCATAGTAGCACACGGTATTGATTATTGATACTTACGAAAGAAGCCACTCGGTTATACTCAATTATTGCAACAGTAATTGCTCAATCATATCTCCCATATTATTGATTCAATTATTGTCACAGTATCATCTGTATAACATGTTATATTATTAAATTAATAATTGAGATGACAAAGTTATTCATATTATTATTTGCAATATTGGCAATGTCTAGAAGTTCTGTCAAGGAGAGGTTTGGTCACTTAATTGCGCGCCAACAAGAAGAAATCCTTATCGGAAAGCCTCCTCTTTCCTGGGAATGACCTGGTTGTTAAATATTGTGAATTATAATATTAATGATGAATAAGTTCGTGTTGATTAAAGATGAAATTGATAGTTCCATTGTGTTGGAATTATTAGTGTTAGTGGAAATCGATATTTATTTCGATAATAATTGATGTCTGGAGGTTATATTGACTAATCGGATAATTAATCGGATAAATGAGGAATTAATGGCTATTAATTCACATGATTATAACTATTTGTTCACACGTGTGTACTATTGATTCACATTCATTTACTATTAGGGGAGATGGTGCAAGATTGATAATACTTGCATGACTAAGTTAAAAATGGAGGTATAGATGGAGGTACTATACTGTAATTCATATTTTCACATGTCTAGAACTATTGATTCACATGATTTACTATTGATTCACGTGATTTACTATTTGGGGAGGTGGTGCAAGTTTGATAATACTTGCAGGACTAAATTAAAAATAAAGGAAAAGAGGAAGGTATTATACTCTAATATTTTGAGCCACAAAACGTGCAATTATCGAAACTATATTTTCCTATAAATAGAAGCTCATTCCTTCATTATTTTTCACCAATTCACTAAAGCTATAAAGCAATTATTATAGAGAGAAATTATAGAGAGAAAGAAGAAGAGAAGTCTGCTACCTCACTATTCTAGTATCAAGTCTTCTTTTGAGGTAAGGGATATTATTATTATAGTAAGGGGTATTATTCTTTTGTATTCATGAAGAGAGTTATTTTCTTTCAATACTCATAAGGGTTGTTATTCCATTCTTTATTATTATGTTGTAATAACCTGTCTATGCAAAGTACCGCATACATGGTGAAATTCTTCTGTTAATCCATTCTTTATTATTCTGTTGGAATAACCTGTCTATGCGGTCTATCGCATGCCTGGTGAATTCTGTTGTTATTCCATTCTTTATTATTCTATTGGAATATCTTGTCTGTCGGATTACGCATGACCTGGTTCCATTCTTTATTATTCTGTTAGAATAACATGCATGTGCGGTCTATCGCATGCCTGGTGAATTCTGTTGTTATTCCATTCTTTATTATTCTGTTGGAATATCTTGTCTATGCGGATTACGCATGACCTGGTTCTATTCTTTATTATTTCGTTGGAATATCTTGTCTGTGCGGATTACGCATGACCTGGTTCCATTCTTTATTATTCTGTGCGGATTACGTATGATTATGACCAGGTATTATTCGGTATAATCATGATCGTAATGTGACAAATGATATGGTGAAAATCCTTATTGGCCCGTAGTGCATTGATGGATAGTTATGGGTATGATTATGACCAGGGATTATTCGGTATAGTCATGACCATTGATGATTACATGAATATCCTTGGCCCGTAGTGCAGGGATGATTCGATGATGTGGTTTATTTATTAAGCTGAGTCTCAGCGATAAAGTTGATGAAAAACTTTTTAAATCATAGAAGATAGTAGATTTTATGCTCTACTTAACTCTTCTAATGGATTGCTTATTTCCGCTGCAGTTGTTGATCTGAAACTTGTTGTCTATTGTATTCTATCAGTTGTTATACTGTTGAAGGCTAAGGATAATTTATTCTGCATTATCTTAGTCATAATATTTCTTATTGGGCTAGTTGAGTTCACCCTTTCTTTCATTGTTCTCTTCAAGAAATGAGAATGTAGCTGGGACGAGTCAGGGAATGGAGTGATGGTCCAGGATAAATGGCTTTAGTAGTTCTCACTATTCTACGGAATAATGTGATAATAATTGTAATAAGGACACCATTGAGTGTGGATATTCTCTAGATGACAATATTCTTGTTTAAACTCTCAGCTATGTTTTGTCGTATTTTACACGACTGTTGTATAATTAAGTTGTATTTGAATTTATGTACCATGTATCTGGCAACTAAAGATGGGTGATGTATGCCTATTTTGGGGGCATCACAGTTGCTATCAAAGCTTAGGGATATAATCCTTGACTGAGATGTGAGACAAGAACTAGGAGGGAAGAGACGGGAAATTCCTTCATTAGTATGACCTACCTAAGTTTATTTGGTATTTAATTGGTCAGTCAGAGTATAGGGATAATATGTGATATGTTAATTAACCTTTGTTTTGTGACAATGTTTCAAAATGGCATCTGAAAATGTTGAGATCAGCAATGAAGCACATGAGACCGTTGAGTCACCAACGATCAATACCCAGGATAATGTGCAACAGGAAGACAATAATCCTCAGGTAAATAACAACATTGATCAAATAATGAACGATGGGATGTTCAGAGGCTTTATGCAATTCATGCAACATCAGGTAAGAGAGACTCCTGTTCAAAATATAGGTGGAAATAATGGCAACCCACGGTCGGTCACCGCTAAGCAGTTCAAGGAGCTGGGACCACCGGAGTTATTGGGAAAGCCATAACCACTTTAGGCGGAGATGTGGTTAAAGCATATCACCAAGATATTTGATGTCTTGGGATTCTCCGAGGAGCAAAAGGTACCCTTTGCCACCTTTATGTTGCGTGAAGTGGCAGATTACTTGTGGGAATCTGTAAAACGTACCCAGCCTGACACACTCAAGATTTCTTGGGAGAAGTTCTAAGAGCTGTTCAATGACAAGTACTTTCCCGAAAGTATTCGTCACATGAAGGAGGTGGAGTTTATCAATTTGGAGCAAAACAATATGACCGTGTCGCAATACGAGGCTAAATTTGCGAAGTTATCCCGGTTTGCATCCCATTTGGTCGATAATGAGGAGCGAATAACGTGAATGTTTCTAAGAGGTTTGAAACCCGATATACGTCAATACCTCATTTCTCACAAACTTTGTTTATATTCAGATGTTGTGAATAGGGCCTAGTTATTGGAGCGCGATAATGAGTCAGCACAACCAAAAGGCAACGACCAATAACACGATAATAATCGTACCGGTGGAAACGACCATCGGAACAATGATAACCAATATGGGGGAAATTATCATGCCAAGAATGGTAACCACTTCGGTGGTAATCATGGCCAAGATAATATGAGTGGAAATTTCAAGAAGAGAAGGTTCAACAACTATGGAAAGACAGCAACACCAACACCCGTTTTCAAAGGAAGGAGAACGACCGCCGGTCGTATGTTTTAAATGCGGATGGGAGGGACATATTAGTCCAAATTGCGTGATGCAGTCCAAAGCATGTTATAATTGTGGAAAAGAAGGTCACCTAGCCCGATTTTGTCGTGCACCAAAGTCGAGTCCAGCTGGGATGGTGGCACCAAAGGCGGATACGGACAAAACAAAATCGGTGGTTTCAAGAAGAGCATTTTTTGTGACTTCTCAAAAAGCGAGTAACCCGAACGAAGTTAGCACGGGTTAGTTAATTATAAATTCTTTTGAAGTCTATACCTTATTAGATACCGGTTCTACCCATTCTTTTATCTCTCTTGCTTGCGCTCAACGTTTAAATTTAACTCTAGAGAAGTTAGACTTTGACTTATCGATTGAAACTTTGTTAGCAAAAACCTTCGTTACCTCCACTGTTTATAAATCTTATTTGATTCAAATCGTCACTTTCATGTTACTTGTCGATCTTATCTCTTTGAAAATACTTGCCTTTGATGTGATTTTAGGAATCGATTGGTTAACTACTTATCAAGCTTTTCGTAAGGTTGTTAGCTTTTATATTCCTAACCAACCTATTATGCGAATTCAAGTAACCAAACCACTAAAGTCAATCATTGTCATATCAAGCCATAAGTAAAGAGCCCTGAGCCTTTCGCTAGTGACTTCCTAGTCTTGGGATGCACCGAAGCCAGACTTTCCGTAGGCAACAGTGTGAATGACGATGGCAAGTTCATAGGTATCAATGTGACGTGTTATCCAAGTCTTGAATGAGAGTCACAGTTTTGAATGATATTTCTATTGTTAATAAATTTCCTGGCGTATTCTTGAAGACTTCTTAGCCTACCCCTAGAGCGTGAAATTGAATTTTGTATTGACCCCAGTACAAAACCCTCAAATATTTCTTCAACCAAAAGCGAGCATTATAATGCGCCAAAGACGTTGGCTCGATTTGTTGAAGATTACGACCATACCATTCAATATCATCGTGGAAGAAGCGAACGTGGTGGTGGACGCGTTGAGTAGAAGATCGTATCGTTTCACAAGTGCGATGTTGTTGTTAACAAAGACCCATTTCGTATAACTTACAAATGATGAAGATAGAGTTAAAGACTCTTGGGACCCACGTGAAGATAACGAATATAAGATTAGAATCGACTTTAATCGATAAAGTTAAAACCGCTCAAACTACACACCTAGAGCTGATGAATATGAAGAAGAAGGTTCAAGAAGGCGTTATTTTAGAAGCAAGAGTCGATGAATAGAGGAAATCTCAACCCTCGATTTAATTGGCCCATTTGAAATCCTCGATCGATGTTACGTAAATATGTGGACGACTCGAACTACATTATTAAATTAGAACTAGACGATATAGTAGAAGATTTAACGTATGAGGAGATACGTGTTAAAATCTTGGATAAGAAGGATCGTATTCAACACTCAAAGGTTATACCTCAAGAGTTAGAATCTGAAATGAAGTCAAGGTATCCTCATCATACCAGGTACGTACGTAAATTTCGAGGAAAAAATTTCATAAGGAGGGGAGATTGTGAGACCCCAAATTTTATTAATAAAGATTTAAATTTCTCAAAATATTTTTTAGAATATTATAGTGTTGATTTAATATAATGTTATAGTTGTGGGTAAAATTTATAAATTTTGCAAAGTAAGCAAGTTGTTATATAATATTCGATTGGTCGGAAAATATTCGTTTTAACAGGGAATATTCGTACGATGGCACAATCATTGGTGGACCCCACAACGGAAGTATTGTCGTAGTAAGAAAATGACAGAATTATCTTCTTATAAAAATAACGGCGAAAGTGTTACCGTTAAAACTGTTGAACTACCCGTTTGTAAAAGTAAAGTAATACGCGTGGTTGCATAGTAGTACACGGTATTGATTATTGATGCTTACGTAAGAAGTCACTCAGTTATACTTAATTATTGCTACAGTAATTGCTGCATCATATCTCTCAAATTATTGATTCAATTATTGTCACAATATCATCAGTATAATATGTTATATTATTAAATAAATAATTGAGACGACAAAGTTATTCATATTATTATTTGCAATATTGACAATGTCTAGAAGTTCTGTCAAGGAGAGGTTTGGACACCTAATTGCGCGCCAATAAGGAGAAATTCTTATCGGAAAGCCCCCTCTTTCTTGGGAACGACCTGGTTATTAAATATTATGAATTATAATATTAATGATGAATAAGTTTGTGTTGATTAAAGATGAAATTGATAGTTCCATTATGTTAGAATTATTAGTGTTAGTGGAAATCGATATTTATTTCGATAATAATTGAGGTCTGGAGGTTATATTGACCAATCGAATAATTAATCGGATAAATGAGGAATTAATGGCTATTAATTCACATGATTATAACTATTTGTTCACATGTGTATACTATTGATTCACATTCATTTACTATTAGGGGAGATGGTGCAAGATTGATAATACTTGCATGACTAAGTTTAAAATGGAGGTATAGATGGAGGTACTATACTGTAATTCGTATTTTTTTTACGAGTTACTATTCACCTGGTTACTATTCACTCTAGTATTATTCACTCGAGTATTCGGGGCACTTTTCATGCCAGAGTACTATTCACGGGTTACTATTCACTTAATTACTATTCACTCTAGTATCATTCACTCGGGTATTCGGGACACTTTTCGTGTTGGGATACTATTCACGAGGTACTATTCCCGAAGTACTATTCACGGGGTACTATTCACCCGAAAAATATATTTCTTTTCTATCTAAATTATTTTTGGTACATGAATATTATTCTTGAATTTTACTCTACAAAGCAGTATCATGTTGACAATTTGGACGTAATTGATTTTTGGATAAATTAGATTATAAATCTTTAAAATTTATCCTTGAACTTGTTTTATTGAATTATTATGTCATTGTCATCATCCTTATGCTTATATTGTGATGAAAGTCATCTTTGGCTTACGTGCATAGATGGACTTGGTATGATTATGACCAGTGATTATTCGGTATAATCATGACCGTAATGTGACAAATTATGTGGTGAAAGTCCTCATTGGCCCGTAGTGCATTGATGGACAGTTATGAGTATGATTATGACCAGGGATTATTCGGTATAGTCATAACCATTGATGATTACATGAATATCCTTGGCCGGTAGTGCAGGGATGTTTCGATGATGTGGTTTATTTGTTAAGCTGAGTCTCAGCGATAAAGTTGATGAAAAACTTTTTAAATCATAGAAGATAGTAGATTTTATGCTCTACTTGACTCTTCTAATGGATTTCTTATTTTCGCTGCAGTTGTTGATCTAAAACTTGTTGTCTATTGTATTCTATCCATTGTTATACTATTGAAGGCTAAGGATAATTTATTCTACATTATCTTAGTCATAATATTTCTTATTGGACTAGTTGAGCTCACCCTTTCCATCATTGTTCTCTTCAGGAAATGAGAATATAGTTGGGACGAGTCGGGGAATGGAGTGATGGTCCAGGATAAATGGCTTTAGTAGTCCTCACTATTCTACGGAATAATGTGATAATAATTGTAATGAGGACACCATTGAGTGTGGATATTTTCTAGATGACAATATTCTTGTTTAAACTCTCAGCTATGTTTTGTTGTATTTTACATGACTGTTGTATAATTAAGTTGTATTTAAATTTATGTACCATGTACCTGGCGACTCAAGATGGGTGATATATACCTATTTTGGGGGCGTCACAATATAATAGACAACAAGTTTTAGATCAACAACTGCAGCGGAAACAACAATTCATTAGAAGAGTTAAGTAGAGAATGAAATCTATTATCATCTATGAATTTAAAAGTCTATCATTAATATTTTATCCCTGTAACATCAATCAATATACATCTTGAATCAAATATTCATCTTTGCACTACGGGCCAAAGATATTCATTTATATCACCAGTTGGTCATGTTCATCTCAACACCTGTCTATCTTTGCACTACGGGCCAAAGATATTCATCAGGTAATCATTCATCTTTATACTACAGGCCAAAGATATTGATCAAGTATCACCATTAAGGACTGAGGATGATGAAAAATATTTTAAAGAAACGAATCCAGTGAGATAAAAGGACAAAGATTCAAGATTCGTACTGTAGATAATCCAAGTTTAAAAATACTCCATAATAAACCACAATGGAGTAAAATTCAAGAATGAAGATCAAAACATGGATACAATCAAAGATAGTAACCATAATAGACATTTGGGACAAAGAAGAGAAAATTTTATTTTTCGATGAATAGTGTCATATTCGTGAATAGTGTCGTATACATGAATAGTGCCGTATACGTAAATAGTAACCCCGACACAAAAAGGTAGAAATTCCACAATAAAATTTATACCAATATTTCGGCTTAATGATATTAAAAGAAATAATATCATTTACGAAGAAAATAACATCTCTTACCTCAAAAGAACAGTACTTCTGAATGGAATATCAGATGTAATGCTAAAGGAAACTTGCACTGAATAGCAACTCTCAAAGTATCTAAATACTCACAAAATACGCTAGATAATATATAGAGAGAGAAAACTTGTTTTTGGTGTGATTTTTAATTCTAACTAAGCACCCTATTTATAGGAAAATGCTAGAACGCCAAAGCAGACTAAATAATAAAATATTAATATTCTAAAACCATTTCAAGCATGCCACTTTAATTTTTTCAGCATACCACTTTGAATTTTCAGCCCACCATTTTAGCATTTTACACAAAAAAACAAAAGTGGGGTCCACCCATATTTTAATAAAAATATTTATTTCTGAAACTTCAATAATTCATAATAAATAGCCCTTTTATCAGAAAAATATGAATTTTATGTCCATTCCATAGGTAATCTAATTCTCTACAACTTTGTAGAAGAAAGTTTTTCCAAATTCCAAACAGAAAATATCTGAAATCCACATACGGACGATTTTCAACATCTCTATTCCGACAAAATACTGATAAAACACCCCAGCATTAATTCCTTCATTTATAATCACATAAATAAATATTTCCCTATCATTTATTTATATCCACATAAACTAAATATTTTTGTATCATATAAATAAATAATTAATTATTCACAAATAATATTACAGAATCACAATTATGACAACCAGGTCGTTCCTAGGAAAGAGGGGGCTTTCCGATAAGGATTTCTCCTTACTGGCGCGTAATTAAGTGACCACCCCTTTCCTAGACCGAACTTCCTTAGACATTGCCAATAATGTTATCTAATAATATTATTCAAATAATATGAATTATTGATCTGATAATGATAAATATTGTTCAGTGACAATTAATGAAATAACAATAATATAAAATATCAACGCTGCAATTATTGAATCAATAAAATAAAATATTGAACAGTAATTACTGTAACAATTATTGAGTAGTGCATTCTTACGTAGGAATCAATAATTCAAAAATATTGTGCAATACAGTGTACTACTGTGCAACACGCATATTACTGTATTTTAACCACTAGGTAATCCAACAGTGTTAACAGTAACAATTACGTCGTTATTTATAAAAACTCAAACTTGTCATTTTCTTCATCCAACAGTTTTTCTGTTATGGGGCCCACAAAAGGTTGTGCCATCATACGAATATTCCCTAACAACAAGAATATTCCACGACCAAACAAATATTCCCCGATAAAAATGAAAATTTTATAACCACTTGCTTATTTTGCAAAATTTGCACATTTGCACAATACCTTCCTCTTTTTCTTCATTTTTAATTTGGTCCTGCAAGTATTATCAAACTTGCACCACCTCCCCTAATAGTAAATCATGTGAATCAATAGTAAATCATGTGACTCAATAGTTCTAAACATGTGAAAAAATTAATTATAGTATAGTACCTTCATCTATACCTCCATTTTTAATTTAGTCATGCAAGTATTATCAATTTTGCACCAACTCCCCTAATAGTAAATCGTGTGAATCAATAGTACACACATGTGAATACATAGTTATAAATATGTGAATTAATAGCAATTAATTGCTCATTTATCCGGTGAATTACCCGATTGGTCAATATAACCTCCAGACATTAATTATTATCGAAATAAATGTCGATTTCCACTAACACTAATAATTCCAACACAATGGAACTATCAATTTCATCTTTAATCAACACGAACTTATTCATCATTACTATTATAACGCACAATATTTAACAACCAGGTCGTTCCCGCGCAATTAGATTATCTAACCTCTCCTGGACAGAACTTCTAGACATTGTCAATATTGTAAATAATAATATGAATAACTTTGTCGTCTCAATTATTGGTTTAATAATATAAAATATTGTGACAATAATGGAATAAAACCGAGTGACTTCTCATGTAAACATCGATAAGCAATACCGTGTGCTACTATGCAACCACGCGTATTACTAAACTTTTATCACCGATTATTTTATGACAACTTGCTTATTTTGAAAAAAATTTCAAATATCACCCTTAACTTTAACCTTTTATCAATTTAACCATTTACTAAATAGAATAATTATAAAAAAATTGAATACTTTCATTTCATAAAATTCGGGGTCTCACAATCTCCCCTCCTTTTGAAATTTTGCCCTCTAAATTTACGTACCTGGTAGTTCGAAGAGATGAAAATACCTTGCTTTCTTTTCGGATTGTACCTTCCCGGTTATTTCCTCTCTATCATAATTTTCCCATTTCTCATCTCCTGTATTTTAGATATCATTCTAGAATATAGTTTCAAAATAAGGGTTAATTGACATATCGCATATTATCCCTATACTCTGACCGACCAATTAAATACCAATTAAACTTACGTAGGTCATACTAGCGAAGGAATTACCCGTCTCTCCCCTCCTATTTCTAGTCTCATATCTCAGCCAGGGATCATATCCCTAAGCTTTGATACCAACTGTGACCCGCATCCAAGACATGGATAGCACCTCACAATGATACCTATCAACTTGCCACCGTTACTCACGGCGTCCCCTACGGAAAGTCTGGCTTCGGTGCATCCCATGACTTGAAAGTCACCAGATAAAGGCTCGGGGCTCCTTTTTATGGCTTTGATACCAACTTTGACGCCCCCAAAACAGGTATACATCACCCATCTTGAGTCGCCAGATATCACACTACAGAACTGAACTACAAACTTCTTTTTATACAACTGTCGGGTAATATACGACAAAACATAGCTGAGAGTTTAAACAAGAATATTGTCTCCTAGACAATATCCACTCTCAATGGAGTCCTCGTTATAATTATTATCACACTATTTCACAGAATAGTGAGGACTACTAAAGCCACTTATCCTGGACCATCACTCAACTTCCTGACTCGTCCCAGCTATAAATTATCCTTAGCATTCAACAGTGTTAAACTGATAAAATACAATAAACATCAAGTTTAACTGCAGCGGAATAAGCAATCCATTAGAAGAGTCAAGTAGAACATAATGTCTACTATCTCCTCTAGATTAAAAGATCATCTTTAATATTTCATTCCTGTAATACTCATTAACAGTTCTTTGTTATACCCAAGACAAAAAGAACTATCATCACCTGTTTTCTCCTGAACCACCAAAGATTATAGTTAAATCCACAATTCATTTTTATAATAATGTAAATTAATAGTTTCTCCTTGCCACAAAGGCTTAATAGAACGTTTACTTAATATCCTTACCCCAAAGGCTAAAGATATTCAAATGTAATAATAATGATCATACCAATCAGTTGTCTACCTTTGCACTACGGGCCAAACATATTAAACTATAAAACAAATGGTCATGATCATACCAATCAATTGTCTGTCAGTGCACTACGACCAAAGACATTCAACTGTTAACTAATGGTCATGATCTTGCCAATCACATCATCGAATTATCCATGCACTACGGGCCAAGGATATTCATTATTATCACCAGTGGTTATGATCATGTCATACACATGTCCATCTTTGCACGTAAGCCAAAGATATACAACTATAAAACCAATAATCAACAGTCCATCTTTGCACGTAAGCCAAAGATATACAACTGTAAAACCAATAATCAACAGTCCATCTATGCACGTAAGCTAAAGATATACAACTGTAAAACCAATAATCAACAGTTCATCTATGCACGTAAGCCAAAGATGACTTTTATCACAATATAAGCATGAGGATGATGATAATGATATAAACATTAATCAAACGAAATCAAGGATAAATATTAAAGACTTTCAATTTATCCAGAGTTTAAAAATATCCAAATTGTCAACATGATACTGCTTTGTGGAGTAAAATTCAAGAATAATATTCATGTACCAAAAATAATTTGGACAGAAAAGAAATATATTTTTTGGGTAAATAGTAACTCGTGAATAGTAACTCGTGAATAGTAACTCATGAATAGTAACTCGTAAATAGTACTCCGTATTTGTACATAGTACCGTATACATAAATAATGTCATATACACAAATAGTGCCATATACATGAATAGTGCCGTAAACGTGAATAGTGTCGTATATGTGAATAGTAACCCCGACACAAAAAGATAAAGTTTCACAATAAAATCCATGTCAATATTTATAACACCTTAATCCAAATGTTATAAATCACTTAATAATCTCATAATCTAATATTATTAATATTACCATAATATTTTAATCATTTCTTAAACTTATAAATAATTTATTTTAATTGTTTACACTTTACTAATTAATGCATTTAATCATCCTAAAATGCCAAACTCATAAGATTTCATCATCAATAACCAAAACTCTCATCACAAATCTGCATATACCTTATATAGGATTTCCAAGCCATAAAATCCTATTTTCCAATTTTGTTACTTCACATAACATATTTAATTCATTTACTCATAACTAGTTCATTTTCATGAAAAATAACAAATCAGTCCCAAAAATATTTCTTTTCTGGGATTTAGCAGAATATAGTCTCATATTAAACATATATTTTTCTCGAAATTTTAAAAATTCATTTACTATTTTTCATATGGCTAAAACTGCCGAATATTTAGACATTTATCAAAAACTGTACTTTTGTCCAAAAATTCAAATTTTACAGGTATATCTTCTTTGTTATATAGATGTACTCCCAATAAAAATTTCACCAATTTTGGAGTTAACCACAAGGAGTTATAAGGGTTTACTTTTAAAATAGTCTTTTCCCATAAAATTCATAACTCCTAATCTATGCATGCAAAAATCGCCATTTTTGGACACAATTTAGAAAACTCATCAAATTATCATTTCAAATTTTTCCAAAATTTTTGAGGGTCAGAAAAATTATGAAACTGCCCCTGGAAGAAACCCCTTACTTACAACGGTTGAACGAAAATAATATTCCTTACGAATATTGAACGAAAATAATATTCCTTACGAATATTAAACGAATATAATGAATATTGAACAATAATAATATTCATACGAATACGAAAAATAATATCTCTTCAGAATATAAAAATAATAACCCTTACCTGAGAAGAAGACTGGATACTGGAGTAGTGAAGTAGCAAACTACTCTTCTTCTTTCTCTCTATAACTTCTCTCTCTATAGCTTCTATCTCTATAATTGCTCTTGTGAGACTTAGTGAATTGGTGAGAAATGAAGGAAGAATGAGCTTTATAGCTTCTATCTCTATATTTTTCTCTTTATAGAAAAATATATTTTCGATAATTGCACGTTTTGGGGCTCGAAATATTACAGTACAATATCTTCATGTGACTCAATAGTTCTAAACATGTGAAAAAATTAATTATAGTATAATACCTTCATCTATACCTACATTTTTAATTTAGTCATGCAAGTATTATCAATCTTGCACCAACTCCCCTAATAGTAAATCATGTGAATCAATAGTACACACATGTGAACATATAGTTATAAGCATGTGAATTAATAGCAATTAATTGCTCATTTATCCGGTGAATTACCCGATTGGTCAATATAACCTCCAGACATTAATTATTATCGAAATAAATATCGATTTCTACTAACACTAATAATTCCCACACAATGGAACTATCAATTTCATCTTTAATCGACACGAACTTATTCATCATTTATATTATAACGCACAATATTTAATAACCAGGTCGTTCCCAGGAAAGAGGGGGCTTTCCAATAAGGATTTCTCCATATTGGCGCGCAATTAGATTATCTAACCTCTCCTGGACAGAACTTCTAGACATTGTCAATATTGTAAATAATAATATTAATAACTTTGTCGTCTCAATTATTGATTTAATAATATAAAATATTGTGACAATAATTAAATAAAACTGAGTGACTTCTCACGTAAGCATCAATAAACAATACTGTGTGCTACTATGCAACCACGCGTATTACTAAACTTTTATCACCGATTATTTTATGACAAATTGCTTATTTTGAAAAAAAATTCAAATATCACCCTTAACTTTAACCTTTTATCAATTTAACCATTTACTAAATAGAATAATTATAAGAAAATTGAATATTTTCATTTCATAAAATTCGAGGTCTCACAATCTCCCCTCCTTTTGAAATTTCGCCCTCCAAATTTACGTACCTGGTAGTTTGAAGAGATGAGAATACCTTGCTTTCTTTTCGAATTGTACCTTCCCGGTTATTTCCTCTCTATCATGATTTTCCCATTTCTCATCTCCTGTATTTCAAATATCATTCTAGAATATAGTTTCAAAATAAGGGTTAATTGACATATCACATATTAACCCTATACTCTGACCAAACAATTAAATACCAAATAAACTTAGGTAGGTCATACTAGCGAAGGAATTACCCGTCTCTCCCCTCCTAGTTCTAGTCTCATATCTCAGCCAGGGATCATGTCCCTAAGCTTTGATACCAACTGTGACCAGCATCCAAGACTTGGATAGTACCTCACAATGATACTTATCAACTTGCCACCGTTACTCACGGCGTCCCCTACAGAAAGTCTGGCTTCGGTGCATCCTAAGACTTGGAAGTCACCAGATAAAGGCTCAAGGCTCTTTTCTACGGCTTTGATACCAACTGTGACGCCCCCAAAATAGGTATACATCACCCATCTTGAGTCGCCAGATATCACACTACAGAACTGAACTACAAACTACTTTCTATACAACTGTCAGGTAATATACGACAAAATAAAGCTAAGAGTTTAAACAAGAATATTGCCTTCTAGACAATATCCACTCTAAATGGAGTCCTCGTTACAATTATTATCACACTATTGCACAGAATAGTGAGGACTACTAAAGCCACTTATCCTGGACCATCACTCCATTTCCTGACTCGTCCCAGCTATATTCTCATTTCCTGAAGAGAACAGTGAAAGAAAAGGGTGAGCTCAACTAGCCCAGTAAGAAATATTATGACTAAGATAATGCAGGATAAATTATCCTTAGCCTTCAACAGTGTTAAACTGATAAAATACAATAAACATCAAGTTTAACTGCAGCAAAATAAGCAATCCATTAGAAGAGTCAAGTAGAACATAATGTCTACTATCTCCTCTAGATTAAAAATTCATCGTTAATATTTCATTCCTGTAATACTCATTAACAGTTCTTTGTTATACCCAAGATAAAAAGAACTATCATCACCTGTCTTCACCTGAACCACCAAAGATTATAGTTAAATCCACAATTCATTTTTATAATCATGTAAATCAATAATTTCTCCTTGCCACAAAGACTTAATAGAACGTTTACCCAATATCCGTACCCCAAAGGCTAAAGATATTCAAATGTAATAACAATGATCATACCAATCAGTTGTCTACCTTTGCACTACGGGCCAAAGATATTCAACTATAAAACCAATCGTCATGATCATACCAATCAATTGTCTGTCAGTGCACTACGGCCAAAGAAATTCAACTGTTAACTAATGGTCATGATCCTGCCAATCACATCATCGAATTATCCTTGCACTACGGGCCAAGGATATTCGTTATTATCACCAGTGGTTATGATCATGTCATACACCTGTCCATCTTTGCACGTAAGCCAAAGATATACAACTGTAAAAACCAATAATCAACAGTCCATTTATGAACGTAAGCCAAAGATATAAAACTGTAAAACCAATAATCAACAATTCATCTATGCACGTAAGCCAAAGATGACTTTCATCACAATATAAGCATGATGATGATGACACTGATATAAACATTAATTAAACGAAATCAAGGAGAAATATTAAAGACTTTAAATTTATCTAGAGTTTAAAAATATCCAAATTGTCAACATGATACTGCTTTGTGGAGTAAAATTCAAGAATAATATTCATGTACCAAAAATAATTTGGACAGAAAAAAAATATATTTTTCAGGTAAATATTAACCCATGAATAGTAACTCGTGAATAGTAACTCGTAAATAGTACTCCGTATTCGTACATAGTACCGTATACATAAATAAATAGTACCATATACATGAATAGTGTCGTATACGTCAATAGTATCGTATACGTGAATAGTAACCCCGACATAAAAAGATAAAGTTTCACAATAAAATCCATGTCAATATTTATAACACCTTAATCCAAATGTTATAAATCACTTAATAATCTCATAATCTAATATTATTAATATTACCATAATATTTTAATCATTTCTTAAACTTATAAATAATTTATTTTAATTGTTTACACTTTACTAATTAATGCATTTAATCATCCTAAAATGCCAAACTCATAAGATTTCATCATCAATAACCAAAACTCTCATCACAAATCTGCATATACCTTATATAGGATTTCCAAGCCATAAAATCCTATTTTCCACATTTGTTACTTCACATAACATATTTAATTCATTTACTCATAACTAGTTCATTTTCATGAAAAATACCAAATCAATCCCAAAAATATTTTTTTTCTGGGATTTAGTAGAATATAGTCTCATATTAAACATATATTTTTCTCGGAATTTTAAAAATTCATTTACTATTTTCCATATGGCTAAAAGCGCGAATATTTAGACATTTATCAAAAGCGTATTTTTGTCCAAAAATTCAAAATTTACGGGGTATATTGTTATATAGATGTACTCCCAATAAAAATTTCACCAATTTTGGAGTTAACCACAAGGAGTTATAAGGGATTACTTTTAAAATAGTTTTTTCCCATAAAATTCATAACTCCTAATCTATACATCCAAAAATCGCCATTTTTGGACACAATCTAGAAAACTCATCAAATTATCATTTTCAATTTTTCCAAAATTTTTAAGGGTCGAAAAAATTATAAAACTGCCCCTGGCAGAAACCCCTTACTTACAACGGTTGAACGAAAATAATATTTCTTACGAATATTGAACGAAAATAATATTCCTTACGAATATTAAACAAATATAATGAATATTGAATAATAATAATATTCATACGAATACAAAAAATAATATCTCTTCAGAATATAAAAATAATAACCCTTACCTCAGAAGAAGACTGTATACTGGAGTAATGAAGTAGCAGACTACTCTTCTTCTTTCTCTCTATAGCTTCTCTCTCTATAATTGCTCTTGTGAGACTTAGTGAATTGGTGAGAAATGAAGGAAGAATGAGTTTCTATTTATAGGAAAATATAGTTTCGATAATTGCACGTTTTGGGGCTCGAAATATTACAGTACAATACCTTCCTCTTTTTCTTCATTTTTAATTTGGTCCTGCAAGTATTATCAAACTTGCACCACCTCCCCTAATAGTAAATCATGTGAATCAATAGTAAATCATGTGACTCAATAGTTCTAAACATGTGAAAAAATTAATTATAGTATAGTACCTTCATCTATACCTCTATTTTTAATTTAGTCATGCAAGTATTATCAATCTTGCACCAACTCCCCTAATAGTAAATCATGTGAATCAATAGTACACACATGTGAACACATAGTTATAAGCATGTGAATTAATATCAATTAATTGCTCATTTATCCGGTGAATTACCCGATTGGTCAATATAACCTCTAGATATTAATTATTATCGAAATAAATATCGATTTCCACTAACACTAATAATTCCCACACAATGGAACTATCAATTTCATCTTTAATCAACACGAACTTATTCATCATTAATATTATAATGTACAATATTTAACAACCAGGTCGTTCCTAGGAAAGAGGGGGCTTTCCAATAAGGATTTCTCCATATTGGCGTGCAATTAGATTATCTAACCTCTCCTTGACAAAACTTTTAGACATTGTCAATATTGTAAATAAATATGAATAACTTTGTCATCTCAATTATTGATTTAATAATATAAAATATTGTGACAATAATTGAATAAAACCGAGTGACTTCTCACATAAGCATCAATAATCAATACCGTGTGCTACTATGCAACCACGCGTATTACTGTACTTTTATCACCGGTTATTTTATGACAACTTGCTTACTTTGAAAAAAAATTCAAATATCACCTTTAACTTTAACCTTTTATCAATTTAACCATTTACTAAATAGAATAATTATAAGAAAAATGAATACTTTCATTTCATAAAATTCGGGGTCTCACACAGGTAGTGTCTCCAGATTTTCAAAGCAAAAACGACTGCTGCCAACTCCAGATCATGCGTAGGATAATTCCTCTTATATTCTTTGAGTTGTCGTGAGGCATAGGCTATGACTTTTCCATGTTGCATGAGAACACATCCTAACCCTTTGCCTGAAGCATCGTTGTAGATAACAAATTCATCCGAACCAGATGGTATTGTCAGGATAGGTGCCGAAATGAGTCTCCTCTTGAGCTCTTGGAAACTCTTCTCGCATTCCTCGCTCCATACAAATTTTCTATCTTTCCGAGTCAGCTGAGTTAATGAAGTCGCGATTCGAGAAAATTCTTCCACGAATCTCCGATAATAACCAGCTAAGTCCAGAAAGCTACGTACTTCGGCCACCGACTTCGACTGCTCCCAACTTTAGATTGCTTCAATCTTCACCGGGTCAACAGATACTCCATGTTTTGACACCATGTGCCCAAGGAATACTACTTCATTAAGCCAGAACTCGCATTTCTTTAGCTTGGCATATAGCTTGTTGTCACGAAGCCTTTGAAGTTCCAGCTTCAAATGGTGCTCATGATCTTCACGGCTTTTGGAATAGATGAGGATGTCATCAATAAAGACAACAACGAACTAATCCAAATATTCCTTGAATACACAGTTCATCACATCCATGAAAGCAGCAGGAGCATTAGTCAATCCAAAAGACATGACTAAGAATTCATAATGCCCATACCGAGTTTTAAAGGCAGTCTTTGGAATATCCTTAGTTTTAATCTTCATTTGATGATATCGTAAGCGAAGATCGATCTTTGAAAAGAATCTGTGCTCCTTGCAATCGGTCGAACATGTCATCAATGCGAGGTAGCGGATACCTATTCTTGATGGTGACATGGTTCAATTCTGTGTCAGTCAATAAAGTCGCATACTCCGAGTCTTTCTTCTTTACGAATAAAACAGGAGCACCCCAAGGAGATGTACTAGGACGAATGAAACCGATGTCTAACAACTGTAACAACCCGAGAATTTAGAAAATTAATTAAAATCTTAAAAGATTGAATAGAGGTTAAATAATAGACCTAGACAGAAAATAAGTGAATGTATTTAACATTTTTGGGAATGAATTTTGTGAATTTAAAAACTTTTGGTGAAGGTTTACAGTGTTAAGAGTATTTGTGTATATGGTCATATATGTGTACAGTATGTGGTTAAGGGTCAAGGGTTGACCAGATAAATTATATCAGTCACAAACCCTAATAATATATTAAGAACCTCAATGTTCAGTTAGAAAACCCTAGCGATTGATAAGAAACCCTTGTACCGATTCTGGAAACCCTAATTCGGAATATTAAAACACTAATTTGGAAGCTTGAAGATGAGTATAAGGTTTTTATGTTATTAGGGATAGCCTTAATTGATTATTAGAAAACCCTAATTGTTCAGCTGGAAACCCTAATTAAACTTAATTGCTAAATTAGCAATTTTTAATTAGGAAATAATTATCCTAATTAGTAAGCTTGAATATAATTAGGAAACCCTAATTATAATTTAGAAATCTTAATTTTTTATTTTTAAACTAATTTAAAAAGCTTAGAAAATAAATTTGTATAACCTTAGGGTTAAACCCTAAGGGTCAAAACCCAGGGGTTGTAGCAAATGACTTGAATGCCATTAAAATTGTATGCTAAATGTCCAAACTATCCTTTTGCAATTCTTTATTAGATGGAGTGTAGATCTAACCCTACTTGGGATTGGTGACTAACCCTAAGCTATGCTATGTGCATATATACTAAATATCTCAGCCAACTTGCTATAATAGATTCATTGAATCAAGAATCAAAAGATAAAAGTAAGTACAATAACTTACTTTACTTCTCATACTTTCCAAGACCTTCTCTCTCCATAATTTTTGAAATCTCTAGTGAGAGAGTGTGAGAAACAAAGCTCATAACACTTCATAGCTTGCCAAGGATCAGAATCAAAAGTGATCAGATTTAAGATCAAAGTTAGAAAAGGTATAAAAACCCTAATCTTGTAAATCTTTATGATCCATGTTATTTGTTGTTGTTAGATGGTTAAAGTTGTGTATAAGGATGTTATTGAGTGATCTGGGTTGTTATAACTTATATCTCTAACACTTAGATGCACGAAAATAACATTTTTAGAAGCTGTTCTTGAACTTTATAAAGTTGTCTGACAGCCTAATGTCAGAGGCCCTAGATCCTTCTCTGTTTTGTTTTGTGGTGTTTTATGTTATGAATCTGTTCTATGCTATATAGGCTTTGATCTGGAACTTTAATCAAGGTTATATCATGTTTAGATTTCATTTTATAAGCGGTCAAAGTGCGTTGACCGAGCACGAAAATTAGAATCTGGGCAACCCAGAATTTTCCAGGTGGCTCTGACAAGCTTTTCAAAGCCTTTGATCTTACTGATCTTTGCTGTTTTGGCCAAGTTGTTGTTTTGTTGTTGTAGCCTGACATGAAGACTACATGTTAAAGCCTTTAGATCACCCAGAATAGTTGATAATCGTGGTCAAACTATAGTTGACCATCAGCCGGATGAACAATCTGGAAAACCCAGAATTGTTCAAGAACCATATTTTTTGTCAGACTTTGACCGGCCTTGATTTCTTAAACGTATTGTTGTTAGACCGATCTGTTGATATGTTATTGTACCCTAACATATGTACTATAAATGTAAACCTTTAGATCACACAAATCAGACTTAGAGCTCAAGATATAGGGATCTAAACATAGCACCATCGGTTGTTCTTCATTTTCTGAAAAACCCAAAAATGAAGAACATCGTTGTCAGACTTTTTGAGGGCTAATAACTCACTGATCTGATGTTGTTTAGCCATGATATTTGTTTGTAAGTGTAGTAGTACATAAATACTACAACACCATTGCACTAGACAGACCAAAATCATTAAGAGTAAAGAAATATAATCCACAAAAGTAGACACCCTCAGAGTCGTGTATGAAGATCGAGTTTGATGAAGAAACATTTCAAGAACACCTATAGCGACAGCTTTAAAGCCGCTATAGGCCCATTGTGACGAGATCAATTACAAAATTATTATTTTTATTAAATAATTGGTATTAAATGGTTTTAATTATTAAAAATTCATATTAAATTACTAAAAATTATTTTAAAGCCTAAAAATAGGTTTTAATTATTTTGAATATATTTCATTAATATTTAATATTTTTGGAATATTAAGAGTAATTAATATTAAATAAATTATTTAAAAATGATTTTCATACTTGAAAAATCATGAAAAATATATTATTGTATAATAAAATATTTTAAGTTATTTTTAATGACTTTTAATATTTTTGATGAATTTCATTAATTAATTAATATTAATGGAGATTAATTTATTTAATTAATATATTAAATAAATTATGGAAAAAAATAGAATTAATGATTTAAAATCATATAAAAATGATTTGATGTTATAAAAATATTTTAAGTAATAAAATATAACTTTTGATATTTTGTCATGAAAAATATTAATATTTTAATATTAATGGCAGATAATTAATAATGGTTTTAATTAATTTAAAATTATTTAATGGTAATAATAAAGTATTAAAAATACTTTGAGATATTATAAATATATTATAATATTATGTTAAGGTTAATTAATATTTAATATTAAATAAATATTAATGATAATAGAATTAAGTGGTATTTAAATCATATAAATATGATATTAATGATTGAAAAATCATGATAAATGGTAATAATTACTTGAAAATTATATTGAGACTTGGAAAAAATATTTTGATTGATAATATAATTATCTAAGATAAATGTTAAGTGTTTAGGCAGAGTTTAAGTGAACTTAAACTCGATAATTGTCCGACTAGGCCGCCGGGAAGTCATAATAATACCGAACTCAACTCAGACTGCAATAGTTTAACTTTATACTAGATCTTATCTGGTGTATACACGGATATGATTATGTGGTAATGTGTTTAGGTTATTTTATACTGTGATGATATTATTCTAATATTTGGAGGTCGGTATTATCTATATTAGGTCTTCGGATAAAGCTAAGTTATGTTTCGTAAACGGTAATCAACAATGCATGCAAGTTCTCTCTAACTCAACTCGAGTTGTTTCATTCAAATATACTTATGGTTAAACATTGTTGATTATACCATGTCTATGAATTATTGATTCGCACTCTGTGCACATTGCATGTATTCATCAGGTATGAAAGGTTGATCACCTTCATTACCATTCGGTCCAGATATAATTGATATGTTCATGTTCAATGTTCGTTCAGCTTGGGAATATGTGTACAGCTAGATCACCCTTGCTATATCATGATAAACATTGCAGATTAAGGCGAATACATCGGATACAAGGAAAAGTTAAAGCCAAGTTCAGCTTGGGACTATGTGTACAGCTAGATTTGTAACAATATTGTATAATAAGAACATTGTATGTTAAATAGGATATTAATTCAGGTATTATGTGAGGGTTCTCGACCTTGGGGATAGTGTGTAATGTTTTTGTATAAACAATTTATGTTTATATCTTCCGCAATAGTTATAACTAGTGTACCAGATCCGTGGTGATTAAGACCTGGATTTGGGGGCACTACAACAACTCCAGTAGTTGGACCTTTAACTCTTAAAGTTCAATAGGAGCCATTCGATATGGGGTTTTAGAAATGGGCGCTGTACCTGGTTCAAGGTCAATAAAGAATTCAACTTCACGTTCTGGGGGTAGACCAGGAAGTTCTTCAGGAAATACGTTAGGAAATTCACTAACAACAGAAATATTATTCAAATCTGACGTGTTTTTGTTCAAGTCCATAACATGGGCTAAGAAAGCTTGACATCCGTTTTTTAATAAACGAATGGCTTTATGGCTTGATATAACAGTGATTGACTTTAGTGGTTTGGTTGCTTGAATTCGCATAACAGGTTGGTTAGGAATATGAAAACTAACAACCTTACGAAAATAATCAATTTTAGCATGATGAGTGGTTAACCAATCAATCCCTAAAATCACATCAAATGCAAATATCTTTAAAGACATAAGATTAACAGGTAATGTGATGGTGCCAACTTGGATCAAGCACGATTTATAAACAGTGGATGTAATAAAAGTTTCTCCTAACGGAATCTCCACAAATAAGTCAAAGTCTAATTTCTTTGGAGTCAAGTTTAAACATTGAGCACAAGTAGGAGAGATAAAAGAATAGGTAGAACCGGTATCTAGTAAGGTATAAACTTTGCAAGAGTTCAAGATTAGCTTACCCGTGATCACCGTTCTGGTTTCTCGCATTTTGGCCAGTCACGACAAACGCTCTCCCTTGAACCACCGACTTTGTTTTGTCCGTAATCGCCTTTGGCGCCACCATCCCAGCTGGACTTGACTTTGCTACCGGACAAAACTGGGCTATATGACCATCTTTTCCATAACTCAAACACACCTTGGAAGGCTGTGAACAGTTTGGACATATGTGTCCCTCCTCTCCGCATCTGTAGCATCTAACTGGTGGTCGTTCTCCTACCCTAGAATTTGTTGTTGGTGTTGCTGCTGATGTCTTCCCGTCATTCTTGAATCTCCTCTTTTTGAAATTTCCACTTGACTCACCTCTCCTATTATCATGGCCACATGTACCACCCGAGTGGTTACCGCTTTTGTCCGTATTTTTCTCTCCCCTCTGGTTATCATTGCTCCGATAATTGTTGTCACCGGTATGACCCTGGTTGTGGTCCCTCGGTTGAACATACTCATTATCTCGCTCTAATAATTGAGCCATGTTGACAACATCTGAATATAGAGAAAATTTGTGAGAGATAAGGTATTAACGAATTTCGGGTTTTAGACCTCTCAGAAACATTCGCGTCATACGTTCCTCATTCTCTACCAAATGAGGTGCAAACCTGGATAACTCCACGAACTTTGCCACGTACTGGGACACCGTCATGTTGTTCTATTCCAGTCTAATAAACTCTACCTCCTTCATATGACGAATACTTTCTGGAAAGTACTTGTCATTGAACAGTTTCTGAAATGTTTCCCAAGACATGTTGAGTGCGGTACATTTGGTGGTGCGCTTCGCTGATTCCCACCAGTAATCTGCCTCACCACATAACATAAAGGTGACGAATGGAACCTTCTGTTCTTCCGTGCATCCCAAGACATCGAATATCTTGGTAATTTGATTTACCCACGTTTCCACCTTAATCGGATCCGGCTTTCCCCAAAAATTTGGTGGTCCCAACTCCTTGAACTGCTTGGCTGTGACAAACCACGCGTTGCTATCATTTCCACTCGTATTTTGTACACGAGTCTCCCTCATCTGATTTTGCATGAACTGTAAAAAGCTTTTAAACATCCCATCATTCATCGTTTGTTTGGTAGTGTTGTTTACAGGAGGAATATTGCCTTCCTGTTGCACGTTCTCCTGGTTGGTGATTGAAGGTGTCTCCACGATCTCATACACTCCATTGTTAACGTTCTCAGCTGCCATTTTCAAATACTACCACAAAACAAGGGTTAATTAAAGAAATTGACATACCACATAATACCCCTATATTTTGACCGACCAATAAATAAGCTTAGGCAGGACACACTAGTGAAGGATTTACTCGTCTCCCCCCTCCCCCCGCCAGAAAACATATCCCTAAGTTCTGATACCAACTGTGACGCCCCCAAAATAGGTATACATCACCCATTCTGAGTCGTCAAATACATGGTACAGAAACAACTACAAATTCATTAATACAATTATCGTGCAAAATACGACAACATATATACTGTGGGTTTAAATACAAATATTATCTTCTAGACAATATCCACACTCAGATAAAGTCCCCATTATAATTATTGATACACTATTTTACAAAAATAGTGAGGACTGCTAAAACAACTGACTAGGACCATCACTCTATACCCCGACTGGTTCCTGCTATATTCTCGCTTCCTAAAAAGAAAAATGGAACAAAAAGGAAAAGGGCGAACTCAACTAGCCCAGTAAATAATATTATGACTAAGATAATGTACAAAAAATTATCCTTAGTCCTCAACAGGGAAAAATCTAATAGAATATAATAGACAACACGTTTTAGATCAACAACTGCAGCGAAAACAATAATTCATTAGAAGAGTTAAGTAGAGAATTAAATCTACTATCATCTATGAATTTAAAAGTCTATCATCAATATTTTATCCCTATAACATCAATCAATATAAATCTTGAATCAAATATTTATTTTTGCACTACGGGCCAAAGATATTCATTTGTATCACCAGTTGGTCATGTTCATCTCAACATCTATCCATCTTTGCACTACAGGCCAAAGATATTCATCAGGTAATCATTCATCTTTGCACTTCAGGCCAAAGATATTGATCAAGTATCACCATTAAGGACTGAGGATGAGGAAAAATATTTTTAAGAAACAAATCCGGTGAGATAAAAGGATAAAGATTAGAGATTCGTACTTTAGATAATCCAAGTTTAAAAATACTCCATAATAAACCACAATGGAGTAAAATTCAAGAATGAAGATCAAAACATGGATATAATCAAAGATAGTAACCATAATAGACATCTGGGACAAAGAAGAGAAAATTTTATTTTCTGGTGAATAGTGTCGTATTCGTGAATAGTGCTGTATACGTGAATAGTGCCGTATACGTGAATAGTAACCCCGACACAAAAAGGTAGAACTTCCACAATAAAATTTATACCAATATTTCAGCATAATTGTTGCCTCCTTTTTTGTCTTAACAAAAGAACTCTAACTCATGCAAGCATACACGGGTCAACAAGTAGTACAGAGTAAGAAAAGTATCGATCCACGGAGAAAGGTTTTAAATCTAAATTATCATACACCAATCGTATCACTATTTTTTATATGCTTAAACGAATAATTCACAATTGTAATTAATTCTAAGATCAATTAATAATTAAAAGAATAATACTAGAATAATGAACCAAATTTAGAAATAATGAGATTCTAACTTCATTTCATACTTCATCTAAATATTACCATTATGTAAGATTATACATTTATCATGGAAAATTAGCCAAGAGCACATGAGTAGACATAACCACTTTTCAATTAATTATGAACTGCTTACATAACCTCCACATGCGATAGAAATCATGTAATCGACAATATTACCAAAATCACTATATTTCTATGTGAAATTGCAGCAATATTGAATTAAAGCACAAGCTCTTATAATACTACACACGGTGAAATAATATACTTCTATTTGGTTCACGAAATATAAAGCTAAACATTTTAGCCTCATAAACGCATGTTATCATGATTATAATCATACTCATATGTCATTTTTTAATTCCATATAAGTACATATGGTGAATGGTGATCAAACATTCATACAATACGCTCAATCATAATAGATAATCCAAAGATAAACATACAATCAAACAATTAGGCAAATAAATATAGACTACATATCAAAATCCGTTAGAATCCCATAATGGAGTTTTAGTTCATTTCTAAACCGAAAACCATTATGGGATTATAGTAACACATGAAAAGTAAATATCACAATTGAGAGAGAATATAGAATTGATCAAACCCAATTGCAGAATTCATTCAAAAATGCTATCCAAATCGCCAATAATTTCCACGAAAAATGAAATGATTGATTATTTAATAACTGAATTCAAGAGAAAATGTAGAAAATCTTAAAATTATACTCAAACCCTCTCTAGAACAAGTTTAAAAGCTTAGAACCCTAATTACTCTAATGAATACTGATAAAAAAACCATATTCCACGTCTGGTGCCAACCAGAATAGTTTAGATAAGCTCAAGCGCTTCAAATTTCAAAATAAGTCAATAAACAGCTTCAGAGGACTCGCGCGGCCGCGCAAGATCCCATTACAAAAAATGGTATATACGATTTATACGATTTGATGTTCGCGACGCGCACAAAAATTAAAATTAGCTTGTTCTTTGTTTCTCGCACATCGATGTTCTCTGTCTTTGTTGCTTGTTGTTCTGCTGCTTGTTGTTGATCCTTCATCAATGCTCAGTTCCTTGTCTACACGCGTTCCACTTGCCATGCCTTTGCTAGTCTCATACCACCTTGCCAATGCCGAGTTATGCCATTTCCTGCATTTCCATACCAGAGGAGTTCTAATTATGAGTATTGCAAAATAAACTTAAAATGCAACTAAAAACATACTAAAATATACTTGATATGAGCATAATTCTTGTGAATTGATATTCAATAAGTAGGTATAAAACCTACTTATCAAATACCCCCAAACTTGAACTATTGCTTGCCCTCAAGCAATGCATACGACATTAAACAATGAAATGCAACTACATGCTATGCAATTAAATTACGATGCAAAAGAGTCCCATATTTTTCCAGCTAGAATAGAATTCCAATCCAATATGCCTCAGTGAATTATCCAGATTTAAGAATAAAAATTCAAACTAAGCT
Organism: Panax quinquefolius; assembly: GCA_020205615.1. Classification (NCBI taxonomy): domain Eukaryota; kingdom Viridiplantae; phylum Streptophyta; class Magnoliopsida; order Apiales; family Araliaceae; genus Panax; species Panax quinquefolius. The sequence continues at coordinate 41,761,379 of CM035157.1, read as the reverse complement.
ATAGACATAATATCTTACACTTAAATAACCCATACTTGCTATAAAGATGTTGTGTGTGTGTGTTGTGTTCACCAAAACTTGACTAAGGTAAAGAATATACATGTTAAAATGCTCTAAACAGAAAATTGCATTCTAAATCAAGATCCATGTATACTAATGCATAAAAAACTACTCTAAGACATCAATACAAACTAAGGTTCAATAATGGGTTTAAACTGCTTTATTTTTACTCACGAGGGCGATTTTCGCTCTTTCTCGCGGTGTTTATTGCTATATTTTTTTATACAGCGAGTACGTTTTATGCTCCATCTCGCCCCTTCCAAGGAGTTAATAATTCAGCTCAAGAAGGTTTCAAGATAGATTTTTCTCTTCTTTTTTTATACAATAAGCATACCCATGTGTTCCCAAAGCTTGATTATCAATGTTTTCATAGCCTAAGTCCATTTTCCACATAATTCTATCTTTAAAAACCACATTTCCTATCAAGCAATAAGACACATAACTCTTATACCTACAAGCATTTGTTAACACGTCAGTGCAAATCGAAAGCATCTAAACAACATCCATGGATTACATTATGTAAAGCATTATATCTAAGCTCATGTTATCCATTAAACTCAACAATCCTTCAAAATTTAATTTCATCATTGGCTAAACTTAAACTCCATAAAGCTAGAAATGCGAGACATGCAACTAAACATATACTAACACATATAATAATGATTAAAATAGAAAAATTTCTGCAATTATTAACTAACACATAGACATACAAAATAAACATGCAAATACAAAATAAACATGCAAAATTTAAACTACGATGCAAACACTACATGCAACTACCCTACTACCCAATACCCCCAAACTTAAAATATTCATTGTCCCAATGAATGAAGGTATAGGGTTAGAAGAATTCCCCTACTGATCAGCTGCACCACCCTCTTCAGGTGGTGAATTCGGTGGTGAAAATGGCACAGCTGTTCCAAATTGTGGCCACTCGAGCATAGTCCCCTGCTGCGCAAACGCCTCCGCTAGCGATCTTGTCAAACCAATAGCAAATGCTGCAAAATTATCGTACATAGTGTCGACCTTTCGCTCCAACCTTCGGAGCTGTCGATCTCCAGTAACAGCAGTGGCTTGGGTTGATGTTCTTGCTTCATCCGTCTTGGAGGGCTGCGATGATGGTGTAGACGATGCGGGATGAAGGATGAAACCCTTTCCTCTTGGGTGCTGAGTACCCCCTTGCTAATCTTTGAATCTCGCTATTGTGGCATGATTAATGCCCTGGCTTGGGTACTACAACTGCTCATCCGTCCACCTAACGCCTGCCTTAGCACACAAATGAGTAACGATTGATGCATGTGGTATACTTTCCGTAGTACTTCCCTGAATGTATCTCATCATATTCTAATTAATTAAGTGACCAACGTCGATATCTTTTCTCACAATAATCCCCCATAATATAATTGCTCTTTCAATTGTAACATCATGCTGATGAGATGATGGCATAAGTTTGGCACACACAAAGAGATTCCAAGCCTTTGCATAGCGATTGAGAGTTGACTCCGAAAAGGTCTTAGGTTGATTAGTGCCAGGAGTGCATGTCTACTGAGTGCCTGGAATACATAAATCAGTAATAACAACGTCCAAGTCTGTCTCCATACGTTCTGCCTCCACCCAATTCGTTCGTCCAGCCGGAGGGTCGGGTAAGTTGAACGCTCCACGAATAGCTCTCGGTCTATAATCCACTTGAATCCCCCGAACGAAAGAAAAGTCATTCATCGTCTCCTGTGCATTTACATAAAACTCCCGCACAATGGCCATAGGTGCAGCCAGTGGTGTAGAGCAAACGCCATGCCAACACTTTTCCTTAATCATTTGCACTAACTGTCCATCTTGCGCATCTGCTTTGAATCCTCGCTCGCAAATAAATGACTTTCCCACAATGCGGTAGTACTCTATATGAGCATCCAAGTTGACAAACATAGAAAAATCAACATTATCTCCACTTTGGCTACTATTAGAGGATGATTCAGGAGTGCGAGAGCGAGCACACTTTGAACCCATTTATATTTGATGAAGAAGAATAGAAACTTGCTTGATGGAATCATGATATCTGCTGAACAGAGAACCCCCCCAAACTTGTATTGCACACACCCACCGAAAAACCCTAGTTTTATCAGTGAAGATTTTGAACGTGGGTAGGAGAACTGATGCGATAAACACATAGTGGGATGAGACGTTACACCTTTGAATTGGAACGGTTTGGGAAGGAAGAGTCGTGTGTGTTGTGGAGAACAATGAGATACACACTCTGCTATTTCAAATGATATGAGATATGAGGCAAGACACATCTTTAAAATCCTAAAAAAATTTCAAAACCCAGTGTCAGGCGCGGCTGCGCGTCTGCTCTTTTTGCATAGACTTGCAGCGTGGACGCGCGGTTTTTCAAGGCTTTCATTGCGCGGTCGCGCGTCCCTGCATTCTGCACTTCCATTTTGCTTCCTAAATACACCAAAACAGTGATGAATCCATTCCAATACACCTGCATAAACACCAATTAACAATATCAAAGTATGAACTACTGAATAAACAAGAATGACTATCTTAACACCATACTTTCTATGCTATGCTCAAACATAATCATATGTAAAATCAGCTACCATAGTACTTTTGCAAAACTAATCAAACTATCACAACTAAGTATGAAAATGAACTTAAAAAATAATCTAAACAGAATAAACAATAGATAAAGATAGAAATAATGGGTTGCCTCCCATCAAGCGCTAATTTATAGTCAATTAGCTTGACTATCTCTGACATTTCATGTTGAAGAAAGAATTGATGTTACTTTTTATCTGTCAACCTCGCCACCAAAATAATGCTTTAGCCGCTGTCCATTCACTTTGAACGGCTTGTCCGGGAATTTATCGAACACTTCCACAGCACCATGTGGAAAAACTGTCTTCACTATGAATGGTCCTGGCCACCTTGATTTGAGCTTCCCAAGAAAAAGTTTAAGTCTTGAATTAAACAGTAAAACTTTTTGTCCCGGCTCAAATACTCTCTCTATGATCTTGAGATCATACCATTTCTTCACCTTTTCCTTGTATATCTTTGAGTTTTCATACGCCTGTAATCTGAATTCGTCCAACTCATTGAGTTGGAGTAGGTGTTTTTCTCCTGCAACCTTCAAATCAAAATTGAGCTTCTGAATTGCCCAATATGCCTTATGCTCAAGCTCCATAGGAAGGTGACATGCTTTGCTATAAACCAGCTAAAAAGGTGACATGCCCAATGGAGTTTTATAAGCACTCCTATATGCCCAAACAGCATCATCAAGCTTTAATGACCAATCCTTTCTTGTGGGGTTCACAACTTTCTCCAGAATTCTCTTAACTTCACGATTTGAAACCTCTGCTTGGCCATTAGTTTGAGGATGATAAGCTGTAGCAATGCGATGATTCACCCCATACTTAGACAACAGAGCTGTGAACTGCCTATTACAAAAATGACTGCCTTCATCACTAATGATAGCCCTTGGAGTCCCAAACCTTGTGAAAATACTCTGTAAAAATCTTAGGACCACTTTGGCATCATTCGTTGGAAGAGCTGCCACTTCCACCCTCTTTGACACATAATCAACTGCTAACAAGATGTATAGATTTCCACATGAAGAAATGAAAGGGCCCATCTATCCCCCAAACATAAAAAATTTCCACCTCGAGGATCGTGTTCAATGGCATTTCATTCATTTTTGAAATATTCCCAACTCTTTGACATCTGTCACATCTCTGAACAAAACTGTAAGCATCCTTGAAAATTATCGGCCAGTAAAATCCTGCTTGTGACACTCTAGCCGTTGTTCTCTCTCCACCATAGTGACCACCATATAAAGACGCATGACAATCCTGCAAAATCCCCTCTGTCTCACTATATAGGATACATCTCTTTATCATCTGATCAACACATTGTTTGAACAAATATGGTTCATCCCATATAAAGCACTTAACATCATACAAGAATTTCTTCTTTTGATGACCAACCAAGTCAGAAGGTACTGTAATAACCCGATATTTTCTATATATTTAAATTAAAAATTTTGCATATAATTTTTTTTTATTTTAAAGGTAAAGATATGTACAAGATAAAGCGTGTGTATTTATGTGATAAATAAAATATATTTATTACATGAATGATTACAAATAATTTTATTTGTAATTATTGATCATTATAAATTATATTCTTATAATAATTAATTTTATAGTAGAAATATTTTTATTAATTATTTTCCATGAAAATATGATTTTATATTATTTAAATAATATATAAAATGATTATTAAATTATTATAATAATTGTTTTATTTTATTATATGAATTAATTTAGATTAATTAAGTTGATAATTTTAACTTAATTAATAAAGGTATATATGCAAGATAAATCAAATATGGAATCCAAACCCTAATTTTGGATTTTGATCAAGGGATGAGAATAATAATATAATATTAATTTATCTCAGTACTATAAATATGTACTGTATGTGTGTAATATTAATTTGTGAAATAGTTTTGATGGAACAGTAGAAAACCCTAGTATTAGTCTGATAAACCCTAATTTGAAACTCAAACCAGAGTTTAAGATCGGTCAAAAATTGTGTTAATGTGATTAATAACAAGTATTAGAATTATTAATGCTTATTAGGTAGACCCTAATTATTGACTCGAAAACCCTAATCTTGAAATTACAAATCCTTAATTGCTAATTGAAACCCAAATGCGAAAGTCATTTACGACTTTAAGAATTTGTTAAGTCGTTATGTAATCACGATAATGTGATTAATGACCGGTATTATAGATATTAATCCTAATTAGGGAGAACCCTAACTATTCAAAACCCTAAATTGTTAAATGGAAACCCTAATCGCTAATTTAGCGAGCTTAATGTTAATTAGGAAATTTTTAAACATAATTTCATGTCTAATGTAATTAGTAAATTGTTGCCTCTTTTTTAATTCTAACAAAAGAGCTCTAACTCATGTAAGTATACATGTGTCAACAAGAAATACAGAGTAAGTCGAGTATCGATCCACGGAGAAAGTTGCTAAATCAAATTATTATGCATCAACTCTATCACTATTTTTATATACTTAAACCAATAATTATGATTATGATTGCAAATTACTATAAAATCAAATAACAACTAAAATAAGAATAATAACGAAATAAATCAAATCTGGAAATAATGGGATCATAACTTCATTTAATAATTCATCTAATTACCACCATCATGCAAGATCGTTCACATATCACAGGAAAGTAGCCAAGAGCACTAATGTAGACATAACCATTTTTCAATGCATTATAACCTACTTACACAGCATCCACATGCAATAGACACCAAGTAATCATCAATATAACCAAAATTACTATATGTGTATGTGAAATTGCAACCATATTGAATTTAAGCACAAGCCCTTATTTAACTCATACGGTGAAATAGTATATATCTATCTGATTCACAAAATACAAAGCTACACAAAATAGCTCCATATACGCATGCTATCATGATTACAATCCATACCCGCATGTTATTTTTCAATTCCATACAAGTACCTAAAATGAATGGTGATCAATCATTCATGCATGCAAATCAACCATGATAGAAATTCCTTATGATATGCAAAACAGTCCAGCAGTCAAGCATGCAATTAAACTACATATTAAAATCCGTTAGAATCCCATAATGGAGTTTAGTTCATGACTTAACCAAAAGCCATTATGGGATCAAAGAAATACATGGATAATAAACAAAAAATTGAAAGAGAAAGGATAGAATCGATCAAACCCAATTGCTGATTACAATCCAATAGTAACGTTCAAATCCTCAATAAAATCAAGCAAAAGAACAGTTTGTTTATCCACGGTGATTGAAAATCCAAAGAAGAAGTAGAAGATATGAAGTTTAGGCTTAGTTCTACGTTGGAAATCTCTCAAAGTGTAAAAACCCTAGTTCCAATATGAAACACATATAAACTACTGAATGATACGTCTGACTCCAGTCAAAGTTGTTTTAATTAATTATAACTCTTCCAAATTAAAAATTAAAATAAAACAGATCAAGAATTTTCAGGGATCGAGGCATCAGCGCAGCTCCTCCTCCTTTGTATTCTTGGCGGTATGAAAGTGTAAGTTCGGGTCGGTAGGGTGATGTTGCGGTATGATATACTAAACTAATCGGCCACGCGTATAAATACCTCACCGTAGTGTTGATTACGGTTACATTGTTGCTCTATTTTGTCCTGCTGCTCATTCTTTTGTCCACCAATGTTTGGTTTCTTTGCTCCACTCGATCTCATGTTATGCCTTCATTGATTATATGCCATCTACTATCGCCAACTTATGCCATATCCTGCACTTTTACATCAAAAGGAGTTCTCAGTACATGCAATGCAAAATAACATGAAATACAACTAAAAACACACTAAAATGTACTTGAGATGAGCATAGTTCGCGTAAATTGATATCCAATAAGTAGGTATAAAACCCACTTATCATAAACCTAAACTAATTTAGAAACCCTAAATTTGTAATTTAGAAAATCTAATTTTTCTATTTTAGCCCTAATTGTCAAATTGAAAACCCTAAATTGCTAATTATAAGTCCTAATGATAATTAGTGAATCTATAATCCAATTTTCATGTTCTATGTGATTAGGAAGCTAAGTATGTTTACAAAATCCTAATTTGAAAATTTTAGAAACTAAATTTTCTATTTTTGGCCTAACTAGAAATCATACAATTTTGTGCTAAACCTTAGGGTTAAACCCTAAGGGTCTGTTAATTGACCAAAGTGCCATTAAAATCCCAATCCAAATGACTATTATGCCCCTCTTATATAATTGAGGCTTGCTTGCAAATCTTTCCAAGATATGGAGTTGGTGAACTAACCTAGCAACCCCATGTGCTCTAAATATTATACATATTAGCCATTCAAGATCAGCCATATACATTTCACCATCATTTAAATAGATTTAGAGAGAGAAAAGTACACGTTTAAGCCTTTTTTGCTCACAATACTCTTCCTTGACTCTCTCTCTCTCTCTCTCTCTAAAACCTCCGAATTTCATTGCTAGATCAGTCACAAAATCAAGCCCCACTATCACCATAACAGATTTAGAAGCCCAGATTCAAGTGAGTTCTTAGAAATGTATAAAAACCCTAATTGCAAATCCGATCTTAATCTGTATGTTAGATGTTATGATTTAGTGTTAAAATATGTTTTTTATGGTGTAAATAGATGATCTGGGTTGATAAATGTTAGATCAATAACATCTATAGGCTCAGATTTGAAGATTTTAAGAATCTAGAAATTTTTGTTTTTGTGTCTGACAGTCAAATGTCAGATCCTTTAGATCTTGCTCTGTTTATGTTTTTGGTTGTTTAAATGTTTACAGTGGTAGTATATCATGAGTTCTTTGATCTAGAACTTAAATCAGGTCCATATATGTTATAGATTAAAAGTTATAAGCAGTCAAAAGTGGTTGACCGGGCATGACCAACTGAGTTTCTGGGCAGCCCAGAAACCAAGAAGGCCTCTAACAAGGTTTTTCACGCCTTTGATCTTTCTGTTGTTGGATATTTTGGTGATGTTGTTAATTGGATGTTGTAGTCTGACATATATACTACATATTCAAGCCTATAGATAACCTAGATGCTTAATGGGATCAAAGTTATACAAGGTCAAACGTGGGTTGACCTTGTGCCTATGAACATTTCTGGGTTTTCCAAAAATGTTCAAGAACAGTTTCTTGGGACCACTTTGACCGGCCTTGATTACTTAAATGTGTTGATGTTAGACTGATTTTATGTTATATAATTGCTCTTTGACATGTATTCTACACTATGGAACCTTCATATTACACAGATAAAGCCCAAAACTATAGATTCAAGGCTTGCAAAGTAGGTACCTTGGATGTTCATTTCTGGGTAACCCTGAAAATGAAGAACATGTCTGACAATGTTTTTGAGGGCCCAGATCTCCTTTGTTATGTATTGTATGACCATGATTGTTGTTGTATCATGTAATGTTGCATTAGTTCTACAAGTTGTGATCAACAGATAGCCCAGAAACATCATATATGAAGAATTGGTCATGGTCAAACCTAGTACCCTTGTGACTGCCTATGAATGACTGGGTTAGCTGAAGAACACCTATAGTGACAGTTTTGTCACTATAGGCACCTTTAGCGACAGATTTGAAAATTTAATTAAATAATTTCCAAAAATCATTTAAAAATATAAATTAATTTCTGAAAATTACAAAAATTAATTTAAAAATAATTTTAAGTTATAAAAATTAACTTTTAATAATTTGACATATTTTTCATAAATATTAGTATTTATTTAATATTATTAATATTTAATTTATTTAATAAATGAATTAAATAAATTAATTAAATATGATTTTATTATATTAAAAATTATTTTAAATGATGATAAGGTATGTAAAAATATTTTAAGTTATAAAATATAACTTTTAATATTTTAAAGCAAAATTTATTAATTATTTAATATTAATTTTATTAGATTTATTTAATAATTATATTAAATAAATTAATTTAAAAATGATTTTAATATTACAAAAATCATTTTAAATGAAACTAAAGTGTTTAATAATATTTTAAGTTATAAAATATAACTTTTAATATTTAAAGGATAATTTCATTAATAATTTAATATTAATGATATTAATTTAATATTAATGATATTAATTTAATATTAATGATATTAAGTTTATTTAATAATTATATCAAATAAATAGTTTAAAAATAGTTTTATTAATTTAAAATCATTTTAAAAAAAAAGATATAAATGAATTAAAAATATTTTAAGTTATAATAAATGACTTTTAATATTTGGATAAATAATACATTAATATTTTAATATTAATGGTAATTATTTAAAAATGATTTTAATTATTTTAAAAATCATTTAAGGGTAATATTAGTACTTTAAAAGTATTCTAAGTTATTATAATTAACTTTAATATTTTGGCAATGGTTTCATTAATAGTTTAATATTAATTAAATATTAATGATAATAGAATTATTTAATATTTAAATCATTTCAATAATGATTCCAGTGTGTTTGAAAAATCATGATAAATTATAATAATTATTTAAAAATTATTATAAGTCATTTAAAAATAATATGACTGATATTTAAGTTATTTAAATGGATATTGAACTACAGGATAGAGTCTTAGACTTGATAATTACCCGATAAAGCTGTCGGTACACCGATGAACATTATTATAATTATGTCGTATTGTAAACCCTTTTTGTATATCTAAAGGGGTGTGTCTGTAATGTTAAGGTTAGTAGACCTGGGACTTATGTATTAACAATCTATGTTAATGAGTTATGTATTCCTATTTATATTAAAATGGGTAGTTAGATAGTATTATATTGTGGATCGTGAACACCAAATTCGAAATTGAGTAAACGGATTTGGGGTGTCACTGAGTTAGTATCAAAGCTGTAGGTTATAAACCTTAGGTGGGTTGGGGAAAACCCTAGGATTATAACCATGAGCAAGATAGAGAATACTCATTTAGAGTACTAAGTGAGGGATTGTTGAAGCGTATCGATAACGAGATAAGTAGACACATAGTGTGAGGAGTGTGTACTGGTGAAGTACTAATCAAGTTGTTTAAACCGATTGTAGGATGTCGGGAGAAGATAAGATGAGTCACGGAGATGCCGGTAATTTGTCGCTTTTGATGCCGATGGAGTCGAGGTACCGGGTAGCAGAGCGAGTCAGTGGAAGAAGTGGAGAAAGATAAACCAATGATCAATCTCGGGAGTGATCATGATGATTATCCCGAGATGTATCTAAGTGGTGATTAGGAGGCGGAGTCTGAAGAAGCTAAGGTGGAGTTGAAGAATAAGATCAAAGTTGGAGAACAAGATCAGCTAACTATAGAAGTCCAGGAACTTCAAAGTAAGGTATTTTTCTTGGAGGAGTTGTGGAAGACAGAGTGGGCGTTACGCGAAATGACTGAAGAATGGAACGAGCTGAAGGCGCAGGTGGAGAGGATGAAGACTGAAGGTGGTGGTTCATCTGAAGGAACCAACAAGAAAGATAAGAAGAAGAGAAAGAGGGCCAACAACAATGACAACTCTGAAAAGTCAAACCCGAAGAAGAGACAAGCTTGCAGCAAGTGTGAAAAGACTCACACGGGAGAATGCATGATGTGGAAGAACATCTGCTTCAACTGTAAGCAGGAAGGACATATTTCTTTACATTGTCCTAAGCCAAATATGAGGAAGTGTTTCTCATGTGGAAGAATGGGTCACGGATTTAACAAGTGTCCCAACAAGAAGAAGACTGGTGAAGGGAGTGGTCGGTAGACAACTTAGATATATGTAATAGTATCTTTTGGTAGAAGCTTATGATAGTAAGTGTTATAATATCGAGAATGATGTTTAAGCATATATATATATATATATATATATATATATATATATATATGTTTGAATGAATGAAATCTTTATTTTCTATATGAATATAAGATTAAGATTAAGTTGTGTGTTCTTACAACTCATACTTATGGTAAGCTCATGACTCATGATTATATGAAATATTTTGAACCCCTCAGCGAATAGACGTCAAAGGTCTGACTAGGATAAGTTCATACACCCATATAATTGTGGCAAGTTACTGAACTCCTAAGTGTGGTAATTTTGATGAACGGGGATTAGATATGTGAATTTGGTAAATGGAAACTTTTTGTGTAAAGTTGGAGAATTGTAGCTTCCTATGTGAAGTTGAGTATGTTAATCCTAGAATTATTTTAAAAGGGATAGTAATATGTGTTAAGTACTATATGTACTATGTGCTATTTGAATAAATATGCGATTACATGAGAACTCTGTGTTGAATTCTTATTGTGTTAAGAATTTGTAAAAAAAAAGGGAAAATTAATATAAGATTTTTATCAGATCATGCCGCCTAGACGACAGAATTGAAACCAACGAGAAGAGCAGTCGGTGAATAACGAATGAGGTCAAGCTGACCCAATGCAAAACTTTGAAAATATGATAGTCGAAGCTATGGAGAATAGAGCTTCTTCTGCAAGAGGAAGAGCGAGGAATCAGCCAGCTGACAGATTGGCTAACTTCAAGGACTTTAAGGCGATAGGACCGCCTGAATTCAAGAGAACCACGAATCCGATTAAAGCCCAAACTTGGGTAAAGGAGATGGAGAAAGTGTTCGTCATTGCGCGAGTGGCAGAAGATCAAAAGACGGCTTTTGCAACATACTTAATGAAGAGAGAAGCTAACTACTGGTGGGAGACTAATCAGGCGAGAGCTGGTACAGCGGTGGTAGCGTGGACAAGATTTAAGGAGTTGTTTTTTGAGAATTACTTCTCACCGAGTATGCAAGCTCGGATGGAAGTTAAGTTTTTGGAACTTAAGCAGGAGAACATATCGGTATCCGAGTATGCAGCCAAATTCAACGAATTAGCAAGATTTTCACCTCATCAGGTGGACACAGAAGCAAGAAAAACGAGAATATTTGAGAACGGACTGAAGCCGGGGATATTAAATAAGGTAGCGGTATTGCAGATCAACACGTTCGCGGCTTTGTTGGAGAAAGCGTTAATTGCTGAAGGAGGAAGCGAGGCTGCATCTCGATTTCATCAGAAGAAGAAGAAGAAGACCAATGATGGTGGAAGCAGTGGTGGTAGTAATAATAAGAGGAAGTGGAGTGAGAATACCCAATCGGGTAGCAAGACTGAAGAGAATAGGAAAGGAAGGGAACCATGCGCGACCTGCGGAAAGAACCATTCTGGAGTCTGTTTAAAGAAGAAAGGAGTCTGTTACAACTGCGGGCAAGAGGGGCACTTGTCACCCAATTGTCCTAGTCCGAAGAAAATTCAAGGTTGTTTTGCCTGTGGATCAACTGATCATATTGTACGGAACTGTCTGAAAAGGAATGCGAAGAAGGAAAGTGTCAACAACGGACCCGGTGGTGGAACCTTGGCGATTCGAGGACCTGCACAACCAGGAAGACCAACGGCCCGTACTTTCAACACGACGACGCAAGATGTAGTGACTACTCAAGAGGTGGCAGGTAACGATTTCGTTTACAAATTTAATTACACGAGTAATCTTGGTTAGTTATTGCTGTGAATTGTTTTCTTTTATAGATTCAAGTCACAGGTTAGAATTTGAAACACAAATTAATATTGTGTTGTTAAAAATGAATTGATGATACAACTTTAAAAGATTGTAGAGAATAAGAAAACGGTGATTCCGAGGACGGAATCCTTTTAAGGAGGGGTGGATGTGATAACCCGGGATTTTGAATAATCCAAATTTCACGAATAATTTTTTTTATTATTAAATATTGACATTGACTGTTAATATTGTATTGTGTATCTGTGATACGAGCATCGAGAAGTAGTCAATTTGTGTATTGACTGAGAAATTAGAGTAGAGTTGTGCTTAACGGAGAATAAAAACCCTAACCCTTAGTCCGGATAAGGATTCGATTGAAAATATAATTGAAATAGTTATACTGATGAGTACGTATTTGTATGGTATAGAATGTTGATCAATGATTGGTCGGGTAGGGTACAATATTTATAAACCCTAATAAGGGATTGGAAACTCTAATCTCAAGATTTAAAACCCTAACGTGTAGTTAGGAACCCTAATCGAAAGCCAGGAAACCCTAATTTTTAATTCGAGAATCCTAAACCCTAATTTAAAAACCCTAATCCTAATTAGTAAGCTCTAAAGTAATTAGTATTCTTTAATGTGATTAGTTACCTTTAATATAATTAGGGAACACTAATTATATTTTTGAAAATCTTAATTTTCTATTTTAAAGATCCTAATTTAGAAAATCCTAGAAGCTAAAGTTGTAAAACCTTAGGGTTAGAGCCTTAGGGTTAAACCCTAAGGGTTAAACCGTGAGGGTTTGGTAAATTCCATGTATGCCATTAAAATTTCATGTACAAAGTCCAAAGTACCCCTTTACTTAGATATTAAGTTAAAAGATTTGCAAATCTAGTGAGTCATCACTTTGGATAAGACCATGTGCTTAAATTGTATATCAAATCTAATCCATATCTTGCCAACTTGCACACTTGGATTCATTACATCTATGATATAAAAGATCTAGGAGAGAGAAAGTTCACATATTAAGCTTATTAGCTATCTAACACCAACCCACTCTTTCTCTCACCTAAACCCACGAAATTCCTAAGTGATTCAGTCACTCTTCATGCCTTTAGATCACCAAAATCAGATTGAAGAGTATAGATTAAAGATTGGACAAGAGAAGGTAAAACCCAAACTCAACCTAAATCTTATATGCTAAGAAAATAATTGTGTTTATGCGTTTAGATTCATGTTAGAAGTTGCTTTTAGATGATCTATGTTGATCCATGATGGATCTATAGCATCAAAGTGGGTAAAAGTTAAGTTTTTCATAAACTATTCTTGAGTTTGAATGATGGTCTTACAAGAAATGTCAGTGACTGTAGATCTTATTATGTTCATATTTTGTAATGTTTTATGTGTTAGAATGGTAGCTTGTTATGTTGTCTTTAATCTGCAAGTGATAGTATAGCCATTAGATTTCTAGATTCGAAGTTATTTAAGGTCAAAACCCATTGACCGAGCGTTGATGAACACAAATCTGGCGACCCGAATTATTAAACTGCGTGTCTGACAACATGTTTCGTAGCCCAGATCTGTCAGGTTTTTGGTGTTATGTTATTGTTGTTTGGTAAATATTGTAACTGGTTATGTGTAATATAGATCTGGGTCTTTATATCTCTCATAACCTCAATAGATCGATCGTGAAAGGTGGTCAAAGTAGACCACCCGAGCTGATTTTTACTTTTCTGGAAAAACCCAGAAATCTGGGGAACGCAATTTCTGACATACTTTGACCAAGCAATAATTTGTGATTCTGTTATTTTTTAATTGATCTGTTGATTCATTAATGTTCTTTGACACGAGTACTATAATTTTGACCCATTAAACGACATGAACCAATAACTGAACATGGAATTATTTGAGCTCGAAAGTGAGACTCACTCATACCTTGGGTTTCTAGGTTTGCCGGAAAACCCGTTGCGCGATCTGACATGAGAAAGTTAGAAGCGGATCTCCTCATATGTTTGTTGTTTGATCAAGATGTTGGCTGTGTGTTGTAGTGTTACATAAACACTACACGATCACACTTCAAGCTTTCCTATAAACTAAATATATTGGGAATTAATCACGGTCAAACGAGCAATCTTGAAACACTGTCTGACAATGTTCTTGAGCTGAAGAACACCTAATACGACAGATTTGTGTCGCTAAAGGCTTTAGCGACGGTTCCTATATATTTATTTTCTGAATTTTTGGAAAATGATTAAAAATTAGAAATAAATTATAAAAATTACCAAAAATGGTTTTAAAAATTATTTTAAATTATGAAAAATAATTTCTGACTATTTGGAATATTTTTCTTTAATATTTATAATTATTTAAATATTAAAGGTATTTAATTTATTTAATTAGTGTATTAAATAAATTAGAAAAAATGATTTAATATTATTAAAATCATTTTAAATAAGAATAAAGTGTTTAAAAATATTTTGAGTTATAAAATGTAACTTTTAATATTTTTGGAGAATTTTCATTAATAAATTAATATTAATGATATTAGATTTATTTAATTATTATATTAAATAAATGAATTAAAAATGATTTTATTGATTTAAAAATCATTTAAAAATGAGAAAAATGATTTAAAAATATTTTAAGTTATAATTAATGACTTTTAATATTTTGATGATAATTTCATTATTAATGGTGATGATTTAAAAATGATTTTAATTACTTTAAAAATCATTTAAGTAGAATATTGATGATTTAAAAATATTTTAATTTATTAAAATAAGCGTAATATTTTGACAAGTATGTTATTAATATTTTTATATTATTAAATATTAATAATGATAAGATTATTTGATAATTAAATCATTTAAAAATGATTTCGATATTTGAAAAATTATTATAAATTATAATAATTGCTTGTAAATTATTAAAAGCTTCTGAAAAATATTAAATGATATTTGACTTATCTAAAATAATATTGAAGCTTAGAAACTGAGTTTAATTGATAATAGTTGTGTTAAGTGTCGGATAGGGTGACTAGATCACCAAGAATGGACCGAAGTCCAACCAGACCGAAATTGTTAGACTTGATAAGTGTTTATCTAGGTTATAAACACTGATGTAGCTATGTGGTAATGTGTCTAGGAGAAGTTTGACTGTGAATTATAATGTTATGTGTTATAAATTATTGTGCTAATTATGAGACCGATATTATTGGTTATAGGTCTTACGAACGCAGATAAGTTTATTGTGTAGCTGTAATCAGCGAAAGAGGCAAGTTCCCTAACTCAACCTTGAGTTAATATTGTTTAATTATTATTGGTGGTTAATTATTGCTAATTAGACCACGTCTAAGGAATTATTATTGATTATTCGCAGTTAGTGCATGCTTAATAATTCAAATTAAATTACTGTTTCAGAATATATATACATTCGTAGAATAACTATTGTTGGATATACATATCCGTAGAAGCTAGAATTGACAGTACAGATAATTCCTGTTTATTATCGAATTATGTTGAGAAATGTCTTAGCCAATTATTCTGGTTAGACGAACATTTGTTAGAACATGATAGGTTCGAGAAGAGAATTCAATTGTTATTGACAGATCGATGCCAATTATTTCGGCTAGATCGAGAAGTAAATAGAATTTGAAATCACAGTATTTCGTTGTAAAATCAAAATCTTGATTCTAAGACTGAGAAGAACAACCTTTTATATAAAGGGAATATTTTATCGGTCGAGTATTCGGCCTTTGCGCACGATTAAGTATTATGCATAATATAGGGTATACTAAAGCTGATCACTTTATATACTTGCAGAGGGGTATGATTTAATCTTTATGATTATCTGATACACCTGGGTATATCAAAGTTTAACTTTGATAGTTACTCGAGAAGAGAAGTTCAAGATCCAATGGATCGCTCAGCATAAATCTGGAAAACATTCCACTTTGCTATTTCGTAGAATTAATTCTTGATTATTCATTTGAATATCGTAGAAAACCTTAAAAGAGTTGTACTCTTTCATTATCGAATTATTGTTGCGTTGAATGTGAGAAGGTTTGATATTGATTTCTATATCTTTATTGTATCTCTTAACTTGCGGAGCAAACTTGTTGCTCACCCTTGCTATAAATAAAACTTTTCAGCTAAGGACGAAGTTGCAGAAGGTGCTGCGAAGAAGAACAAAGGAAAAGGAATAGTTATAAATTAGTTATGATGAACATTATTATAATTATGTCGTATTGTAAACCCTTTTTGTATATCTAAAGGGGTATGTCTGTAATGTTAAGGTTAGTAGACCTGGGACTTATGTATTAACAATTTATGTTAATGAGTTATGTATTCCTATTTATATTAAAATGGGTGGTTAGATAGTATTATATTGTGGATCGTGAACACCAGATTCGGGGGTCAGGTAACCTAGATTTGGTGGTGTCACATTGCTTTATCCCGCAATGAAAATGAAAATAGTCTAAGTCTGATTTCATCCTCTGTCACCCCATTGTATCTGAAGGTGTCACATATTTCAATGAAGCTCAATAGATGCTCATTAAGATCATTTGTAACAGCACCCCCAAACTGTACCAAATTCTGCACCATTTGAATAGTACTCGGCTTTATCTTAAAGGTATTGGCTGCTATCGCTGGTCTGACTATACTTAACTTCAATCCATTAATATCTGGCATCGAATAATCTCTCAAAGCCCTGTGCTCCTCTCTTTGCTCTTCTGCCGCCATATTAGATGTCGTGGTCTCTAAAGCTGCTTGTAAATTTCTACGCACTCTTGTTTTCCAACCTCTTCCGTTAATATTATCCTGAGTAAGTGTCAACTAGGAATTGGATGACCGCGTGTGCATAAAAATATATACAAGTACCTAAAATATAAACAAAAACAAAAATAGAAATGAGACAAGATTAGATTTGTCTAAGTCATACAATGTAGATTAAAATTGATGATAATAATAATAAAATTAAACGCCTTTCTCCGGCAACGGCGCCAAAAACTTGTTGCCTCCTTTTTTGTCTTAATAAAAGTACTCTAACTCATGCAAGCATACACGGGTCAACAAGTAGTACAGAGTAAGAAAAGTATCGATCCACGGAGAAAGGTTTTAAATCTAAATTATCATACACCAATCGTATTACTATTTTTTATATGTTTAAACGAATAATTCACAATTGTAATTAATTCTAAGATCAATTAATAATTAAAAGAATAATACTAGAATAAAGAACCAAATTTGGAAATAATGGGATTCTAACTTCATTTCATACTTCATCTAAATATTACCATCATGTTAGATTATACATTTATCATGGAAAATTAGCCAAGAGCACAAGAGTAGACATAACCACTTTTCAGAATTATGACCTGCTTACATAACCTCCATATACGATACAAATCATGTAATAAACAATATTACCAAAATCAGTATATTTCTATGTGAAATTGCAGAAATAATGAATTAGCATAAGCTCTAATAATACTACACACGGTGAAATAGTATATTTCTATTTGGTTCACGAAATATAAAGCTAAACATTTCAGCCTCATAAACGCATGATATCATGATTATAATCATACTCATATGTCATTTTTCAATTCCATATAAGTACATATGGTGATCAAACATTCATACAATACGCTCAATCATAATAGATAATCCAAAGATAAACATACAATCAAACAATTAGGCAAATAATTATAGACTACATATCAAAATCCGTTAGAATCCCATAATGGAGTTTTAGTTCATTTCTGAACCGAAAACCATTATGGGATTATAGTAACACATGGAAAGTAAATATCACAATTGAGAGAGAATATAGAATTGATCAAACCCAATTGCAGAATTCGTTCAAAAATGCTATCCAAATCGCCAATAATTTCCAGGAAAATGAAATGATTGATTATTTAATAACTGAATTCAAGAGAAGATATAGAAAATCGTAAATTATATTCAAACCCTCTCTAGAACTAGTTTAAAAGCTTAGAACCCTAATTAATCTAATGAATACTGATAAAAAACCATATTCCACGTCTGGTGCCAACCAGAATAGTTTAGATAAGCTCAAACGCTTTAAATTTCAAATTTAAAAATAAGTCAACAAACAGCTTCAGAGGACTCGCTCGGCCGCGCGAGATCCCAGTACAAAATGGGCGCGGGGGCGCGTATATGCGATTTTAGCTTATGCAGGTTGATGGCGCGGGCGCGCGAAAATTAGCTTGTTCAGCCGCGCGGCTTCTGTGTTCTATATACTGATTTCTGCTGTTGTTGCTTGTTGTTCTGTTGCTTGTTGTTGGTCCTTCATCAATGCTCAGTTCCTTGTCTACACACGTTCCACTTGCCATGCCTTTGCTAGTCTCATACCACCTTGCTAATGCCGAACTATGCCATTTCCTGCATTTCCATACCAGAGGAGTTCTAATTATAAGTATTAAAAAATAAACTTAAAATGCAACTAAAAACATACTAAAATCTACTTGAGATGAGCATAATTGTTATTAATTTATATTCAATAAGTAGGTATAAAACCTACTTATCAATAATTATATTGAAAGAAATAATATCATTTACGAAGAAAATAACATCCCTTACCTCAAAAGAACAGTACTTCTGACTGGAATATTAGATGTAATGCTGAAGAAAACTTGCACTGAATAGTAACTCTCAAAGTATATTTACTCACAAAATACACTCAATAATATAAAGAGAGAGAAAAATTGTTTCTGGTGTGATTTTCAATTCTAACTAAGCACCCTATTTATAGGAAAATGCTAAAACGCCAAAGTAGACTAAATAATAAAATAGTAATATTCTAAAACCATTTCAAGCATGCCACTTTGATTTTTTTTCAGCATACCACTTTGAATTTTCAGCCCACCATTTCATCATTTTCCACAAAAAAGCAAAAGTGGGGCCTACCTATGTTTTAATAAAAATATTTATTTCCAAAACTTCAATAATTCATAATAAATAGCCCTTATATCAGAAAAATATGCATTTTATGTCCATTCCATAAGAAATTAAATTCTCTACAACTTTGTTGAAGAAAGTTTTTCCAAATTCCAAACAGAAAAATATCCGAAATCAACATACGGACGATTTTCAACACCTCTATTCCAATAAAATACTGATAAAACACCCCATCATTAATTCCTTCATTTATAATCACATAAAATAAATATGTCCTTATCCTTCATTTATATCCACATAAACTAAATATTTTCTTATCATATAAATCAATAATTAATTATTCATAAATAATATTACAGAATCACAATTATAACAATCGTGTCGTTCCTGGGAATGAGGGGCTTCCGATAAGGAGGATTTCTCCATCTTGGGCCGCAATTAGGTGACCAAACCCCTTTCCTAGACAGAACTTCCTTAGACATTGCCAATAATGCTATCTAATAATATTATTCAAATAATATGAGTTATTGGTCTAATAATGAGAAATATTGTGCAGTGACAATTATTGAAACAACAATAATATAAAATATCAACGCAGCAATTATTGAATTAATAAAATAAAATATTGAACAGTAATTACTATAACAATTATTGAGTAGTGCCTTCTTATGTAAGAATCAATAATTCAAAAAATCATGTAATACCGCGGTATCTTCTTAATGCGACACGCCGTACATCGTATTTTAACCACCAGGTAATCCAACAGTGTTAACGGTAAAAATTACGCCGTTATTTATAAAAACTCAAACTTGTCGTTTTCTTCATCCGACATGATTATTACATTATGGGGCCCATAAATGGTTTTAACTTGCCGCATTTAATATTCCCCAACAACAAGAATATTCCACGACCAAATGAACATTTCCCGACAAAAATGAATATTTTATAACCACTTGCTTATTTTGCAAAATTTGCACATTTCACCCATAACCAAAGCATTATATCAAATTAACTCCTTATTATTTTAAGATAATGAATAGAGGAAATTCAATTTTATTTATTAAAAAGTTGGGGTCTTACATACTACACTGTCTACCGCTACAAGTTATAAAGGTAGTTTAGTTAACTAATAAATTAGAATGGCTTAATGGCTCAATAACCCATAGGTATTAGGTTCGAAACCTAGCTGTGATATTTTTGCTTCTTATGTTATATTTTTTGTGTATTAGATAAATTTATTATCATATATATATATATATATATATATATATATATATATATATATATAAATTTATCTATAAATATTCATATAAATATTTATAAACAAATATTCATATAAATTTATCTTTAAAATTTATAAAAAATATTTATTTATAAATTTATAAATATTTCATCTAAAATTTATAAAATTTAGATATGAATATTTTTTATAAATATTTATATGAATATTTAGAGATAAATTTATAAATATTTATATGAATATTTTTTTATATATATATATATATATATATATATATATATTCATAATTACATTATATATATATTTAGTTTAATGTTGGGATTTATTTAGTTTGACAAGAAATTTTGAAAAGAATATGTATGTAAAGATATTAGAGACTACAAAATACTTTTTTGTAAAGAGAAATATACATATATATATATATATAGAGAGAGAGAGAGAGAGAGAGAGATGGTAGTAAAATTTATCTAATACATAAAAAATATAGCACATGAAGCATGAAAAAATTTAATAAGGACTTATAAGTCAAAAAAAGTTAAATTTAAGTTATTGTCAAACACTAAATAATAACAAATGACTTATAACTCAGTTTGACCAACTTATAAGTCATTGCCAAACACCCTCTAATTCAAGATATAAAAAAAATTAATATTTGATTATAAAAAAATTTACAAGTCAAGAAAAAGGAGAATTTGAAAAAGGGGATTTAAAAAAGAACTTACACACCATTGATGCAACTTAATTGGTCTATATCGGAACCATTGACGCGACTTAATCGGTGCAGTTTGGTCAATTTTTGGTGCAATTTCGGGAGCGATTTCGATTCCTTGTCCATCCCTTATCAAAAAGTATATTGCCTATTTTATGTTTGGGGGTGCTTATCAGCTTTTCTGTCTTACACCATGTTAGGATGCCATTAGTAGCACTTTACTATTTCTATATTTTTAGCAATATTTTGGGCTGCATGGATTTGTTTTGTATTGCAATCATAGATTATATGCTTGGATTACAATTTATTATGTATGAATGTATATTTTCATCATGTTTTGGGTATGTATGGATTATAACCATTTTTGCGGCTTATTTTGTTACGATTATATAGATTGCTATATTTAGATCATTCTTGATGATATCCATTTTTGTGACATGTTATGGCTTTGATAAACCCTATTTTGAGCTGTTATTTTTGCAAGGGTTTATATTCTTGGTTTATGCCAGTGTTTGGTAAATTTTTGATTGTGGCTAATGATAAGCATATTGGTTTACGGCTATTTCAAAGAGATATGTGTTAAGCATGTGTGGATGAAGGTTTAGTTTAGTCGGTAGCTAAGACTGTTATTGATCCGTTCTTCTTAGTGAGCACAGACCAACTGTTCTAGCTAGTTATTTTTCAGATATAGTTTGCGTGGTTATTATTTTGAATTTGCATTACCTCTATTTATCTTAAGCGATTACAAGGCAATAATATTATTTAGACTCTGATGCAAGTTCAGATATTGGATTTTGGCATGTTTCTGTTTTATAAAAAAAATTAATAATAAAAAAAATTGAAAAAGAGAAAAAATGAAAAGATAAATAACAAGAACCTTAGTTAACTTAGCCTAATTATGTGGCCTTTGTTGCTCGAGTCATTAGATCCTTAGGGGTATTCTACACCTACTGCCGTAAAGCCATCTGGCTTTGGAGTCATTGATCAAAAGCTCATTAACGGGTAACTCTGAATAGCCTAATGTAATTAAGCATTTCAAGGTCATCCTAAAAGTTTTGATTGTTAAAATGTATAGAATAAAAGTCTAATTTGTCTTAAGTTTGATTACGTGATATTTGTTTCTCGAGTTATTAGATCCATAGGGGTGTTCTATACTTAGTGCCTTAAAGCCATCTGGCTTGGGAGTCATGATTAAAAGCTCATTGACGGGTAACTCTGAATAGCCTAAGGTAATTACGCATTGCACAAGTCAGATTTAGATGTCTTCATGCTAATGCCTTTTGATCATTTCTTGCATCTATGTCTTGTTCTTAATGCTTGATGTTGTTTGAGTTTACATAGCTACAATTTTTTTATTGCGATCGATTGTGTGAGCTTATTTTGAGCTATGATTAGTTAGGATAGTTGGTATTCACACACACATAGAATGGATCGAATACAGTATTAAGCTTGAGATTGATTAAACCCTTACTCATAATTGTGTTTTTCTTATTCTCTAAGAGTAGTTGTTTTGAGCTTAGAAGCTATGATGGAGGTAGTATTTAACATGATTCGCGTTTTTATTATACTTTTGATGTTTTTGTTTAGATAGTTTTGCTTGAGGACAAGCAAAGACTTAAGTTTGGGGGTATTTGATGAGTGAGATTTATACCCGCGAATCGGATCCTTTAATGCTTAAGAAGTTGCTTATTCGTCGTAATTTATATCAATTTTATAGTATTTTATTATTACTTTGCTTAATATATGTTTTGCATGGCTTATTAGGTTATTTCTAGTTTTCAGGGGTAAACAAGTCAATTTCCTTGCCTTTGACTGCAGCATTTCTCTTCGAAGCTTAATCCTCGGTTTCAAACGCCTCTTCCTTGCCAACTTGATAGCATGCGGTATTAAATACTTCAGATTTATTCATAAATTGGCATTGCAATGCCACTTATTATCCAAAGATGTTGACCTGACGCTGCAGCGCCTCTTCCAGGCTTAATCTTGGCGCTGCAGCGCCACCTCCGGTTCTCAGGCAGACAAGAAGGTCAAATGACCTAGATGCTAAAGGAAACATGTGACGCCCCCAAAATAGGTATACATCACCCATTCTGATTCGCCAAATACATGGTACATAACTTAAATACAAACTTAATTAATACAAATGTCGTGTCGTGCAGAATATGACAAAACATAAGTTATGAGTTTTAATGCAAATATTGTCTCCTAGACAATATCCAAACTCAAATTCAATTCTCATTACAATTATTATCACACTATTTCACAGAATAGTGAGGACTACTAAAACAACCATCTGGACCGTCACTCCATTCCCCGACTAGTCCCAGCTATATTCTCACTTCCTGAAGAGAACAGTGAAAGAAAAGAGTGAGCTCAACTAGCTCAGTAAGAAATATTATGACTAAGATAATGTAGAATAAATTATTGTTAGCCTTCAACAGTATAACAACTAATAGAATATAATAGAAAACAAGTTTTAGATCAACAACTGCAGCGGAAATAACAATCCATTAGAAGAGTCAAGTAGAGCATGATATCTACTATATTCTATATTTTAAAAGTTTATCATCAATTTTATCGCTGAGACTCAGCTTAATAAATAATCCACATCACTGAACTATCTATGCACAACGGGCCAAGGTTATTCATTAGTATCACAACCACGAATTATCCATGCACTGCGGGCCAAGGATATTCATATTTTCACCAATGGTCATGATCATGCCAAACAACAATTAATCTTTTCACCCTTGGCCAAAGAGAACACATGTTTATGATCATACCAACATCTGCCCATCAATGTACTACGGGCCAATGAGGACTTTTACCACATCGTTTGTAACATTACAGGTCATGATTACACCGAATAATCCCTGGTCATAATCATACCAATCAACAGTCTATCTATGCACTACGGGCCAAAGATGACTTTTATCACAATATAAGCATGAGGATGATGACAATGATATAAGAATTCAATTAAATGAGAGCAAGGATAAATTTTAAAGATTTTTATAATTTAATTTATCCAGAATTCAATAATGTCTAAATTGTCAACATGATACTGCTTTGTGGAGTAAAATTCAAGAATAATATTGTATCAAAAATAATTTGGAACGAAAAGAAATCAATTTTTGTCATGAATAGTACCTCGGGTGAATAGTACCCGGGTAAATAATACCCCATGAATAGTACTTCAGGAATAATACCCCATGAATAGTACCCCAACATTGAAAAGATTAAAAATTATCAAGAATGCTCAGAATAAAATTTCCATGAAAAGATACTAGATGAAGCGCAAATTTTAAGGATATTCTACTAATTTCACGGAGTATAGAAGCAATACTTTAACAAAATGAGTGTAGAATTCGGAATCTGAAATGAAATTATATTACTTACATTCTACATAGTATGGAAGAAAATATTATTTCTTACGAATATTGAACAAAAATAATATACCTTACAATTGTTGAACGAAAATAATATTCCTTACGAATATTGAACGAATATAATATTCCTTATGAATATTGAACGAAAAAAATATTCCTTACGAATATTGAATGAAAATAAAATTTCTTACAAATATAAAAAATAATATCGTAAGCAAATTGAAATAAATAATACCCCTTACCTCAAAAACAAGAGTATTCCAACTGGTATAGGAGATATATTCTTGAAGAAAACTTATATTGTTTTCTAAACTCAAAGCTTCCTTAAACTCTAAAGAAATACGCTCAATATTATAGAAGAAGAATTCTCTGATTTTGGTATGATTTTCTTTTCTAAACTGAGCATCCTATTTATAGGAGAATGGCAAGATACTATTAAGAAATTTTAATCACGGACGCAAAGTAGAATTCGAACGAATTCTTCACGGACGAATTCTAAAATTTTTTGATTCTACTATGCAGTCGCTATGCAAACACTATGCATAATAAAATATAATATATTCTATTTTTCATAAAAAATAAAACTTATTATAATATATATATATATATACACACACACACACAACAACAACAACAATTTCCTATCGTGAACCAAATTATTCCCCCCCCCCCCCCCCCCCCACACATCATTATCATATATATATATATATATATATAACAAAACTGAGATAACTTTCTCCGACGATTTTGAAAAAATGTGTAGGTGGGGGTCAAAATAATATGCCAAATTTACAACAAATACTTCATAAAAATTTCCTCAAAATTTTTAACAATATTTATTCATCAATAATATAACTTGCAATATTAACAACCATATCATTTTCAGGAAAGAGGGGGCTTTTCGATAAGGACTTCTCCCTATTGGCTCGCAATTAGGTGACCAAACCCCTTTTCTCGATAGAACTTTTTAGACATTGTCAATAATACAAATAATAATATGAATAACTTTTTATCTCAATTATTGATTTAATAATATAAAATATTGCGCAGATGATACTGTGACAATAATTGAATCAATAATGTGAGATACTATGCATCAATTACTGTAGCAATAATTGAGAATAACTGAGTGACTTCTCACGTAAACATCAATAATCCATATACTGTGATGACTACGCATGACCACGCGTAGACATCGTACTTTTATCAAGGGTATTTCAACGATTAATGGTAAAACTTTCGCCGTTATTTTCATAAAAAGATATTTTGTCGTTTTCTAACTCCGACAGTAATTCTGTTATGGGGTCCACCAATGATTGTGCCGTCGTATGAATATTCCCTGATAAAACGAACATTCCTCGACCAATTGAATATTTTATATCACCTTAATCGCTTTGTAAAATTTATAAATATTATCCACAACTATAATAGTATATCAAATCCACACCTTTATACTCTAAAAAAAATATTTCGAGAAAATTAATCTTTATTCATAAAATTTGGGGTCTTACAATATATATATATATATATATATATATATATATATATTGGGAAGCCTCCTTTTGACTAGCACACACACACACTCTCTCTCTCTCTAAACCATCTTAGCTTAGTTTCTCTCCTATTTTGTTAATGATTGTACATATAGTTTAGGTAGATTAGGGATATTATTGGGATTTCATGGAGCTCAAGACAATTTAGCAACATGGATTAGAAAGCTTGAAAGAATTAGAATTCTTGGAGACTGAAGAAGCTTTGAAAGAGTTTATTATTCTCTATTTATTTCATTTGATTTTGTAATCCATAAATGTTGTTTATATTGCTACTTATGTTTAGTTTAAGAGATATGAACTAATTATTGGCTCTAAGGTTATAATGTAACCATTTGTTAATTTAAATTGAATATCTTATCTATTTGGTTGGCACCATATAGTTTGGATCAATATATTTATGCTTAATGATTCTTGTTAAGGAATTAGTAATGATTTTGGTAATCTATAAGAAATCGAAAAACAAATTATAGATATATACCTTGATATACTGCCATGTGATTATGATTTGTCTACTTGATTCGACTGCATAATGTGTGTATAGGATAGGAATATACATGTACGCCATGTGTGACCTAATTGAGAACATATGCTTTAAATTCCTTGTTATAGTTAATTCTCATAGGAATGTGTAGGATTATTACCTACCTTGGATGTTCCATTCCCTATCGGGTGGATCTGGATAGGATAGGTTTATACATACCTCGAAAAGGGTGTATGAGCACTTGTGTGTTCTCGGTCGACAATCTGTCGTGACCACTATGACCAAAGAGAGAAAGTTAGGAAGTTTGATGAACCATACAACACCAAATGTTTGAAAAAAATGCTAGTGTGGGGTGAAGTTATGATCTTAGCTTGTAGTGCCTTAGATACCAATCGTTATCCATTTACTTGTTTTGATAATTAGATTTAACTAGATTAATTACACGTCTTTTATTTAACTGTTTAAATAAGACTTAAGCGATACAAAGTCGGTATTTGGTAAATATTAGTAATAATTCCTCGTGGGTTCGACACTCTACTTTTCATTATATTACTTTTTAGACCGCGTATACTTGCGCGTATTTATTGATTGCGAAATCGACCAACAGTTCGCGTGAATGTCGGTTTCCCGACGTTGTATAGTTTCCCCTTTTATGAGGGTTTTTCATCTCAGCAAATTTATAAGACTCTGCACCAAAGCAATTTGTTTGGATCACTTTTTAACACATGATATTAGTCTAGGCTAATCAAATGGCATAGACAGCTTTCACAATGCTTTTAGAAATAGTCTATAAGTTCAATGTTTGTAACATGCTTTCAAGAATCCTTTTAAAGATGTAAGAATGATTTAATCAAGCTTCAATAATAATTTCCAAGAATTTGGATATCATAAGAACTATTTGTAGGCAATTGACTTATATGATCAATAAATGTACAAGCCCATACATTTGGTCAATACATAGGATTGATATAAGAATCAATTAGAAACTTGCATTCAATATGAAAATTAAATGAAGTTAGTAACGTGCACAATATATAGTCGTTGGTATAACAACAATTTGTTTACTCAAAGTGAGGGAATTTGCTCAATGCACCAAGTGGTGTAAGTTAAAGGATTTGCACAAAAGAGATAATGTTTAGATACTTGTATAATGTCCAAAGTTGCGTAAGTTAAGGAAACTTACATTTGATATAATAATCAAATGAAGTTAGGAAACTTGCCTTTTGCGTCGATTATCAACTGATAGCTTACTATCACCACAAGGTCCTATTTTATCATAATTATGTATATATATTTTAAATATATATATATATATATATATATATATTCACTAGTTATTCAAGCCTTATATATAAACCAACAATCTTATAATTTTCCAACCACATGAGCATATATCAAGTTCTATCTTAGTTACACAATCGAATCACACATTAGCTTTCTATTAAACCATGTAGCTACGTAACCATATTGACTTTTCTTTTAAAAATCTTATTTAAGAAGACTTGTAAAAACTTTTAGGTTCTTGGTGCTATATACCCATTACATGCTTGTATAATTAAAACATTACTTGAGTCATGAACTATAGCTCAAGTCATTCATATACACATGTTAAGGGGTTTTTTACTAGGTTTGGTCTATTTTATTTACTTTCAAACAATTGATAGTTTTATTCTCAAGGTTTCCGTTTTACAAAGCTAAGAGAGTTTATTATGCAAAAGACTAACCATATTACCCATTAAACCAAATAATAATGTTAAACAACCTTTACTATGCATGCTTGCTGTGACAACCATAATTTTTATAAATTATTAAAATAAGAATTTAATAATTAAAATTCTTATTATGAGATGTTTGAGTTTGAGTAGGTATATATACGTGCTATGTATGTTGAAATATGTGATCTGGTATGAAGAGAAATATATATTCATATATTGGGAAAGTGAGGTTTAATATTTAAGTTAACTATTGAAGGATTTAATAAATTTTGTAATTTATTTTAAATATTTATTGAATTAAATAAATATTTTAAATAATTTATTTATTGAGAAAAATAAATAATTTATGAAATTGTGGTATAATAATTTAGTTACGTGGGTATGATAATTAAATTGAAGCAAAGGTAAATTTATTCTTTGAAGATTTAATTTAATGAATTAATTAAATTAAATGAGTTGTTTAATATTAAAGAAAATAAGTATATTAAATAAAGCGATGTTTAAGTCTAATTTATTAATTAAATTAGATATATAATTATTTATTAATCATCAGAATAATTATAATAAAAATTATAATTATTATAATTATTATAATGGTAAGCTATTTAAATTGGTGGCAGGTGTGACAAATAAAAACTATATAATATAATACTATTAAAATAATCTAGTGGGGGAATTGGTGCCTGGCTTAACAAGGCCTTATGGCCTTTGGTCTAATTTAACTGACGCAAACCTTTGGGGTTGTGACGACGACTGTGAGGTGTGAGGATGCCGGTTTATTTTCACGCATTCTATTTCTTGGCCTAAGGCTAACTAGATAACAGAGAATTAGAGAGAGCTTGGAAGAAAAGAGAAAAAAAACACAGTGATATTGAGAGTTGGAGAAGAAGGGTTTTAGAAAAGGATTGCTATCAACTTTGATATCGTACAATCAAAGGATTTAGGTATAATTTACCCCTAATTCTAATTCTCAGTCTTGTAATTTTCTATTCTCTAAAGTTGGGTTTTGTTGAATTGTTGTACAAGAGCTTGTTGTTATGTATGTATACTTTTACAAAATCTGTTAATTATCATATATGATTGTTACTTGCTTGTTAAATACATGGAATTTGGGTTTATAGGGAGAAAAGTAAATAACAGTGTTATGTTATAGAATATGGCTTAGAAAGTACGAAATTTTATGATCAATACTTGTTATAATCTGCGAATTGATGTTGGATTATGTTGGTATGTTATGAAATGAAAGCGACGTAGTTTGAATCATGTCAATTGGTTAAAAAATGAAGTTATGGCGATCGAATTCGCTAAAAGTGTTAAAAGTGAAGAAATTGAGAAAATTGGGATTTTGATACCTTAAAATAGAAATTATGTAATGTTTATATAATGGGAATGGTGTATAGCATGCTTAACTATGTTATCACAAAGTTTTAGTTGCTAGGTTTCATATTTTTTGTAGGGAATTTGTTTGTTTTTGGGAGTCGAGGCAAAGTCAGTTGAGGCTGCTGCGGTTTTACATCCCAGATAAATTGCCACAATTTCTATGCCGTACCACAGATCGAAGTGCAACAAGCCATGCAGAAACCTTATGAATCTGCACCAGTCTTGACTTAAGTTGCATAAGAGGCTTGGGACGGTAGCAGTTGGGCCGTGTCCTGAGCCTAGGCAGTGAAGTCTGTTGGTTTGAAGGTTGTTACACAAAGGTCTAATTTAGCTTGGCATGTGCGATTATGATGTTGAATCCTAATATAAGACATCATAACAGATTGTATTATGATACAATACCAAAATATGGAGATTTTAGTTGTCATTTGAGTAAGTTATGTAATGAAACCAAATGTGATGTTTTCAAAAGTTAAAGATAAATGATAAGGTTTATGTTGGTTTATAGTGAGATATAAGTTGAAAGAACAATTTGAATGTTAACTTGAGTAGTTAATCTAATATATGTTTAAAAGGTTGTAAATACATGTTAGAAGACTTAAACTGTCAATTGTAAGAGAAGTGTAACGAGATATAAGGCGGAGGTTATATAACCTAGTTGTTGTTAACAAGTGTAATGCATCTAATATGTGGTAATGGAATCTATGACGACTTTAATGAACGTTAAGTGTCGGTTTCGAAAGAAGTATAAAGAAACACAAAATGGGATTATGCAGTGATAAGTGTCATACGAGGAGGAGTAAACACCTGAAGATATGTGTTAAGTTTCAAAGAGACACAAGTTATAAAAGATTAAGACTAAGAGTCTTTATGGTTTTGTTATATGTGTAACTAATGCATGTGAATATGAACCTTTGAACTGTTATAGGATGTACACAAAGCATTTAAGTTGTTTTTCAGTAATTGGTAATCTACGAACCAGGCAAGTCTTTCAGTTCCTATTTGCCATGTGAACTTGGTGATTAACTGTTTTTAATCTTTATTACAAAGAGCATGATGCGTTATACATATGTTGAATGTATGAAATGTTAAAGTCAACTTATGACTACGTTGATTTAGTAAAACATGCTGATTGAGTAAGGAACTCAATCTTTATACTTGTTATATGAACTGTAGCATGTATGTTATGTTAGTCCAATGTTTATGAGATATATGTTGAGCATGTTATTATGTCTTACGTGATGCATGAAAAGCTGTTAGATTTTCTTTGGGGTGTTCGGGCTCAACCTTGCAAATAACCATTTTGCGAGTTAAGGATTAAAGGTAACACTTATATATGCTACTTGAATGACGTGGATCAGAAATAATACACGAAGATTAATATTTTAGCTAAAGTTGTTATTTCTTTATACCATGATTAAGATTCATGGGATGTACTAAATGTTTTATGATGTATAGTTTAATGTTGATTTGTAAAGCTAAAGTTAGAGTTATCTGATATGTAAAGGTTATCGGATTGAAATGTAAAATTTTATATAATAACAGTGATAAAGTGAATCATAAAATAAGATTGATTCAAAGATATATAGATGATAAAGGTTTTGATTCGGGGAATTAAAGTAAGAAGACATAAAAAATTTAATTATTCCGCATTTTATAAAGTTTAACATCGAATAATGATGTAAAATCAGAAGGTAGAGGTGTTATTAACGACCAAAGTTGATAATTAAATTGTATGGATTTTGGGGTCGTTACACTTGCATGTATTTGATTTATTTGCACATAATCCAATACTAGAAACTCATTTTAATTCATGCTTTTTTATTGTGCCTAGTTAGATAGGTGAACGTGTTGGTCATATCTAGAGGCATAAAGTATCCTATTATGACTATTCAAAAGTTTAAAGTACAAGTAGGGTAGTTTTTAACAAGGTCGATTTTCAAACTTCTAAGTTTTGAAAATCTCATATTAAACAAACTAAGTATGCAAAGCACTTAGAATGCACATTTCATACTCATTTATAAACTTAACTAAGTTACATACACCTGATCAAGGGGTCAAAATTCAAAAGACACAAGGTTCATCAAGTTTCATTTTTGACTTCTAACTTTTCCTTCAATCAAGCTTTACACATACTAACACAACTTATGACATGTCTTTATACATGTTTAAACTATCTTTAGGTTCATTAGGTTAGGTTAGGTTAGGTTAGGTTAACATCTCCTCGGACTGAACAACCAAACTAAAAAAAATTAGGCCTCTCTATCACACCCTCCGGGGCAGCATTTTAGCTGCAGGAAGCTCGCTGGGGCGGCAATATATTGTGTTGAAATTCCCGTCAGGGCGGTATTGCCCAGACACAGTTTCTGTAGTTCATTTATTTCTCCCCTACTGCGAACTAAACTTCCCAAATACACAAACAAACAGCAATTTAAGCATACCCATCTTATATAAACTCCATAAACTTACTACCAAACATATATAACACAATTCTAATAGCTCAAATCAAATAAACAACCAAATTCAAGAATCAAATTCAAAGTTTAAGCCATTTTTCCATAGTTTCACATGTTTAGCGATTTTCTTTATTACAGATTTCTCTCTTGACCAAATTGATCCGTTTACTTTCATAATTTTCATATTCAACCATATTAACAATATTTAGAAACAATTTACAAATTGAAACAAGTTTTAGCCATCAATTTTTGACTCACTTATCAAGTATTCATGCAATCTTTTGAGAACTATCAACCTTGAACTTAAGAGCATGGTTTAGGACATTACCTCTTTAAGTTGTGAAGTTAATTCTTGCTTTAAATCTCAGATTGCTCCCCAATTCCTTAGCACTCACTCTCTAATTTAACTTAACGTACAACTAGCAACTTGAATTTGTGAAGAATAGAGCTTCCTTTATATAGAGGAATTGTTACCCAAATCATAGTTTTGCCCAATGTTTGAATCCAATAGAAAGAAGGAGAACCCATTGGGAAGGAGGAGTTTGATGGAAGCAACTATTCAAGCCACTCCCCCCCCCCCCCCCAATCATCATTTCTATAGCCATCATCACCTTCACTAGCATTTTCTTATTTTCCAGCAAAGTGAGATAGCATAGGCCAATGGCCTATTTACGTGTACGAAGAAATGAGACTCTCAAAATGGGACAACCCCTTTTTTAAAACTTAGCATTTTGGAAAAATGATACTGGTATACTTAGGTTTACTTTCTTTTGGACTTATAAGCTTATATTTAATGACTTAATGTTATTACCATATGATAAGTTAGGAGTACATATACACATAATCATATAATCCATGTACATTGGATTAACCCAAATAATATTTAAATTGGGTTATAATATAATTTAGTTGGGTATCAACAACTCATTATTTTCCATAAAACTTATTATTCAAAAACACACAAATATCGAAATAATTATTTATCATCATTGAAAACTTATTTTCTCCCATACTTTTAAAATATCTACTCTATTGGCTTTTTCAAAATTATTATATTACATAAGGCTTATTATACAACTTAGTAATTCACATAACTTAGGCTTATTTTTACCATATAGTCTCATGTAGCAACTATCCGCCTATTATAATATTATTCTTAACATCACATTTAATTAACTCATCATACATCATAATGTCACACAAAATCCTTTACACAACATAGTAAGTTATATAATCCAACTTACTTTTACCATATAGTCTTATACATTAGTTATTCTTGATACCCCACATTACATTTTATACATGAAATAACTTTATTGCACTATCACTCACATATCATATATGATTGTACATAACAATGGATTAATCCATAATGTTAATATTAATAATACTAGTAATAAAATGATAATTAGTCCACCAAATTATTTATTTATTACTTTAATTAAATAATTACTTATTAGTTCGTTACTAAGCCACACTAGGCATATCATATAAGCTTAATTTAAGCTTTTCATCATTTCCACCATATTACTTACTGTCGACGTCGGAAAATTTTTATCCCTTTTCTGTTCTTGCCCTTTATGTTCTCTATTTTGTTGAGTTTTGTTTGAAAATACGAGTTTGAAAAGGTCCGACATATAAAATGTTTAATATTTGAAAATCAGAGTCACCAGTTGGTAGATTTGCAATGGTTGTACCAACTCAACCGATTTTAAAAATGTTTACACAAAGGCCCAATGGTTAAACTATGTTTAATAGAGCTTGAAAACTAAGATTCATATAGTTTGGGGACTTGATTAAGCGGGGGGAAGGTGTTAGGCACCCTCCGACTTCTGTGAAAACACGGTTACCGCAACTTTTTAATTCCCTAATTAATCTGCATGTGTGTGTGTGTTTATTGGGCCTATGTGCAGTTATCTGGAAGTAGTTCTATGCCTCATTTGTGAAAGTAGTATGCACACAAGTCAATCATGTTTGATGATAAAACATATACTTTGTAAACAATCTTATTCATTTATTAATAAAAAGTATTAATTTATTAAAGGCTTTTAATTATCTACATGATGTTATTTTATAATATGTGATAAACCTATAGTTTTAAGCAATGATTTTAGAATAAGGATGATGATCATTCTAATGAGATCTAAATTCTTAGAAAGCTTAAAACTAAAATAGTTCCCAATCGTTGGATTACTAAATGGGGTATTAGTGAATCCTGACAGATTGGTACATAAGTTGTTTGCTCATTCGATGAGGATGATTGATCTCATGATCATTTGTGTGGAGACACTAAAGCAAGTATATAGGTGCTTATTAGAGAATAAGTTCCTTTGAGCGTGGCTCGCCATTAAGGAATACCTAATGGAGTTTTACTTGCTTGTCATAAAAATTTCTCGTAGTGATAGTAGTAATCAAGTGATCTTGACTTGAGATCATCATAGTATCTTGTGTATGATGAATTATACTTTGACTTATTCCTTAAGACCCTTAGGGTATATCAAAGGGTATGCTTGGGTATAATAATAAGTCGTACACTACTACAAAACAATAAATAGACAACACGAAAAAAACGTTGTAGTTTCAATCAGACAAACGTCGTAGTTAAGGGTGTCACACAACTTTTTTAAAACGTTGTAGTTAAACACAATACACGTTTTTTAGGAAAAAAACGTTGTAGATTTATTTTTCAAAAATTAGCAGATGCTTAAAAACGTTGTAGAAGGTATGATTCCATAACGTTTTGTGGATAAAAATGTTGTTGTTTAGTATATCAAACAACGTTTAGACACATTTACATAATGTTTTAAAAATGTAGTAGATTAAAAAAAAAGAAAAAAAAAATGTTATGATTCACCTACATTACCAATGCACCTGCAATATGCTAATGCCATGATATATAGCTAAAAGGTCTAAATTCTCATTTAAATTTAAAGCCAAAATGTATCAACCATTCAAAATACATCTCAATAATACCATTCGTTTACAGTTTCAAAATGCTTTAGTAAAATACTACAAGCTGAGAAACAATTACTAAGTTACAAAACTTTCTTCCAAGAGTCCGTAATTTATAAAATTATTATACATTGTCAGACCAACCTTGAATGGCAAACCACCCTATTCCTTCTAGAAGAAAGAAGGCACAAGATCTGTATGTACAGAGAAGAGCTGTGTATCCAAGAAAAGCTGTTTCAATGTCCAAGGAGGAACATATTAGCATGTTTCTCAGCTTCCATACCACATCGCATAAGTAATAAACTAGGTGAGACATGCTCAGAAACAATTAAGCATACAGTTGCACAAGAATAAACATTATTCACAAGTGGTACCAAAAAATAAAAACTCACAAGGAGTGGGAGGGGAAGAAAAACAGGAAAAAGAACATTCAGTTTCACGAACAAGATTAAAGAGGCAAGGGTATACCTTACACTTACCAATGCTCACAAATTCAACATGTTTCCCACCAGATAGTGTGGTACTTGTTAACTTGGGTATTCCAACCAGTTCAAGAACATCTGCCAATTTGGCCCCACCCCAAACAGCTGAAAGGATGCATAGAAAGATATTATCTATTTTTTGGTAAATGAACATAAGATGATTAAACTTGCTGTAAATTTGGGCGATTGAGACTTTGACGGAAAATAATGCAATCAATAAGACCAAGAGCCTGCACAACATCCTCTTTGACACTTTATGTGGCTGTAGCAGTCAAAGCCAACACTGGTGTACGTGGAAACATCTGTTTCAAGATAACCAGACCCTGTACATGTTTCCCTGAAGTGGTTAACATTGACCGAAAGAAATTAAAAGCCAATAGCACAAATTTGAAAGCTTCACAAAGCCACAACCTGATAATCTGGTCTAAAATCATGTCCCCATTGGCTCACGCAATGAGCTTCATCAATTACAATCCTATCAAGTGACTCACGAGCATAAAGGCTTTCCAAGTGTCGCAGCAAAACATCACTCCTGCACTCAAATGTCAGTTTAATAGCACAATAAAGTTAAAGTGTTATAAATCAGTTTTGCATCAACACATAACATATCGCAATATTACTTCATATAGTAGAACGTGGTTTTCATCTTTAAAAAGGATTCCTAAAGAAGAAATACTATTATACAACACGTCATCAAATCTTTTTTTTATCTCATATTCAGTTCAAGTTATCATCTAGCTACACCATACAGAGTAAAAATATCTGTATTATAATGTTCATTCCGAAGCATACTCGGGACATACCAAAAAAAGTACCTGCTACTCAAGACGCTGTCAAAATATGTTTAGAAATAGCTCTACAGCTCGAAACCATTGTTTTAAGACTAGGGGGTGCTTATTGTTATATCTACAGGTTAAGTATACCATAAGGTGTCACCAGGTAATTCATACTTGCTCTGGATAGTAACAAGACAATGTGCAGTTTTTATCCAGATTGTTTACTACTCCCTGCAACATAATCGTTTCACAGGTGTAAACAGGACTAATTTTTAAAAATACTGAATGCACAAGATATTTGTACATGTTCTTAAGAGGTTTTATCTTCTTTATAACAAAGAGGTATACCTGTAGGGAAATTAAGTCTTCATAAAAAGTTCTGATAGTGTGGTTCAACATTATGTCTCTTCTGCAAAGGGAAAGACAAAATTCAAGACTTAAAGGAAGTTCTAACAATTCCACTTCAAGAACTAAGGAACTTACTCATCCAAGAAAAATCCAGCATCACTTAAGCATTTGACACTTGCATTTGCTGGTAGATAACTGGTGAAGTTATCACAGTGTAAAAAGACTGCCAACCCCCCTGCAGAGCACCCTGAAAGCAAAGCCTAGACAAGAAATGAAGTCAAAAAGTATATTAAGCACACGTAAAGCTAAATATATTCTAGTACTTGCTTCAGTACTTCAGGCATACATAGGTCCTTCAGTAATATGTAGCAACAATCATGATTCATGAACATGGTGTTCTTTATGTTGAATTATCATCATATTAATTGTATTTCTGATTACATTAACTACAAGGCTCGACACAATTAAACTTTTTGAGTGTTTTGTGATACATCAATCTATTTGTGTATCATATAGTATAAAAGAAGCATGTATCTGATCAAAGAAATATACATAATCTCATACTACTATTTTGATTCAAATCCTGAACAGAAACAAATGAAAGTATGAGTGTATGACATGAAATGAAAATATACACTAAAGTATAGAGCTTTACCTTTTTTGCGTAGCTTAGACCCTTTGGAAGAAAGTCAAGAATAATTGCTTGCCAAATCCTTTGTCCTCTGAAATAAAGCAATGATGTCTGTTGTTCATTTCTAATATATTAGTAAGTGGTACAAGTTTTAAGACGATCATATGACTTCCTGTCTCATAGAACAATGACACCAGTCAGTCCAACGGAGGAGTTGAGCTTTTTAATGATATTCAAGAACACAGTATTCAAGAATTTGAAAGACCATATTGTGGAGGTTATGAATGTAACTAGAAAACAAAATGTGATGGTAATTGGAGAAAGTCAGCAAAAATTTACCCCGTTGTCAAATATAGCATCCCCAGCAAATGAGGCTCCATCACAATACCTAATCTTTACACGATTCCATTTAAGGATTTAATGTTAATTAATTTGGCATTTATCAAGGAGTATATAAGCTAGGTCGACATATCACATATAATAACAACAAAGACAGAGGAGGCCTATTTGAAATAATCCTAATGGATGAATTTAAATTATTTGAAATACATTCAGACGCTGATATATAAAATCAGATTACAACGTGTCTTCCACATTTTTTACATTTTACAACAGTTTGTCCATATGTTATTCCATATATTCTAATTCCATGCATTTATCCACCTTCTAACAACATAGATGCAACAGATATCAAACTAACTAACATCATTATCACATAACTTGTCATAATCAAAATTCAATAGAAATGTGTATATACTATTACCCTATAAACAATCACAATTCTCAGCTTCCTTGCGAACAACATCGAGAACAGAATGGATCAACTCAGCACCTTCAGTATAATGACCTTTCGCCCAGTTATTACTGGCACCAGAATCAATCGAGAACAGAATCGATCAACTCAAGAGTCTTATCATTTTTCGCTTAGCTCTATCTTGGTAATTGATTCTGGCAAAATAGAGAGAGTCGAATCCCAACGACAATTGGGGGAGGGGGATCAAATGCATCTAAACACTAAAATTGGGGAAAACCCTAACCTAGTATAAGAACGAATTGACAAAATCAACACTAGAAATCAAAAATTTCTAAATTTGGTACAAAATAGGCCAAGTAAAATTGGGGGTAACCATAACCTATTATAAGAATGAATTAACAAAATCAACTAAAGAAAAGGAAAATTTCTCAATTCGGTCGGTACTTCATAGACATGAATCCAAGTAAGGAAAGCTGTGAAATTGAGACCAATTAAAACCCTAAACATATAAAAACAAAAGAGGAGTTCAACAAAATCAATGTGCGTAATTTAGGAAACTCAACAAATAACTGCGAAACCCTAGAACCAGAGAAATTAGTAGTATAAACCTGACAATGTGGGGATCCCTCGAAAGCATACGCAACAAGGAGACTTCACGGAGAGTGGTGGGAGAGACTCTTTCATCGTCCTCGTGGAGTCTCGTCTTCTTCAGGGCTAAAGATGAGAGGAAGACAGTCGGTGCCAAGTACTTGAACCCTATCAGTCTCGTCTTTTTCATTTAACCCTTGCTCCGTGTTTTGTTAGATACATTACGTTTTCAAAAAAAACGTTATCTAATTAAAATTAAAAAAATATCGTTTTAAATAGATAAAGTTTTTTCATACATATTTATAACGTTTTGTTAAAAAAAATTATGGAAAAAAATATCACAACGTTAAAAACGTTGTGGTTTAAGTGTTATCTATTTATTATTTTATAGTAGTGGTACATGGAGATAATGTATGATCAATAAAGAATCTACCACTTCTAATAAAAGAAGAGAAATGTCCTATGTGATTCGATAAATGACAATAGGTGAAATCGTTTTCAAAGCAAAATGAAATTAGAAAGGAGTTTTAATTTGAATTATTTAGAGTTGTGCATTTAAGAGTGAAATACATGTAATTAAATAAAATAAGACATGATGGTAATTATACGCCTTTATATTTAATTGGGATATTGTATGGTGGAAAGGATTGAATTGTCATTTGATAACTAAATACTCGAAAGGTTCTTTTATGATTAATGTTGAAATCTATATTATACGAAAAGTTGTTGATCATTAGGGAGAACTTTATCCTTATTGTAGAATAAATATTATTTATTTAAATAAACTAATAGTTTGATTTATTTATTTAAATAAGATTAGAATTATTCTAATTGATTTATTCACAATAGGTTTAATAAGAAGAACCAAAAAGATTACACACCATAAAAGGAAAAATAATTATTTAAAAGTTAATGGCATAATCGTAATAATATGTTAAGTGTATTTAATTTAATCCATGGTGATAGAATAAATTAAATAACTTAATATTTATTATTTAATATTTTAGAAATATTAAATATATAAATTAATAAGAAAAGTCTTATTAATATTATTACAATTATTATTATTTTAATTTCTAAAGAGTTGGAAATTAATTTAATATTAGTACTCTCATTTATTCCTAATAAGATTAGGAGGTTAATTAATTAAAAAATTTAATTAATTATTCTAATAAGATTGGGAACATAATTAATTAAAGGATTTTAATTAATTAAAATAAAACCCAATTCCTTAATTGTTAAGGAGGGTTGTCACATCTATAAATAAGAGAATTTCTTATTATGGGTAGAGTGGTTGTTGACTTTTTTCACAATATACGCAATTTTGATAGTTGAGAAATACGTTTTTTCTTATAAAGATAGAAAAGCCAGGGTTTAATTAACCAAGCTCCTTCTTAAATATTTCTTCTTCGGCGGTGGATCACCTCTGAAGCCAAAAACTTGGGTGCCTAACGTTGATCAAAGGAAGAAAGAACAAAACCGGTGGATTCAAGTTGAGCGAAAGGATTTGGAGGTGAAGCTCGTCTTGAGGATGGCTCGAATCTTGAGGTATGATTCTTATTCTTTATCTTTTCGTTTAATTAATAATTGTGGATAAAGGATGATCCGATTATATGGTTTGTAAAATTTTAAAACTACGATTTTCCATGTTTTTTCGCTTATTTTATGCAATTTGATTCTTGCTTTCATGAATATTACAAAACTAATATGATTGGTATCGAGCCCAAACCTTTTTATACGAGTTATTAATTGTTTTCGATTTGATATGTATATTGATATTTGTTTAGAACAATTTAATTGAGCATAATTTTATTGTATAAAATTTAAAAATAATAATAATAATAATAATAATAATAATAATAATAATAATAATAATAATCGCGAAATAAGTTTTTTTTTTTTTTTTTTTTTTGAAAAAACGTTAACTGATTCACAAGGGCAGAATAATAGTTTGTAACAATTGTTAACAGTTGGCACGGTTTCTATATATATAATACTTCTGCAATCTTACTTCGTGGGATTGGTGATTTAATATCTAGATCACATGGTATATATCTATAATAAGTTCTAGGTGAATGTTTAATGATTACGTGAATCATTTTCAAAAAGGGAACGGTTATTATATATATATATATATATATATATATATATATATAATATTCTTAATTATTTTATAATTAAAATAAAATTTATTTTAATCTTAAAATAAAAATTTATTTTAATATTAAAATTAAAAGATTTATTTTAATTTTAAAATTGGATTCATATTAACTAATTAGAGTTGGAATTGAATTACATGATAACTAATTGGAGTTGAAATTAAATTACATGTTTCCTAAAATAAAAAGAGTTTATTTGTGAATAGGAAAATGAATTCGTGTTTTCTTAAATAAAGAAATTTATTTAGATATGAAATAAGATTTCATATTATTCAAAATAAAAGAGTTTATTTTATGAATAAAAAAAGAGAATCCGTGTTTTTTTTTTAATAAATGAGTTTTTTTTACTTGGAATTGGATTCCATAATTAATTAAAATAAATGAGTTTATTTTAATTAAAGATTTTGATTAAAATAAATAGTTTATTTTATTCAAAATTGGATAAATTAAAATAAAGGAAGTTTATTTTGATTTAAATTTGGATTAAAATAAAGGAGTTTATTTTGATTCAAAATTAGATTTTATATTAACTAAATTTGCCCATTAAATGATATCAATATATATATATATATATATATATATATATATATATATTAAATGTTTATTATTAAATGCGATGAATGTTATTTATTGATGCATATGGTGATGTGTATGATAATAAATGGGATTGATTATGGACTATTGATCAATGTGATTGAATTTTATTTTAGTTGGATGCATGAATGTATGAGTTTTATTAAATGAGGTGTGCGTACATCGTCTTCTCTAATTTTTTTTTAATGTAAATTCTAACTCCCTCCTATGTATTTCTCCTTGACTGCTGATCAAGGTTTCTATTTATTTTAAATAGTTTTATAATAGGAATAGTTAGAATTAATTTTGAAGAATTGGAGATCAAGGATCAAGGAGCGCTTGAAGACCCGTTTGTAATGGAGCTCGGGTTTAAATATAATAGTTATATTTAAATATTAATTCTTGCACCCCTAGGGTTTGACCTTTTGGTTCACTTGGTGGCTCTAGTGAACCAAACTAGAATAAAAGTCCATAATCAATCCAGGTAGAATATAGTATTATATATGTGCATGCTTATACTATATATATTACATATTATGCAAAAATGCTTCATGATTAATTAATACGACGGTATATTTTATATATATACGTATAAATACGCGCTAAACAAGATGAGACAAATTAATAACAAACCCTTCAAATATTTTATATTAAGTTGTAACGTTCAAAGATATTTGGAATATCGAACGTCGCCTTCTAGCATGATAGAAATAATAGAGTATTGAATATTTAATATGAGTTTGTTGTGCACACACAAGACAAATATTAAATATTTAAGATGTTGTTTTTATTACATATGATGTTTATTAGGAATTGAACATTCTTTGCTTTGTTGTGCACACACAAGAACGTAGTTTTCTCTTCACTTATATGGAAATGTTGGTCCGACTTAACTTAAATCATTTTAGTTCGGACGTGCACACACTTGACCATTGTGATTTAAGAGGCAAAATACAAGGAGTTACATAGTTGATGTAATTGACAAGAGTTGTCTACCTATTTATTTATTTATAGTTTGTTGTGCACACACAAGGCTATATATATTTGAAATGGGATCCTTATTCTCACTAGCATATCTTTAATTAGATATTGTCGAATTATATATATTGAGGGTAATATAGTTTGAAAAAAATAGTGGGAGATACCAATTTAAAATAAGACCTAATTTATTTTGGTAATTAATAAAATAATGTATGCTAAAATGTTGTTAATTACAAATTCATTTATAGAATTTTACAATGTCTAAATTACTATCACTGTAAAGCATATTAGATGCTATTTTATCGGACCGATTAGACGGATTGATTAAGAAAATTGAGAATAGTTCTCACGGCTGAAAAGCTATCCTATGTCCTTAATACGCCTATCCCTGCAATGGTTGCAGACAATGCCTCTCAGGAAGAGATTGCTACTTTTAGAAAGTGACAAGATGATGCACAGTTGGCTCAATACATCATGCTCGTATCCATGAGTAACAAGCTTCAGCGTCAGCATGAAACTATGGATGCTCCTATTATATTCCTGCACATCAAGTAGTTGATGGTGAGGAAAGTAGGACTGATAGATATCAGATATCTAGGGAGCTCTTCCGATCTAGAATGACCGATGACACTACAATACAGATAAAAGTCCTTAACATGATCAATTTGATTTAACAATTAGGACAACAGGTTTCATCACGGATGGAGAGTTGAGCCAAAATTTGATCTTGCACTCACTCGCGGACTCCTTTCACAATTGTTGTGAATTTTTCATATGAACAAGCTAGATATCAGCTTCGCTGATTTGCTTAACATGTTGAAAAATAGCCGAGAGTCACTTTCCAACCAAGAAAGACCAAGTTTTACTGGTAGGGGCCAAAGGATCTTCTAAAAAGAAGAATGATTCAAAGAAGGTAAATAGAAAGGCAAAAACAAAGGATAATAAAAACAAAACTGATAAAGATAGCAATGGAGTTTGCTTCCACTACAATAAGCTTGGACACCGAAAAGAAACTGCGAGAAGCATCTTGCAGAGGCTAACCAGAAGAAGCTTAGTGAAGTTTCGGTTACAAATACAATTTTGTTCATGATTTAAAATAAATTTTTCTTTAAGTCAAGGTTCTACTTGGGTATTGGATACCGACTTTGGTTATCATAAATATAGATTTATGAAGGGACAAAGCAAAAGTGGAAAGCTAAACATAGATAAGTAATCCTATGTGTGGAAAATGAAGCAAAGGTTGCTGCATTAGCCATAGAAACTTATAGTTTAGCATTGCATACGAGCAAATCTATTAAGTCAATAAGTTGTTATTGTATTCCAGTTCTCGTTAGAAATATTATTTCCATTTTATTGTTAGACAATGAAATTCATGGTATTATAATTAAGAACAATTGTTATTCTATTTATAATAATAATATTTTCTATAGAACTGAAATATTACTTAATGGATTTTGTGTACTTGACTTACGTGAAAACATATTTTGTAAATTGAACAAACTAGTATAAGAAAAGGAGATGATCATTCAAAGAGTTGAATGTGTGTATTTGCTGAAATAAAAGTGTGAATTATTTGAAAGGTTCAAAAAATTCAGAAGTGAAACAAATTGACAAAGTATTAAGATTCTTTGATTATATCAAGGAATAAATACTTGTGCAATAAGTTTCTAAATTATCTCAAATGGTTTTCTCATAATGGACGCCTCCTGATACGCAATAATTGATTGATGTATCTGAAAGGAAAAATCGTACCTTATTGGACATGGTACGGTCCATAATTATTTTACCGACATTCCAATATCCTTCTGGGATAATGCTCTAGAAATGGCTGATATCTACGAAAAAGGTAACCTCAAAATTCGGCCCCAAGACTCCATAAAAGTTATGGACAAGGAGGATTCCTAATTTTAAGTATGTTAAGATAAAGGGTTGTCCAACTTATGTGAAAAGGTTTCAAAGGATAAGCTTGGGACAAAATTTGACAAGTACAGATTTGTGGAACTTCCTAAAGTAAGTTTAGGGTATATGTTCTATAATCCTACTTAGCAAAAGGTGTTTGTTGCGAAACACGCTACCTTCTATGATAAAGGTGTTTATTATTAAAGGGGCTAGTGGGAGGATAATAGATCTTGAAGAGTTCAAGAACCATAAAACACTAT
This sequence comes from Panax quinquefolius, assembly GCA_020205615.1. Taxonomy (NCBI): domain Eukaryota; kingdom Viridiplantae; phylum Streptophyta; class Magnoliopsida; order Apiales; family Araliaceae; genus Panax; species Panax quinquefolius. The sequence goes on along the minus strand of CM035157.1, from coordinate 41,716,945 downwards.
AAGTCAAATAAGAGGAACTTGTAGATAGACCTATTGTACTACAACCGAATCATAAATCTTGAATAGTACCGAAGATACCTGGGAGGTATACATTCATTATAGATGATGATGATGAGGTACGCATCATAGAAGATTATGATCCAGTTACATACGATGAGGTAAGAGTTGTAGACACTCAGAGAAATGGATTGAAGCAAGCTTCTCATATATGGAACATTTGTTTTGATGAGACAATCAAAAGAGTTTGATTTTTATCAAAAACAAGAATGAACCTAGTGTATACAAAAGGGTCAGTGGGAGCGTCGTGACATTCCTAGTATTATATGTTGATATACCACGGATAAGGAATGACATACCAATGCTACAATTAGTAAAGATAAAGTTGTCTAAACATTCATTCATGAATGTTTTGGGAAGAGTATTGTTATTGGGAATAGAAATCTATATAGATAGATTTAATAGGATGCTCGACTTAACCCAAGGAACGTATATTCATTTGATGCTAAAGTCGTTTAGCATGGCAAACTCCAAGAGATATCTCATGTTGATGAACCATGGAGTGTATCTCTCTTAATAGTCCCTATAGACTCCTGAAAAGAGAGATCGCATGAGTGAAAATCATGTATGCAATGAAATATATGAGACCTGATGTTGATCAGTCATATTTTGGAGAAGTTCACTATGATTCAGTGAAAAAACATCTTAAAGTACTTAACCGACACTAAGGATGTGATCATATTCATGGTGGGTCTAAATAAAAACTAGAGGGCTTAACAGACTCAAGTTTTTCTGACAGACCAAGACGACAGAAAATCCACTTTAAGGTAAAGCGTTACCTTGAACGGTGGTGCAGTGAATTGGAAAGGTTTCAAACAGTAAAGAGTTGCTGGTTTAGTGATAAAGACAAAGTATATAGCTATAAATGAAGCTACAAGTTGATTGTTTGGATGAAAAGTTCATTACAGAACTAGGAATAGTTCTTAAGTCTTATCTTGGATCTAAACATATGTTGTGACATTTTCATTTGATTATAGAATCATTCAAAGATGGGAAATCACTATAGAGATAGTGGACTTTCTAGAACAACATTACATATCCATTAACTAAAGCTTATCCAATAGTAGGATAATCGTCACTTAGAGAAGAAGAGTATAAGATATCATGACGATTGGCTTTAGTGCAAGTGGGAGATTGAAAGTAGTATGCACACAAGCCAATCATGTTTGATGATAAAGCATATACTTTGTAAACAATCTTATTCATTTATTAATAAAAAGTATTAATTTATTAAAGACTTTTAATTATCTACATGATGCTATTTTATAATATGTGATAAACCCATAGTTTTAAGCAATGATTTTAGAATAATGATGATGATCATTCTAATGATATCTAAATTCTTAGAAAGCTTAAAACTAAAATAGTTCCCAATCGTTGGATTACTAAATTGGGGATTAGTGAATCCGGATAGATTGGTACATACGTTACTTGCTCATTGGATGAGGATGATTGATCTTATGATCATTTATGTGGAGACACTAAAGCAAGTATGTAGGTGCTTATTAGAGAATAAGTTCTTTGAGCATTGGCTCGCTAAGGAATACCTAATGGAGTTTTACTTGCGTGTCGATAGAAATTCTGTAGTGATAGTAGTCAAGTGATCCTTGGACTTGAGATCATCATAGTATCTTGTGTATGATGAGTTATACTTTGACTTATTCCTTCGGACCCTTAGGGTATATCAAAGGGTATGCTTGGGTATAATAAGTAAATACATATAGAGATAATGTATGATCAATAAAGAATCTACCACTTCTAGTAAAAAGAGAAATGTCCTATGTGATTCGATAAATGACAACCCAGTAGTCCTTAGCCAAGGCAAAATGAAATTTGAAAGGAGTTTCTAATTTGCATTATTTGGAGTTGTGCATTTAAGAGTCGAAATACATATAATTAAATAAAATAAGACTTGACAGTAATTTCATGTCTTATATTTAATTGGGACATTGTACGGTGGAATGATTGAATTGTACGGTAATTATTTACTCAAAGGTTCTTTTATGATTAATGTTGAAATCTATATTATCTAGAAAGTCATTGATCGCTAGGGAGGCTTATCCCTATTGTAGAATAAATATTATTTATTTAAATAAATTAATAGTTTGATTTATTTATTTAAATAAGATTAGAATTGTTCTAATTGATTTATTCACAACCGGTTTAATATGGAGAACCTAAATGCTCACACCATAAAAGGAAGAATAATTATTTAAGAAGTTAATGGCATAATCGTAATAATATGTTAAGTGTATTTAATTTAATCTATAGTGATGGAATAAATTAAATAGCTTAATATTTATTATTTAATATGTTAGAAATATTAAATATATAAATTAATAAGAGGAGTCTTATTAATATTATTATAATTATTATTATTTTAATTTCTAAAGAGTTGGAAATTAATTTAATATTAGTACTCTCATTTATTCCTAATAAGATTAGGAGGCTAATTAACTAAAAAAATTTAATTAATTATTCCTAATAAGATTGAGAACATAATTAATTAAAGGATTTTAATTAATTAAAATAAAATCCAATTCCTTAATTGTTAAGGAGGGTAGCCCACATCTATAAATAAGAGGAGTCTTATTATGGGTGGAGTGGTTGTTGACTTTTTCACAATATACGCAATTCCAATAGTTGAAGAGTGCGTTTTTTTCTATAAAGATAGAAAACTAGGGTTTAGCCAACCACCCTTCTTCTTGAATATTTCTTCTTCCTTGGTGGATCACCTCTAGATGCCAAACACTTGGGTGACTAACGTTGATCAAAGGAAGGAACCAAACCTGGTGGATTCAAGTTGAACGCGAAAGGATTTGGAGGTGAACTCATACCTGAGGAAGCTTGAATCTTCAAGGGTATGATTCTTATTCTTTATCTTTTCGTTTAATTAATAATTGTGGATAAATGATGATCTGGGTATATGGTTTGTAAAATTTTAAAACTCTGATTTTCCACGTTTTCGCTTATTTTGTGCAATTTGATTGCGCTCATGACTATTACAAACCTAACAGTTTGTACCTATATAAAAAAGGTTTGATTTGTATAAAAGTTCAGTTTTAAGCAAGATATAGCAGTGGAAAATAGGTTTTCAAACTCTTATGCTTAATAGTAATTGAGGCCTTTGATACTTCTATTTTATTCTGTATTCGGCTTCATTAATTTTATTTTCGAGATGCGAAGTATCTTCTAGAAAAAAAAGATACATAGTAGTGTTGGGCTCCTTATGGGCATGAAAGCCATCTAAGGATGTCTAGACACCATAGATAGTTTACAGGCTAACTGCACAGCTGAAAAGTGTCCATCGTGGGAACCAGATCTAGATTCGCAAGCTGAATCTTAGACCTCATAGCTCTTAGGCTCACATAATTGAGTAATATTTACAAAAACTAGATTTAAATAAATCTAAGTCATTCTAGCTTCAATGGTTCCAATTTAATCACTTTTAAACAAGTTAAAAGTTAGAGATGGTTAGATTTAGATAAATCTAGTCCACAAGCTGGAAGATTAAGGATTTATATTGCAAAAGCAGTTAAAGAAGATATGTAAAAGTAGTAAATATATATATATATATATATATATATATATATATATATACAAAAGTGATAAAAGCCACGGATATTCGATTAGAGAGCTCAACTTTATTCGAGTTAAGTATATATATATATATATATATATATATATATATATATATATATATATAAGAAAGAAAATCCACGGATCGATGATCCGGGCATAACTAATCGATGAGATTCTCGATATATATGTATATATACACACACACACACATATATATATATATATATAAATATATATCAAACTAGTAGAAAGCTTAAAAATCTGAAAAATCTTATAGTGGACTGCCAAGAAGACTTCAGACCGCTTTTGGAGCTTGAAAACTTGGCTTCCACCGGTTAAATTTTGATATGTTGTAGAATACAAGCTTACAAGTGTTTAAAAAAAATAATATCCAAGTTTGGAGCACTCTAGAAGAGGTTAAGGGCTAAAATGGACATAGTTTTCTCTGTCTTTCTCTTTTTTTTTTCCTTTTTTCAAATGAGTTGATGGGGGGTCTATTTATAAGATATGGCTCTTGTAGGACTTCTTTTAAAGCAGTTTGAGTTTATTTGAGTTGAAATGATTTTAGGTTGATGTTGAGTTGGTAAAATGACTATTTTACCCCTCCCGGTGTTATCTTCTTCTTTGATGATGTTGTAGTACTCTTTTCTCAGGGTTGTTTCCGAGATTAGAGTGTTGTTGATCCTAAATGTCCTCAGGGTTTCTCTGAGGTTGGTTTGGCCTCCCGGGATTGACTCCGGGGTTATATCTAGGGCTTGGATTTCACGGGGTTTTTGCCGAGGTGGATTGGATCTCCCGGGGTTGGATTTGATTTGACTTCCTGGGATATCTCTTAAAAATGATTCTGCCCTCCTGCATGGTTAGTAACATGAATGAAAAATTTTGAGTGTCTACAGATGCCCCTCTTTATCATATTTATGCAATGTAATGACATGGACATGATAAAGATTACTAGACACTTGAAATATGACAAGATAAAGACGATGTCATGCAATTTAGCATGATGTGATGTTATGAATGCTAGATATTTTGTTGGAGTTATTTCCAACGGTGTTTTATAACTTCCTGCTCTCGTTGCTTCTGTTCGGGATGGAGTTATCAATGATGGTCTCCACTAAACCACTTTGATGTCTACTCGAATGGTAGTCTACAAAGCTTTCATCACCGGATCATTTCAATGCTATGCTAGTGTTGTTGCCAGTGGTTTGAAATGTCCATCAATGCTCTTTGAGACTGATTCGACGACAAGTTGTAGAGATGTTTTCAAGATCGCTGCTGTGAAGGTTTTCCAATTGCTGAAACCATCAGATTTTGACATTGGGGTGGTCACTAATGTCCTTGATCTCTTGGATGTGATTTCCACATAAGATGTTCTTCTGTTTTGTAACGCCCCAAAATTTGGTCTATTTTCACATCCAGATTTCGTACGTCACGATCCCACTTCTTTCCAAACATACATCATTATATAGCTAAATATAACAACATCCATTCTCAAATCCCAAGTTCTAATACCTTATAAACTTGTTCATTTACAAATAATGATAATTACATTATTCTTTACATCTTACAAGAGTGACTTTTATCCACCACCAAGGATATATAATAGTTCATTAAACTAATCTATAGTTCAATTAAACTATTCTACATTACAAGTCTAAGCTTGATCTTCATTCACATTCATATACTGAATGGCACTTCTTCTGGATACTAGTTAGCTTGATCTTTACGGGATCTTTAAGTTCTTTCTAACATCGTTCACTGAAAATGTTTTTATTTAAAGCAAGTTTGAGCATTCAATTACTCAGCAAGTCATAGCAGTTGAATAAACAACTTCAAGAATTTAAACATTCTTTTAAGACTTCAATAACCGAACAAAGGTTATGAAGTAGCTTGAATAATAGGAATAATTTGATTCCTATCATTTTAAAACATTAGTCACATTCACTTTGAAATACTTTGAAATACTTTTATTCTTCTACCTTTTTCATACACATCCTGTCTAGCTAAAATCAATAGCACATACTTAACAATAACGGTTCATGTATAAACAGAACATTCTCATATTGAATAGTTCAATCACCAAACAATTCATCTCATAGAAACACCGAAGTGTTAAAATTGTGGCACAAGGCCTCATACATTCTACCAGCTTGCACAAATATCACACATTTGCACATAGATAAAACTTCTCATGTTCAACATCTGAGAAAGTTTAAGAAACTAGCATTCATTTAGAATATGAATGAAGTTAGAAAACTTGCTTTACGCACAACTAAAGCTTATAGTTTACGCTGAACTGCTTATTCCAATTCCTATATAGCACATAAAGAAATAGCACATACACCAATTAGTCATAAACTTGACTTTACGTATTGGTTTACTTCTCTTTATTTCTTAGGGTTCGCGTTCTTATAATCTAAGTTTATGCGACTAACTTCCTTTACTACCGATTTACGGCTTCATAACATACGAAGATGTCTTACTCATATGATCATCATCTTTTATGATTTACATCCTTATCTTCTTCTTATAACTCTTCTAGGACTCAACACACATCGTGTCTCTGCTAGTAGTCCATATGGTACTCTGAGTGGTTTCCCACAACAACCAACAAACAAGTTCCCTTCTCATCTACACTGTGTTTCACAATGAGTTAGATTGGTTGCCAATTTTGTATATACCTCCACTCTCTGAAGGAATTGTTTAGCCCAGCTCCTATATGTCAACTATCAAAGATTACGATTGTACTACAACCTAAACTCATCTTAACTTATTCGAACTATTAAAACTATAACGTTCGTTAAGTTGATTTCTCATTCCTTATGGCTTTCTGGAAACTAAATGCCATACCTCAGGATTCATTCTTTATCGTCTAAGTCATACAGTCTTTTGTATACTCAGAACGATCATTCAATATTAATTCTACACATTCATAGCGTTAAGCATTTTACGTTACCTTATTCTTATCTTACAACGTCCCATCCATTCGACTCGGAACGTCATCCAAGTTATTATTACTAACTCGGCTTCTTTAATTCAGTTATTTACCGTTCACTGGTTTAATCATCATTCTTCATTACCTTATGGTCAAACCATAAACGGGGTGTAGGTTCTGCCCGTTTAATATTCGCGTACACTCAACCCTCACGCCGGTTAAAGTGTTTAACGCTTACATTTCATTCTAACATTCTCTATCTGACTCACATTCGACTTTCATTAATCTTGATATCGTTTATTACGGCTTTCTTGATAAATCATATCTTATTTACTACTTTCGTTATCCATTACATGAACCCCACGTTCATTACTCTTTCTTAATGTCGAAGCCATATGATTCATTGTATGCTTAGACCAATCGTTCATCGCAACAGCGTTGCGTTCACAGCGTCTATACACTTCACACTTAACTCTCATTATGAAATCATAACATTGAAATGTTATACATCATCCTCATCACTCAACGTCTAAGGAATCACAATCATAGCAATCCCACACGTTCATTTTATCGCGACTACGGTCCTTGGATATCGATTTTGTAATTTGTGTTTACATTCTTTGTCTTTTAATCCCGTTAGATCTTTCTATTCAACCTTCATTTAAGGTTTAAATCACTTGTTTAAGTGTTACATTAGGCGAACTATATGTTCTTTATCTTCCCTTACACTTCCCCCAAGAGTTGAGCAGTTAAAAGCTCTTCTCTGGGCCTTGCCCTGCATCGGCGCTGCGGCGTTGGTCCCCTTCCTTTCTCCCCACGTCAGAAAGCACCACTCGTGAGAGTGATTTCCGATTTGGTCTTTGGGCGCCGCCTCCCAAAGGCTTAATTGGCATGGCTATTTCGGACTAGAACTTGGAAAATGTTTTCTAAGTCTTGTACTAGTTTGAGACGCTTACTTCATAATCTCATAACTTCTTCGTTATAACTCGGAACGAGGTCGTTCCAAAGCAATTCTCTTCCTTATCTTACGTACTTCAACTTCCATCGAACAAAAATTTATTCTGAATCCGTTAACATGTCATTTGATTGGCTTAAATTCCATTACTCGTTCGTTTTACGTTATTAATGTTCTTCGTTCGTTCGTCCGTAATTCGGTCATCCAAACTCGGGACTTGTTCATTCTTGAGTCCACGACTCATGTTTTCTATGTTTTCTTACTTTCTTATAAAACCCTACACACTTGGGTTCATTTACACACTTTCTAGTTCTCGTCTATCTCTTACAAAATTTTTGTCATAACTTTGTTATAAGTAAGTTAAATTTGTTCTTCATGAATGTTTCTATCATTCCTAACCAAGTAATAAGAAACTAACTTATACGCGATGGTTTTAAACTTGTCCATCAACAACAAATTATACTACGATGGTTTTAAATTTGTCCATCAACAACGTTCTTCGTGTTCTTCGCGTTCTTCGTTTGTTCTTCATTTTAATCGATATTTTGATTACGATCTCACTTTTTCTTGGAATTCGATGTTATAAAACACCATTCCTTATTTATTTCACTGAATTGTTCATATGATTCATTCGGATCGCTCAAATTCATTACGAAATTCATACTTCCTTAAGAAATTTATAAACTAAACTTCTAATTCTTATATCTTCTTTTTCTCATGATTTCAACCATATGACAATCATTCCTAACATTTTTTACTTATATTCTCATTAAGCTATGTTTCTAACATAGAAAACTTAAAGAAAATTTACTTAGAAGTTAGGTTTTCAATACCTTTCTTCTTTAATCTCCTTTCGTTGGACAAAGTTTGCACTTGGGCTAGCTTTTCCTCTTCCTCTTCCTCTTCCTCTTCCTCCTCATCCGAACTCTCTCTCTTTCTCTCTCTCTCTCTCAAGTGTTGGTGATTTTCAAAATCACCAATAAATTAGTTAAGGCTCTCCTTTTATAAAAAACCAAGGCTAGGGGCAAAATAGTCATTTTCCCCAAAGTTACTATTTCCACCTCCTTACTATTCACACCTCCTTACTATTCATGAAGCTTCTCCTAAAAACTACGATTCTCAGAATCCAAATATTTTTGGATATTTCATCTTTCCTTTACAGATTAACTTTTGCGCATTCTTCGGATCTCCGAAAAACTGAAAAACACTTTTTGTTGTTAAGCGTTTTTCTTCATGTTTTCCCTTAACGTAGTTAAATGAATGAAAAGTATATAACAATACTTTTCGTCATTTTTATTTCGTCCAATTTTTGCACATTTTTTGAGAAAAACTATTATCGGCTTACTTAACTTTTCACGATATATTATCGTCAAATCTTTCGAGGGAATGTCATTTCGATATACCGAACTCTCGAAAAGGCTTAGGTTATTCAAACCCTAACCCTTAGGGTTTCGTTTGGTGAATAGTGCATATTTCATCTTTTTCCTCAGAAATATTTTTGTTCTCGAAAATTTTTTATTTTCGTCTTGAAAATTCTTACTCATTTAGTCTAGCTCGTAGCCAGAATCCTCCCGTTTCTAATCATCCTAGATTCTAGAATGATTAATAAACACATAACACATAATATTATTAATAAAAATTCCTTTTATTAATAACTAATTCTTTAAACTTAAATTCTAGACAATCTAATTTTCTGGGTTATCACATCTTTTGTGAGTGACTCTCGAGGATTGTTGATGTTTATCCTATGATAAAAGCTTGGCTTGATGGCCATCATTGGATGTTTCTTGCCATTACACTGGCATTATGACCACTGCCCTGACGTTTTAGCAGGTTGATGCTGATAACTTCACTGGGGATAGCATTTTGACTGCTTACTTTCACAGCATCCTCACAATACTTACTCGAATGGCAGTGTTGTGAAGGTTGACCATCACTGACTTTCTTCGGTGCCTACTTGAACAGTAGTTTACAATGGTCTTTGAAATCACCAAACCTTCGTGGTGTCTTAGTTGAGCATCTGTATAACAGATTCCATCATCAGTCCTTCCCAACGAAGATGGTTTTCCATGGTTTTTATCATTAGATCCTTCCTGATGCCTCGCTGGAGTTGTCTCCAACGGCTTGCAAAATCAGACCTTCTGACCTTCGTTGAAGTAGTTTTTAATGCCTTGCATCACCGGACCATTCCCGATGCTACGCTGGAGTTGTCGCCAACGGCTTGCAACTTCAGACCTTCTGACCTTTGTTAAAGTAGTTTTCAACAACTTGCATCACTAGACCATTCCCAATGCTACGCTGGAGTTGTCGCCAATGGTTTGCACTATCAGCGATTCTGACCTTCGTTGAAGTAGTTTTCAATGGCTTGCATCACCAGATAATTCCCGATGTTACGCTGGAGTTGTCGCTAATGGTTTGCACTGTCAAAGATTATGACCTTCGTTGAAGTAGTCTTCAACGGCTTACAGTGTCAGGGATGTCTGACCTTCACTGATGTAGTCTTCAATGACTTATAGTGTCAGGGACGTCTACCCTTCACTGAAGTAGTTTTCAATAGCTTACACTGTCAAGGATGTCTAACCTTCACTGAAGTAGTCTTCAACGGCTTACAGTATCAGGTATGTCTGACCTTCACCGAATTAGTGTTCAATGGCTTACAGTGTTAGGGATATCTGACATTCGCTAAAATAGTCTTCAACGGCTTATAGTGCCAGGGATGTCTGACCTTCGCTGAAGTAGTCTTCAACGGCTTCAGTGTTAGGGATGTCTAACCTTTGCTGAAGTAGTCTTCAATGACTTACAATGTTAGGGATGTCTGATATCTCTGTTGGGGATATCTTTCTGACAAATTATGCCCCTGACAAGTTTGAATGCTTTGATTGCAAGCAAGACCCCTGGTTCATGGCATCAGACCTTCTCGACGTTTTAACAAGGGACACTTTCAATAGCTTCTATCATCAGTTTTCTGAACCCCACATCCGAGCGAATATCAATGACTTGCATGTAGACCCAAAGTTTTATCTTTGAATTAAGGATTTTTAGGCCCTTTTAGCTTAATCACGTAGCACCTTTTTCCCTGATTTGACTTTTTAACTTCAGAGAACTTCATTGCAACTCAAATTTAATTGAGTTGGAGGGGGTAGAGACCACCCTGAGTAGTTGTAGGTAGACCTATGGCTGTCGTGGGTTAACCCGCGACCACTCGTGGATATGTATGCATCTTCCCATCTCCTTCATAACTCATTTTCAAGTTGAGTCACATAGAAAATCCGAGATTTCTTCTTCAGATCTATTAAGCTTGGGTTGCTTTCTGCAAAATTCATCACCGTACAAATGTTCTATACTATTCTGGTAACGTTTACATGTTTTCTTTTCAAGTTTTGACCTTTAGAAAGGTAGATATCATATAGAATGCTTCTAAACACATAGTAGTGAATATGCATGCTCATATTACTTGATAAAAATTATTTGACCTTGTAAATGTTAATCTTTTACCATGCTAAACGTATTGATGTGAAAACATTTGACTTTTGAGACAGTCATTTGGCACCTTTTTTTACTATTTTATTCATCCTATTTGAGGACAAATGAGCAAAGGTTTTTAAGTAAAGCATTCCTGAAAATTTGGCTGCCATGGTGGGTTTGACTTTGATGTTTTTTATGCATATAAGATGTTCATAACTTTGGGTAAGTGTGCAACTGAATGTCCACCTAGTCATGTCTATGTGCATGTGGACAGTCCATTTTACAAAGGAGACTCTGACGAAATTTTTTCACGAGTTTGGACATTTAATGAACATGCAATTTTAACTCTACCATAGATGTATGTTAAACAAATGCATGTATGCATGAAGAAATGACTTGAATTTAATGAGCTTCAAGTTTATAATTTATCCCACCCTTTATTAGGTGATGTGCAGACTTTTGTCCAGATTATGGATCTAGACCAGCCAAGTAGGTCTCGTAGGGCCTCTTCAGGTTTAAGGAGGAGAGCTTTAGATGTTCCTCAGCCTCGCCTAGCCCGACAGCCTCGCCGGTTGACTGAGTCAGTTATTCGCCCTATCCAAGTTGAGAGATTGGATGTCGAGGACCAGGAGGAGGACGTGCCCATTGCCGATCCTAGTCCTTTTTCTTCCATTCCCCGTAGGGAGCTTCCAGCTATTATTGTGATGACTCCAGGTCTTCTGTATGATTTGAGTCATCACCCATCGATCTATCTTCATGTGAACGAAGTAATAGTCATTTACATCATTCTTTTCCCAATTTTGGGGCAAGGTTTTTGATCTTTGATTTGCAATTTGATACAGGTTCCCGACTTTACTCAGCCTAGAGGGAACTGCTTTAGCATCCATTCTCTATACCAAACTCACCATCCAGAGTACCGGGAGATTGTTCATGCTTGGGGTTTTGAGGCTTTCTTTTTGATCCCCCCCCACCGTCATTGTCTCTGGGGTTATCTCAAGGCTTTGTCTGAGCGTTGGTTTAACCAGACCCAGTCTCTCCATTTGCTGGATTATGAGGTGATGATGATACCGATGGATTGGCAATTCATTACTAGGTTGGAGTTTACCGGGGTGCCAGTGCCTTTGGTGGCTGATATTTCCCCGACTGTCCTTAGATCCCTTTCGGGAGTCCCGACCACAGCGCTCAAGGGTCGGACTGTCCGTTTTGGTCCCTTGAGTGTAGATGTCATGAGTGGGGCTTTGACTAAGCCTTTACCCAATGATCCAAGGGTTAGAGATTGCATCCTTCGACGATTGTTCCTGATCATCGTCAGGGGTTATTTCCTAGCGGACAACTCCTCGACGGTATTGTTCACTTTAGTTAGCGCTACTCAGGAGGTAGATCGTATTAGAGATTTTAATTGGGGGCTCATACACCTTTGCCTACTTCCTTAGAGGGATGCGCCTACGCTCAGAGGGCGTGATAGAGGCTTGGATAGGCTTTTACACATTTTTATTGGTGAATTTTTCTCTTAATTTTTAATTTCCACTTATTCAGGTTGTCCATTTTTCTGACTAAAGATATTTGACCTTTGTATTTGTATTTGTAGTTCGGGGCCTACGAGAAGTTCCCATGTCTTTGTCCCATTAACATGTTAGGTCTAGAGACCTATCCCCGGGGACGGCGATGACATTACTCCACTCTGGTGGAGGTTCCTATAGCTGAGGGGTTCGCCCATTATCACTTACAGTTGGAGTTATTGACAACCAATATCATTATATGGGTTCTCTATTCTAAGGACCATTTGATAGTAAGCTTTGAGAGTGGCTTCCCGACTGGTGTCGAGTATGTATTTTCCACCCATCAGATTCCTCTCCTGACCGACGGAGGCTGGGAGCTCTATTTAGGAGAGCGTGTTATTAATAGCACCACAAGGGAGGTACGCATTCTGTTCTTTCCTCCTACCAGGCATCATTAGCCTTTATCTCAGCCAATCACAAAGATTCCCTTGATGGGTGTAGATGGCTTTACTTTGTCAGAGGGTCCCTTCACTTAGGAGGCTTTTTATCGTTCGTGGTTCCCTCGCACCATTGGAGCTCAGACCTGCGCCACACAATTTATGGGGGATATAGTCCTTGGGTTCGTCATGATGACAGATTGGATTGCATGCATCCGAGAGCCCACTTATTTGATGCAGATTGAGAGTTTGACCCAGCAGTTAGACTGGGCACATTTTTTCATCTGATATTTGGGTAGAGATCCTTCAGAGGTAGAAACTTTTGATCATTCCAGCTTTGGCGCTGGCCCTTCAGGTGGCTCATATTCTGATGGCTTTACCGGTGCAGATCCTCCATTGTATCGACCTAATATCCCTTCTGGCAGAGACTTAGTGACTTAGGAGGAGTTATATTAGATGGATAGATTGGATGATGTGGACATCATTGATTTCTTCTAAGATATTTCTCGCTATTTCTTTTAATAGGCCTCTGTTAGATTTTGGGCAGTTGTGCCCCATTTCTCTTTATATCTTTTGATAGGCCTCTATTAGATATTGGGCGGATGTGCCCCATTTCCCTGTACTTTTTATTTTCAGTTGTATACAGAGATGGTGTATTAGATGATGATGTATGTAGGAATGTATGTATCATGCTTTCTATTCCCAACATCATATTGTCATTTATCATTGTCGTTTATTATAATGCATGCATTATGTCATGGATATGCATCCGCAGAGGTGAGTTTAACATTGACCCCTAGATGGTCTTATTATACGGCTCGACAGATGTCTTCATCCACTGTTAGTCGGATTGAGCATACCCCACCCATGTTGGTGGCCTCTTCTTTGAGATCTTGGTATGCCAGTCTATCTTCCCCAGATCGGGTGACAGTTGATCAGTTTTTGCGACACTCTATGACCCTCCTGACATTCCAAGTATCGTTGGGCTTTTTAGAGGGCATGATATCTCATTGGATACCAGAGAGGCAGATGTTTAGATTTGACATCCATGAGTTGAGTCCTACATTGGAGGAGTATGAGCGTCTTACAAAATTGCCTTTGGATCGGCCTTGCTCTAGGATGGCTGTCAGTGATATGAGTTGCCAGTTTATGACTTTAACAAGCTTACGACGCATAGTTTCCCTGGACAAGATTACCTCGGGGCATGTGGTGTCCATAGATTTTTTGATTGACCAATTTGAGTCATTAAACAATTATCTATGATATTCCAGGGATTGCACCATTATTGAGGGTGAGTGGCATGCTGCCCGTGTAGATATTTTCTTGATGTACATTGTGGCCTATCTGTACATGCCATTGTACATGGACCATTTGGACATTAGCCTGATTACGGTAGTTCGTGCTCTTAAGGAAGGTTGCACCATCTTACCGATGATCTTGGTAGAGACATTGAGGTCGAACACGTTTTTCCATACCCATTCTGTGGGGTTTTTCAGAGGCAGTGTCGTCTTGTTTTACGTGTTGTTTATGACACACTTGAGACCGATTGGCATATTTAGACATTATGGGTATTGTTTTACTCATGAAATAGCCATGTCTTATTCCTTTCAGTCGGCTGAGTTTACAGACACATCATCCTAGTTAGCTTTTTTGACAGGGATTGAGGATCCTTTTTCTATTTTGCATTGTTTAGGACTCAGCACTCCTTATAGCTTTATCACTCATGCGGTCGACATAGACTATCTACCTCTGGTTGGTTTGAGAAGGGTGACCACATATCATCCACTGGCTGTCATGGGATAGTTTGATCAATTTTAGGATGTTCATCCCTTTGATGGGGCAGTGGGTCAGCGACTGTCATCTCATCTTTTGTCAATAGAGGACTTGACCATTATTTATGATTGTTGGACTCGTCGAGAGAGGGATGAATTTTTGACTAGTTATCCAGGCCGCTCTTCAGAGTATTCTGCATGGCTAGAGGCAGATATTGCATCGGCTAGGGGTTGTTCGCTTAGAGCCGAGTATTATTTATGATGATGGGGAGCTTATGGAGGACCCTGGTTCTCCCACCTAGGATGAGTTATTTACTGGTTTGACAGCAGCTGTGGTTGATTCCCCTAGTATTCCCACTGCTATGACTCCACCTTTTGTAGAATATTTGGAGCAGAGGTTGCATCTGATGACATTTGAGAGGGATCAAGATAGGGCCTTGATGTTGAAAAGTCTTTATGGTAGAGATTTTTCTTTTATTGAGAGGGATGATGCCCGAGCTAGCAGAGATACCATTGTTGTTGAGCGGGATGAGGCTCGAGTGACTCGGGATGCAGCTTTCGTTGAGCGGGATGAGGCTCGATCTACCTGGGATGTTTCCACTGCTGATAGTACTGCACTTAGATCCCACATGGCTAACATTATTACAACGATGAGTGCATTCATAGATGAGCATGGTAGCACTATGCAGATGGCCGTAGATCTCCTGGATCGCAAGGATACCTTAGGGCAGATACTTATAGATTCACCTCCATCTTCTGAGAAGGATGTCGTGTTGGACTTGTTAGCCCGCTTATCCACAGGTTTGTATATTAGCTTTTATTTCCCTGCATAGTCTAGGTTAGGCATTTTTGTCATGTACATGACACATTGTATATATAAAAAAGTATTATATGACAAGGAAATATATTTTGATTCACTTCCCATTTAGATATGCCTTGTTACTTGCTTGATAGTTGCCTTTTCTTCATGGCTTACGATCTTAATGTATTCCGAACTTGTCCTTGATGGATGGACATTGAGATGTCCTAGGATCCTTCAGAATGGATTTTTGATCTTCGGGTTTCCCATTTTTGGTGTTTTGGGACTGGTTTTTTTGAATGTGGTTAAGGTTTAAGGGAAGGGTTTTGGATTTCCTCTCTGAGGGTTCGACCGCACCATAGATGGCTACCTGTTTTCTCCCGTTGATGAGGGGAGACCAGGTAGCTCCTGCTCTATGGTTTGACTTTCCTCTTTGAAGGTTCGATCGCACCATAAATGGCCTCCTATTTTTTCCCGTTGATGAGGGGAGACTAGGTAGTTCCTACTCTGTGGTTTGATCCGATGAGATTTGAAGTTGTCTGCACCATAGATGACCTCCTATTTTCTCCCATTGATGAGGGGAGACTAGGTAGTTCCTACTCTGTGGTTTGGCTTGAAAGGTTGAAAAGTTAAATGGATGATGACAAAACCATTGGAAGAGTTCTATGGGTTTTATAAGGGTTGGACCGCACCATAGTTGGTTGCCTACGTACTCCCATTGATGAGGGGAGATCAGGTCTATGTAGTTCAGGCTTTGGCATGAACTTGAAGGGTTTGAAAAGGTTTTTACAATTTTTGTTTGGTTTGACCGCACCATATTTGGTTGCCTACGTACTCCCATTAATGAGGGGAGATCAGGTCTTTCTAGGTCATGCTTTGCATGAAAGGGTTGAAAAGTGTTAATTTGGTGATCACAAAACCATTGAAAGAGTTTTGTGATTTTGCAGGGGTTAACTTGGTTTGAAGGGGTTTTTTGGATTTTTTATTTAGTTTGACCGCACCATAGATGGCTACTTACGTACTCTCATTGAGGAGGGGAGATCATGTCTTTCATAGTTCACACTTTGTGGTTTGAAAACCTGAATTGA
Organism: Panax quinquefolius; assembly: GCA_020205615.1. NCBI lineage: Eukaryota > Viridiplantae > Streptophyta > Magnoliopsida > Apiales > Araliaceae > Panax > Panax quinquefolius. The sequence goes on along the minus strand of CM035157.1, from coordinate 41,700,356 downwards.
GTAGATTGATTGATTGATGATGATTAATCAAAACCAAGATGTTGGTTTGCAGGTAACTTCAGACATAATACCTTTTCAAGGTGTCTGAGTTGATAAGCTGGGGAAATTCTTTGCCGTCCATTTCTTGCAATCCGAGGGCTCCTCCCGTCAACACTTCCTTGACAATGAAAGGGCCTTCCCTGTTCGGGGTGAACTTTCCTTTAGATTGATCTTGATTGGCAAGGACCTTCTTTAAGACCAAGTCATTTGCGTTGAATTTTCATAGCCAGACTTTCTTGTTGTAGGATCGAGCAATCCTCTATTGATATAATTGACCATGAAAGATGGTTGTGGCCCTCCTCTCATCGGAGATAATTGGTGGTACCGATCTTACAGCCATTGGTCTTCCTCTATTTGAGCATCTATCAATACCCTTAATGACTCCATTTCTATCTCCACGGGGAGCACTGCCTCCATGCCATAGACCAATGAATAGGGTGTAGCCCCAGTAGAAGTGTGCATTGACATTTTGTAGGCTAACAGAGTCAGAGGCAATAAGTCAAGCCATCCTTTGTGATTGGCGGGCATCTTTTGCATGATCTTCTTGATGTTTTTATTAGCCACTTCAACAACACCATTCATCTTTGGAAGATAAATAACGGAGTTAAGATGCTTGATGTGGAATTTGCTGCATAATTCATCCATCATCTGGTTGTTTAGATTTTTGGCATTGTCCAATACGATCACCTCTGGTTGTTCATATCGATAGATGACATTTTTTATGAAACCAATGATTACCTCTTTGGTGACTTTGGGAAAAGAGGTCGCTTTTACCCACTTGGTGAAGTAGTCGATCATGGTGAAAATAAACTGATGACCATTGCTAGCTTTGGGCTCGATTGGCCCAATCACATTCATTCCCCACATTGAAAAGGGTCATGGTGAACTCATATTGTGGAGTTCACTTAGAGGAGAGTGGATGGAATTTCCATGAATTTGGCATTGATAGCATCTCCTGACGTGATCATCACAGTCAACTTTAAGAGAGGTCCAATAATGCTCTATTCTTAATATCTTCTTGGCATGTAAAGGACCACTCATGTGTGAACCACATACTCCACCATGGATTTCATCCATGAGTGTCTGGGCTTGGTCTTTGTATAGGCATCTTAGAAGGCCTATTCCCGCATCTCTTTTGTAGAGTGCATCTTCACTTAGATAGAATTTCATGGCTCCTCTTTCAGATATATTGATCAAGGAGGCAAGGGTTGCTAGTGCATCCAAGAAATCATTCTTGTTTTGAGGAATGTGGAGGAAGGATATCTCTTCAACTCCGTAGCCATCTTGGTAACTTGCCAATGGTAAGGCAACAAATGCAATTATTTGGTGTGATATGACCTAGTGGTTTTCTTGATGACCATCTTGGAATCCCTAAAGACAGTTAACCGTTTGACACCCATGGATTTGGCCATTTTTAACCCCATTATATAGCCTTCGTACTCAGTTGTGTTGTTGGTGTTGACAAACTGAAATTTGATAGCAATGGGATACTACTCTCCCAAAATAGATACCAGAACTGCCCTTGCTTCGGCACCTTCCATGTTTGCAGCTCCATCAAAATACAATTTCCATGCTCGGACTGCATTCTCTCGATGGCTTTGTTGAATTGTCATTACCCTTTCATCAGGAAAATACGTTTCCAAGGGTTTGAAATCCCCTAATGGTGTTGCGGTTAATTGATCCACAATTCCTTGACCATTGATGGACTTTTAAGTCATGTAGATTATGTCAAATTATTGTAGGGTCAACTGCCATTTGGACAGTCGACAATTCAATATGGGTTTGCTGAATACGTACTTCAGGGGATCCATACGGGATATGAGATAGGTTGTGTGACTATGAAGATAATGTTATAATCTCATGGCAGCCCATGCTAATGCACAGTGAGTCTTTTCAATCAAGGTATACTTGTGCTCACCACTACTGAATCTTTTGCTGAGATAATAAATAGCTCTTTCCGTTCCTCTATTAACTTTCTTTCCCATCATGCAGCCCATGGAATTGTCATTAACAGACATGTACATAAACATGGGAACATTGTCCATTAGAGGTACCATGATGGGAGCTTGATCAATTATTCTTTGATGGAAAGGAAGGCTCTTTGACACTCTTCATTCCACTTCATGGAGGAGTTTTTCCTTAACAACTTGAAGATGGGCTCACAGGTTGCTATGAGTTGAGATATGAATTTGCTGATGAAATGTATTGTGACGCCCCCAAAATAGGTATACATCACCCATTCTGAGTTGTCAATACATGGTACAGAAACAACTACAACTTTATTATTACAACAGTAAAATTGTGAGTTTGAATACAAATATTATCTTCTAGACAATATCTATACTCAAATAAATCCTCATCACATTTATTGATATATTATTTTACAAAAATGGTGAGGACTACTAAACAACTCTCTCTAGAACCTTCATTCCATACCCCGACTCGTACTCGCTATATTCTCGCCTCCTGAGAAGAAAAATGGAACAAAAAGGAAAAGGGTGAGCTCAACTAGCCCAATAAAAGAATATTATGACTAAGATAATATACAACAAATTATCATTAGTCTTCAACAGGAAAAAATCTAATAGAATACAATAGACAACAAGTTTCAAATCAATATTCGCAGCAGAAATAATAATTCATTAGAAGAGTTAAGTAGAGAATGCAAACTACTATCTTCTATGTATGAATTTAAAATTTCATCGTCTATCTTTTATCCCTGTAACATCAATCAATATATATCTGGAATCAAATATTCATCTTTGCACTATAGGCCAAAGATATTCATCAGTTGGTCATGTTCATCTAAACACCTTTTCTTTTTTGCACTCCGGGCCAAGATATTCATCGAGAAATCATTCATCTTTGCACTACAGGCCAAAGATATTCAATAATATCATCATTTATGGTCGAGGATGATGAAAATATTTTTAAAGAAAGCGAATCCAAATTGAAACAAAATGACAAGGATTAAGGATTAAGGATTAGTACTTTGTTTTATCCATGTCCAAAAATAACTCAAAAATAATCATAGTGGTGTAAAATTCAAGAATGATCAAAACATGGATACAATCAAAGCTAGTATCCACAATAGATATTTTAGATTTAAAAGGAAAATTTTCATTTTTCGATGAATAGTGCCGATTCGTGAATAGTGTCAGATATCGTGAATAGTGCCGTATCGTGAATAGTAACTCTCGACACCAAAAGTTCCAAATTTGATAAAAACTTCGGATCAATATTTCAAAGATAATGATATTGAAGAAATAATATCATTCTGAAAAAATAATATCCCTTACCTCGAAAGATCAAGACTTACAATTTGAAACAGGATATAGGCTATAACTTGAACTTGCACCGTATAGCAATACTCAAAATACTCACAAGAATATGCTCGATAATATAGAGAGAGAAAACTTCAGTTTCTGGTGTGATTTTCAATTCTAACCTAAGCACCCTATTTATAGGAAAATGCTTAGAACACCAAAGTAGAAAATTTAATATAATATTATTATTTATATTAACCATTCCTACACACACCTTTGAATTCAGAATTCAGCAATTGTACACATGCAAAATGAGGCCCACACATTGAAAAAACGTTTTGTGAATATAAATATTTAAAACTTCCAAAAATCAATTATTTCGGAACTTCGGAACTTCAATAATTCATAATAAATAGCCCTTTTATCAGAAAATTCGAATCTCATAATTTATTATAGGAAATTCAATTCTCTACAACTTTGCAGAAGAAAATGTTTCCAAATTCCAAACAGAAATTGACCAGAAATCCACAAACCAAGCGATTTTACAATTTATAATCAAATTTCTATTTAATAATTGTGTCCACCAACACACAAAATATATGTTAAACATTTAATGCCACAAAAAATACTCTTCCTCCTCATATACTCATATATCCCACATTCATTATAAAATATATCATAGATTAATATATTATTAAAATAATATATTTAAATGAATTATTTTATCGAGAAAAAGATAAAATATTAATTTTCAACAATTGTCACATTAAATTTTTTCTATCTATATCCACATAAAATCAATATTTTCCTCATTATATAAATCAATAATTAATTATTCACAAATAATATTACAGAATCATGATCTTGGCAACTAAGTAGTTCAGAAAAAGAGGGCTTTCAATAAGAATTTCTCTCATCTTGGTAGCAGCAATTAGGTGACCAAACCTCTCCTTAGATAGAACTTTCTAGACATTGCCAATAATGTTATCTAATAATATTATTAGGATAATATGAATTATTGCTTCGATAATGAAAAATTGTGTAATGACAATTATTGAAACAATGAGAATATAAAATATCAACGCAAAGAATTATTAAATCAATAAAAATCGTAATGAGCGAATAATTCTGTAACCATTATTGAGTAGTGCCTTCTTACGTAAGAATCAATAATTGGTGCAATACCGTGTGCTACTGTGTTTTAACCACCAAGTATTTTAACAGTATTAATGATAACAACCACACCGTTATTTTTAAACAACTTATATTTGTCGTTTTCTTCATCCAATCGCTTTCCGTTATGGGGCCCACAAAAGACTGCGCCGTCGTACGAATATTCCCCGACAGCAAGAATATTGCACGACCAAACGAATATTCCCCGACAACAATGAATATTTTATAACCACTTGCTTATTTTAAAATATTTGCATATTTTACCCATAACTATCCACATTAATCAAATCAACCCTTACTATTTCAAAATAGGGAAAATTAAATTTCATTAATAATAAGTTGGGGTCTTACATGTATTCTCCAAAGAAATCCACGTATTTTCCTTTTTGTTCGAGGCACGGGCATCTCAGTTATGGCTTTGATTTTGGCGGAATCCAGTTCAATGCCTCTGTGGCTTACCAAAAATCCCAGCAACTTGCCTGACTTGACACCGAAGGCACACTTTCCCGGATTCAGCTTCAAGTTGTATTTATGCAACCGGTTGAAAAGCTTTTTGAGATGGTCTATATAGTCCTCTTCCCTCTGGGATTTTATAATGATTTCATCCACATATACGTCTATTTCTTTGTGCATTAGATCATGGAAGAGAGCTATTATGGCTCGCTGATAGGTAGCACCGACATTGATAAGGCCGAATGATAGCCGCCTGTAACAAAAGGTTCCCCAGGGAGTGACGAAGGTTGTTTTCTCTTGATCCTCTTCAGCAACCATAATCTGGTGGTACCCAACAAAGCAGTCAGCAAATAAATATATGCTATACTGAGCTGTGTTGTCTATGAGTATGTGGATAAAAGGTACCAGGAAATCGTCTTTGAGACAAGCTTTGTTCAAATCTCGGTAATCCATGAACACTCGTACCTTCTCTCCGGGCTTAGGCACAGGAAATATGTTGGATAACCACTCAGGGTAGGTTGATACCATGATGATGCTGGCTTTGAATTGTTTGACAATTTCTTTCTTGACCTTCAAACTCCACTTAGGTTTTAATCGCCTAAGCTTTTGTTTGTCTGGCTTAAATCCTTCTTTAATGGGCAGGCGATGAATGCCAATATCAATAGGCAAACCGATCATGTCCTCTTGTGACCATGCAAACACATCCTGGAACTGGGTTAGTATAGCAACCAGGTCTTTCTTTTGGTTTGGGGTAAGGTCTATGCCAATCTAGATTTATTTAGGGTTTTTTGAGGTTCTGATGTTGACAGTGGTGGTTTGATCAAGGTTTGGTTTGAGTTTATCTTTGACCCATTCTTTGATCTCCTCAGGCACCTCATAATCCTCTTGTTACTCAATCTCCATCAAGTTGAAGTCCAAATTTACATCAAAGTTATAATCATTGTGGAGATTTGGCATTCCATCAACAAGGATAGGCAAACCTAACTCTGGAGTCCTAAAAACAAAATGCTTTCACTCAATATATGAGACTGTTTGATCAATCAAAGTGTTAGCAAAAGCATGACAAAAGTAAATGCTAGTATTGTGCATTAAAAGTAAGCAGTTAATGATATCTACATAACAGGGCAGAGGGATTTTTTGCCCCTTTTTACCTTTTACGGCAAATGCAAGGAGTGCTGCTCCAATTTCCTTGGGTCAAGTTCTGGTGGACAGCTGTGATGAAGGGGTGGTTGTCATCCTCCTCCTCTTTGATGATGACCATGACTGAGTTCATATCAGTGTCAGTTTTTTCATTTGATCGATTCTCCTTAGCCCTATTGATACGAGGGGTCTAGATCTGATCTTCTGAGCAGTCATTATCTAGGATATCATCGTTCATACCCTCAATATGCACTAGAAAGTACATCTTTGATAACTAGCTTTTCACTTCTTGTTTGAGTCTCTGATTCCTTTCCTCGATGTTTGGGTCCGAAATTAGGACTTCTTTCCCACTACCCAGTCTGGGCTTAGGAATCAGCATACCCACTATGGAAATAGGAATTTTCTTTAGAGGCCTTACAGATTCTACAACTGTAAGATTTGGTAGCAAAATTGTAAAGGAAGGAACCGATGGATGCTTGTGTGGGTTCCGATGATTTGATCTAGAGGAATGGCCTAATACAGCCTTCTCTGTCTAGCTGGGAATTTGAATTGGAATTCTAATTCCTTGCTGATTCTTCCCTAACCCTTGTCCAGGCTAGAAACCCAAGGATATCATTTCCTGACTGGCCGACATTACTTAGGTGGAAATTTTAGGTTTCAAAGCTAGGGCCCCGATAGGTTGATAGTGAGTGTTTCTCACCTCGAGGGCTTGAAAACAGATAGGCTCAACTCTTTCATTGAGACTGATTAGAGGCATATCACATTGGACATGGACAGGATATTCCGGTTCAGTATTGAGAATGACTAGATTACCATTGATGATGTATTTGACCTGTTGATGAAGAGTAGATGGAACGACTCCTGCCATATGGATCCAAGGCCTTCCCAACAACAAACTATATCATGTTGTGATGTTTAGTACTTGAAAAGATATGTGGACCGATCTCTACTAGCAGTTCAATTTCTCCTACAACATTCCGTCGAGACCCATCGAAGGCTCTTATGACTATGTGGCTGCTTCGGATCCGGTTGGAATTGATCTTCATCCTCTCCTACGTGGCATAGGGGAAGATGTTCAAGGAAGATCCTCCATCTATTAACACACCTCTGACCACATATCCTGAAGATATCACAGCTATGTGCAATGGCTTGTAATGTCTCTTCCCTTCGGGCGGAATGTCATCATCAGTGAAAGATATCACATTGCTATTGAAAATGTGATCCACCAAATGATGAAACTTTTTAGTGTCCACCGTCTTTCGTAGATAAGCTTCTTCCAGTACCTTCATTAACTTGCTTCTTTCAAGCTTTGCACCACCTTGGCTTCATTATGCCCCATCTTATGGAGGAATTATTTAATTTTCTCCTCAGACACTTTCCCCTTGGATTTGATGACAAGTTTCATCGCTTGCTGAGGTAGATACAACAGATTTTCCTTTGATACCGCAGTAGTTTAATTTGGAGTTGATTCCTTAACATCCCCATAGTTCTATGGAACTTTTTTCAAGCTGATGATAGGATACTACGGCCTGAATGGCAATACCAGTGGTTCTGGTGCAGCCACCTTCAAAGGATTTTTCACTCCTTTGAGCTTTATTCCTTGAATTGTAAGAGGGGTTGCAGATAAGTCTCCTTTAGAGGATATGACTGCTATAACTTTCGTCCATCTCTGTGTTCCTGGAGGAAATATCTTCCCTTCTTCAGGCAATACGGAGTCATTTTCTGCCATTTATAGGTCACTGCTGTCAATCATATTTTGGATGAGATGACGAAGTGCCCATCAAGGTTTAGTGATATGGCCACGAGTACTAGAGTGGTATTGACAGACCCCGGTAGCATCAAATCTCTTTGAACGTGGATTGATTTGGGGTAGCAGTGTTGTGATCTTCCCTTTATTGATTAACATCTGCAAGATTTCTTCCATTGGTTGACCCAACGAGGTGAACTCCCTTTGGTTTGCATAGTCCCGACGAGCCTGGGATCTTGCTTTTCTTGCAAGTTTTTCTTCCAAGGTTCCATTCTTTTGGGCTTGTTATTGATTTTTTGTGATAAGGGAGAGGAGACTTGCATGCACTTGACCGAGCAGTTGATGTATCACCAGTTCTGCAAGTTGATCAACCCTTTCATTGATAGACTTCATTTCCCATTCTATTATAAACTGAAATGCTGAATAATCCCACTTATCAAAATTATCTTTGCTAGTTTGGGGAGAACCACCCACATAGCTGAGGTAATTGGAATTTTCTCCAATCCCTCTATTGATCATGTTGACATTCTCTTCCTTATGTTGAGGGAAAGGGTTATCTTGCACATGTATTTGTTCAGGCTTTGTTACCACGATCTCACTATTGTATATTAGATCCTAGATTTTATGTTTGAGGGACCAGTAATCTTGGTTGTCAAGCCTCGGAGCTCCAGAATGATAAGCACATTTCTTGCTTGTATTAAAATTCTTTCCACTTGGATTGGCTGGTGGAAGGAGCTGGATAATTTTCTTCTGCGTTGTCGGAAGCTTGAATATATTTTCCAATGAGTCCCCTAAGGGTGTGAAAACTCTTTGATGTCTGACTCCTTCAACTTTTTGAAATGGAGGGTTTGAGGATTGTGCTTGAAAAGGGGAATAATTTCTCTTTTGAATGGGCAAGGTTTGATTGCCTCTCTGAGTTTTTCCTTGCAGCACCAAGGAGACATCCTCTTCTTACTTTTTATGGGCCCTCGGGGGGCTATTCCCATAATTTCTAGCTTAAATGTGCTCGTCCACAACTTTTAAAGCAGTGAGGTCCTTAATCTTTCAAGATTTTAACCCCATCTCATCCATTTCTCTGTGTTTGATCATTTCTGAGAATGGTTTTCCTATGCCTGCTAGGACCCTCTCATAAAATGGAGCTTCTTGAATGTCTATGAAGGTCATTACCATCTCAGCTTTTGTCATGGATGGGATTACTTAAGAAGCCAGAAGCCTCCATCTTTGAGCATACTCTCTAAATGACTTATTATTTTATTTTTTGATTTTGGTGATTTGATATCTATCTAGAGCCATTTGTGTTTGAAAGTTGTATTGGTTTAGAAAAGCATGGGCTAGTTCTTCCCAGCTGTAGATTTTGGAATTTTCCAACCTGACATACCATACTCTGGCTTCTCCAGTTAGACTCTTTTGAAATAACTACATTCTTAGGTTTTCATCCTCAGTATAGGATCCAAGTTCTCCAAAGAACACTTTTAAGTGAGTTTAAGGATCTCCCAATTCGTCATATTTTTCAAAATTAGGAGTTTTGAACTTATCTGGATAATGAACCCCTGGAAAGATGCAAATGTCTGAGTAAGTCACGCTTCCATGCGCTCTAGTCCTTTTGATTGACCGGATGGTTTCTTCCATATTAAGACTTTCTTCTGAATATCACCCGTTTCTTGATTTTCTTTAAGATGGGTTATTTCAGGTTTTTTTGGAATTTTCAGTTTGAAACTCAGGTATTTGTACTTCTTTGTCAGTACCCTAGATTCCTCCTTGTGTAGAGGATTCTGTTTGAATGGGACCCTGAGTTTCTTTGTTCTTTTAGAAAGACAGCCAATTCTACTATCTGATTTCTTAGTCCCTTGAAATCCTCTCGAAAAACAGGAGTAGGTTTAGGTTGGGCACTTGTAGCCATGTTTGGAGGTTAGCTTAGTGCCTTTTTGGACTTTGAATGGGTAACGGAACCAATTGTTTCCCTACAAAAAGACTATATAGTTTAGTCTAGGTAAACATTAAGAGGCTGAATGCTATTTAAATGTGTCTATTTTAGGAGTTTTTTAATGTTCTCCTACAAAACAGATGTCAGTTGTTTTGATGACATGATAGCATGACATGTTTTAATAGGGAAATGAATGCATATTTACATCCTCCTTTATATTTACATTACATTGGGATTTACACGGAATTGAATTAAATGGAATTTAAATTTACATGGAATTTAAAGGGAAAGGCATGAAGAGACTTTCCTTCGCATTTGGTTTATCAGAGGCTGACCTATCTTAGGCTACTCTCGGGGCTTTTCGGCATGAAGGTTCCCAGATCTTCGCAATTTACTGGATGGGAAGTTAATCCTAACTTTTAATTAGAGCGGATCTAGGTGGTGCCTTTCCTGAGCCTCGTGGGATTAGTCTCCCTTAAGTCCAGTAATCAAACACCGACAGGTTTGCCTCCTGATGGAGGAATCACACGACATATATTCACATACATTATGTCTTAGCATATGAAATGATGACATTGTGCGAAGCACTAATACAACATTCACACACAAGCAAATTAAAAGGGGTTTTTGAAAAGGTTGATGTGACGCCCCCAAATTCAGACACTCATATCTCGAATTTGGTTCGTCACGTGCTAATTCTAATATCATACTAAAATCATTAACAAAGGATTAATAGAATAATTTATATTGTTATAACATAAATATTCTTGTCCCAAGGTCTCGTGACCATTACTACAACGTTCCAATAATTAAACTTAAATATAAGTTAATCATTTCTTAATACATCATTATAATAATAATCATAATAGTTCTCCTACACTTAAAGGACTAAGCTATTCCCTAGCCTTGCTCTTTCCTTTGTCTTTTCTTGAAGTACCGCCTTGCTCTGCCTTAACTGTAGTGTTTTTAGGGAAGCAGGAATGAGCAACAAGTTTTCCCATCAAGTAATATATTAATAAGAATAAACAATTATAAAGTTTGAATCTCAAAGGTATAACAGTAAATGATAGTTCAAGAATAATAAGAAGTATCAATATTTCTCAATAAGTGTCGCTATAGACTGAAAGATATCGACAAGATTCAAATGTTTAATTATTTCAAGGTTCAATAAGAATGAACACTGAGCAGTCACTAGGGACTAAGAACTCTTGCTAGAATTAACAGTATTATACTGCAAATCCAATATAAATGAGTATAACAGGTGATCAGCCTAATGTACCCTACGTTATGCATAACATTTAAACATGCTAGTATGTGCGCACGTCGGTTTCCCGAATATTATATAATTTCTCCTTTAGTGAGGGTTGCTCATCTCAATAGATTTACGAGAGTCCGCACCAAGTCAATTGGTTTGGATAACTTTCTAACACATGATAATAGTCTTGCCGAATCAAAGGCTTAGACAACTTTTATAATGAATTTAAGAACGATAAGTTCAATGCTTGCAACAATGTCAAGGTATAAAAATGATTTCTGAATAGTAATAGATATTTGCTCGATATAAATATGGTTGATATGGCAACAATTCGGATTATACAATATATATACAGTGTAAGAATTAGGGAACATGCCTAAGTCATTTATTATATCCGACCTTGACTTCTTATCCTTTGAATAACCTATGTTTATCATAGTCATTCTAACGGTTAATTTCTATAATTTTTCCACATATAAATCCAATTGATCTATCACATACCTCATATAATTAAGATTCACAAATCAATCTATTTAATTAATTATTACTTTATTCATCACCCTCTTCATTCTATTTATTAGTCTTTCCTTTATTTACTACAAATAAAATAATCTTCTATCATTTTACTTGTTTAATTAACGGTTCACAATTTAATTTATTTATTCATAGACAAATAAATGATTCTTACTTTACTTGTTATCATTTAATTACTCTTTAAGTAATTTTCCTTAATTACTATTCATTAATCTTCACAATTACTTCATTTACCACAAATAAAATAATCCTTTTATTATTTTACTTGTTTAATCTTTTGTTCACTTTATTTTATTTATCCATGTCTCATTACACAAATAAAGTATTCTTACTTTACTTAGTATTATTTAATCACTCTTTAAATAATTTTCTTAATAATTATTAAGTATTTTATAGTCCATAAATAAAATAATCTAGTTACTATTTTATTTTCTTAATCTATAATTAGAGTTATTAGTTCACAATAAAAACTTTTAATATTATTTAATAGTTTATTCTTCATTAATCCATAATTAATTCACAATTATCTTTCAATTTAAAATAATCTTTACAATTAAAATAATTCTTTAATATTACTTTAATTGTTTACAATTTATTAAACCATATTTAAAATTATCCTTACTATTATTTTAATTAATTAATCTAAGCCAAAGTAATTACCAATGTAAAATTAAAATCTACTTTTAATTTTTATTAGTAACTCACAATTAATATTAATTATTATTTTATTTTATCTTGTTATTAATCTTATTTTATCTTAAAAAAAGCAAGCTTTTACCCATTTGACTCGACTCGAACCGGACCGACCCAACTTAGAAAATGGCCTAGCGCATAGGCTCTTGAAATAAGCCTGGGTTGAGCGCCTAGGCGCTCCCCAGCAGAATCTGAAAATCTGATTTTTCAACATTTTGATTTTTTGACCCTTTTTGATTCAATCTTCCATAACTTGTTCATTTTATATCCAAATAAGTTCAAATTACTTCCATTATCTAATAAACTTAAATATCTTCAATATTTGATATCTTGAACAATTTTCTAAAATATTTATTTATCAAATTATTGATTTTTCCAAGCTAGGGTTCACACTTGGACATGTTTTACCGATTGTTTTGCTAGGAGTTCATTTTACGTCCGAATCCGATGATTCCACGTGGGTTATGATTGTATTTCATATATGTTTAATATAACATTTTAGGATTATACACATATCTTACACATTTTAATCACAATTATCAAACTTTCAAGCATACTAAGATAAGTTTCATGCTCACATGCATTTTCATATTCATTTGGTTTTATTATCTCATACAAGGCATGTATATCACATATACTCCTTCCAATACTCATCCTTATACTTTTTGATCCATCATGATCACAAAACACACAAACCTCCCACAATCAAGCATGCATTTCTTACTTATATCTACATATATACCAACTTGTCTTACAAAAACTAAAGCTAGGTTATGAACTTACCTTCTTGAATCACTTCTTTTTTTCTAGCAACAAAGCTTAAGTACTTCTCCACCTTCTTCCTTCTTCTTGAATTCCTCTTGAACCACCAAAGTACAAGAGTTCCTCTAGGTTTCTTCTATTTCCCTCAATTTCTCTCTAACTCTTTCTATACTAGAACTTAGCAAATGGAAGCAACCTTTGCAAATGAACATAGAATAACTTATTTATAGACCAAACTCATGTACCAAATACATGTATAATACTTGTATTTTATACACCCAATAGTTAATTACCATTGGTAAAAGTTTAGTTGGTAAAAGGGCTACCAACTCCCTACCAAATCTTGTACTTCTTCATGATTTCATCATATAGACTAATCTTGCAAAACTAAGCAAAATTTTTAGCATTTGGTTCTAATGGGGGTAACAATTTGGCCATGGGGGATCTATTACACACATGTTGCATTTTTATTTTACCTTTTGTACATTATGCTAGCTTATGCTTCCTACACCTATATATATATATATATATACACTTACATCTTAATTATTTCCATTACACATTAGGATCTACCAATTAATATCTATTGGGCTCCTAACATAATTTAACTTGGGTCATGGATACTTACGTATACATTTTGGCTTAATTATCCATGACACCCCCAAATCCGGGTACTCCATTCCCACAGTATTTGGTGCTCACAATCTAAAATAATTATATCTAACTACCCATAATAAAGAATAAAGACATAACTTAAATAAGTTAAACAATAATCTTTCCTATGAAAGGGTTACATCAACTTAAATCAATCCCAGATAATCTAACCTTAAACTATTACATAAGTCTGTGGAATGCATCACAATATAACATAAGTCTTATAACATAATTCATTTAAATAAATTCAAATAAGTCTTCATCACTTGGACATCATGCCCTTTCCTTTGCTATAAGACGGCTCATCCATTTTCTCAATTTTAGCTGTAGTGTTTAAATGCAAGAGTGAGCAAACAATTTCTCACTAATATAAAGAATGATAATGGCAATAACATAAGGTTAAGCATTGAATACTGAATAATAGGGAACTTGTTCTACAAATCAAGAATAGAAAACAAGCTCAAGATTTATATCTGAGGGTCTTTAAGATCATGAACTATGTCCCGAGGTTATTAAGTATTTCTACTACAACCTTTAACAGTCATTAGACTATACAGACCTTAACTTTCATACTTAGGGGGATCAACCCTTCGTATCATGTAATGTGCAAAAACATCTAAACGCTAACGTGTACATAATCCCCTATATTAGGGTTGTTCATCTCAGTTTGACTTTAGGATTTTCGCACTAAAGAAAGTTTAGTTTGGAACTAGCTTATCAATGGTTCTAGAATTTAGAACACTCATCATATAGATTAGTTCAATCAATAAGAGTTTGCTTACTATTTGAAGGTTTAACTCAACAACATAAGTTTGAACAACAATAACTAAGTCAACGGTTGAATATCAACAATTTACAATTGAATAGACATGGTATATACAAAGTGTTACATCCAAAGGAATTAGAAAATCTCATTTGAAACAATGAACTTGAACAGTTTATGCTTTGAAGAGCAAGCAATAAAAGTGAGGGATTTTCTTAATGTAAAAGAATTAGAATACAATAGTTTCCATAATCGTAAACATGGTAGAACCAATGAATTTGTTCAATATAAGACTAGGGTTTAGGAAACTTGCCTCGTGTGTAAGCTACACAATTACTACAAATGTTCACCAAATACCCTATACATACTATTCAGATCATAATACTAATTAGTTATATTAACACTAACTTCATTGGTTTAATTTTCATTTTTAGTCAAATCTACAATCTTTAACTAAGACTTGATTATCCTAATCATTCACGTACCACGAATCTGAACTATTAATTATATTTTAGTACACGACATGATGATTGCAAAGCAACTTCAATTACCATAATATCTCATCACGGACCTTCACAACTTATTAATTCATAATTTATAGTTTCAACTTTGCAATTATAATATGTTATTACGTCTTATAACATGTTTTAGGTTCATCTACAATCATTAAAGTAGATTAAGATAACATTTCCCAAGCTATGCTGTTAACAGTTCATTACTGGGTCTGCTAGACCACTGGCGCAACCACGTCATGGCAACCTTTGAATGCAGTGCGCTGCTTGGCGGCGATGACGCTGCGCCCGAGGGCGGCGTACTGCGTTCGACACCGTAATTAGTTTTTCGGACACACAATTTAGGTCTACTTTCTAAGCCAAAATCCCAATTTCTTCACCCAACACCCAATTAACCAAACCCAAATGTTTATAAGCTTTATAAACTCAAAACTAAATATCTATAATGCAATTCTAACATCACAAACCACATTCTAGAGGATTAAAAATCATGTTTTTTTACCATTTTCTTCAATTTCAACACATTTAGCGAATTCAATTGTCAAATCTTTGTTTCTTAACCAAATTACACCTGTCGACGTCGGGATTTTTATTTGTCCCTTTCTGTTCTTATCTTTTGGTGTTCTCATGTTAGGTGAGATTTGTTTGAAAAAACAAGTTTGAAAAGGTCCGACATGTATATGTCGATGATTGGACTGTAAGAGTCGCCAGTTGGTATTTTTAAATGGTTGCACCAACTCAACCGAGAAATGGTTTGCATATAGACCTAGTGATGTAACACTGCTTAACTGGTCTGTGAAACTGAGATTCGTTAGGGTCCGCGGTCTTGATTAAGCGGAGGGAAGGTGTTAGGCACCCCCCCGACTTACGTGGGGACACGGTGACTGCCACTTATCAATTTAAACCTTAATTTGAATGTGTGTGTGTGTGTGTGTAAGTCTATGTGCTATTGTCTGGAAGTAGTGCTATGCCTCATTTGCACCTATATACAAAGGTTTTGAATTTTGTATAAAAGTTTCATTTTAACAAGATATAGCAATGATGTTTTGTAAAATAGGTTTTTCAAACCCTTATGCTCAATAGTAATTGAGGCCTTTTATAATTCCATTTTATTATATGGTCGGCTTGATTGCTTTTATTATTTTCGAGATGCAAAGCATCTTTGAGAAAATAATGTACATAGTAGTGCCAAACTCTTGTGGGAATGAGAGCAATATAAGGATATTCAAACACCGTGAATAATTTACAAGCTGGTATCAGCTGAAAATATCCATAACGGGAATCAAATCTAGATCCAGAAACAGAATCTATGATCACATGATTCCTAGGCTCACATGATGAAGCAATATGTGCAAAAAGTTGTAAACAATTATATATATATATAATGAACAATCATGTAAAATCCCAAATTTTACGAATAAAGATTTAAATTTCTCGATTTTTTTTTTGAATATTATGGTGTGGATTTAATATAATGTTATAGTTGTGGGTAATATTTATAAATTTTGCAAAGTATGCAAGTTGTTATATTATATTATATTGGTCGGGGAATATTCTTTGTGTCGGGGAATATTCGTACGACGACACAATCATTGGTGGACCCCACAATGGAATTATTTTCGGATTGAGAAAATGATAAAAATATTTTTATGAAAATAACGGCGGAAGATTTACCCTTATCTTGTTGAAACACTCGATTGTTAAAAATGCGATGTCTGGCGTGGTTGCATAGTAACACGGTATTGATTGATGATGCTTACGTGATAAGTCACCGGTTTTGTTTTATTGATATTATTAATGTAATAAAGCAGAAAAGCTTTTTATATAAAAGCAGAATACTTTTATAAAGTTATTCTATAAATAGAATATATTATATTCTATTATGCATAGTGTTTTGCATAGTAAAATATTTTTATATAAAATAGAATACTTTTATAAAGTTATTCTATAAATAGAATATATTATATTTTATTATGCATAGTGTTTATAGTGCTGCGCATAGTATTTTGCATAGTAAAATCTTTTTTATATAAAGCAGAATACTTTTATAAAGTTATTCGTTTTATTAGATTATAAATAGAATATATTATATTTTATTGTAAACCAATCTAGACCATCCGTTTAAAAGTAAATCAATCTGGACCATTCATGGATTGATTACTATTCAGTCCATTCTTCTATAAATAGAAGCTCATTCCTTCATTATTTCTTACGAATTCACTGAAACTCTAGAGAGAGAAACTGTAGAGAGAATTCTTCTTCTATAATCTTAAGCGTATTTCTTTAGCGTTTAAGAAAGATTTAAGCGTAGTGCGAGTTTCTTCAAGTATATCCCCGCCCTACCATCGGAGTACTCTTCTTTATAAGGTAAGGGATATTTTTTTTTTCATATTCATGAAGAGAACTTCTGTTATTCCATTCTTTATTATTTCGTTGGAATAACTTTGTATACTGTGATCTACCCTATACTTGGTGAAATTCTTACATTATTCCATTATTTATTATTTTGTTGGAATAACTTTGTATCATGAGCTACCCTATACTTGGTGAAATTCTTGGTTATTCCATTCTTTATTATTACATTGGAATATCACATACTATGCATTTTACGTCGGACTGGTTCCGTTATTTATTATTACATTGGAATAACTTACACGCTGAAGTACCGCATACATGGTGATTTCTGTTATTATTCCATTCTTTATTATTACATTGGAATATCCACATGCATGCGCTTTTTACGTCGGCCCCTGGTTCCGTTATTTATTATTCTTTTAGAATAACACATACATCACAAGTACCACATGCATGGTGATTTCATTGTTATTTCATTCTTTATTATTACATTTGGAATATCACATGCATGCGTTTTTTTGGGACCGTTCCGTTATTTATTATTACATTGGAATAACTCCGCATCATCATCGGATACCGCATGCATGGTGATTTCATTGTTGTTTCATTCTTTATTATTACATTTGGAACATCCCGCCGGTGCTTAATTTCGCTTAACTTTGGTTCCGTTATTTAATATTACATTGGAATAACTTTGTCTATCGCTAAATACCGCATGCATGATAATTTCATTGTTATTCCATTCTTTATTATTCTGTTGGAATATCACCGCCGGTGCGTATTATTACTTTGACACGGTTTACATTATTTATTATTACATTAGAATAACCGATCTATCTGAGTACCACATGCATGGTGATTTCTTTTGTTATTCCATTCTTTATTATACTCAGTTGGTTAAAGTTTTGACTTCTATACTCCATGAAATTAGTGGAATATCCATGATATTTGCGCTTCATCCAGTATCTTTTCATGGAAATATTCTTCTGAGCATTCTTGAATTTTACTCTACAAAGAAGTATCATGTTGACAATTTGGACGTTATTAGTTCCTGTATAAATTAATTCTTGAACTTGTTTTATTGAATTATTATGTCATTGTCATCATCCTCATGTTTTATATTATGTTGAAAGTCATTTGTGGCCTGTAGTGCATAGATGGACTTGGTATGATTATGACCAGTGATTATTCGGTATAATCATGACCGTAATGTTATAAATGATGTGGAAAAAGTCCTCATTGGCCCGTAGTGCATTGATGGATAGTTTTTGGTATGATTATGGCTATGGATTCTCTTCGGCCAAGGGAGCAAAGATGAATTGTTTTATGGCATGATCAGGACCGTTGATGAATACACGAATATCCTTGGCCCATAGTGCATGGATAATTTGTGGTCGTGATACTAATGAATATCCTTGGCCGTAGTGCAGGGATGATGTGGATTATTTATTAAGCTGACTCTCAAGTGATGAATTCTTTTTTTTAAATCATAAAAGATAGTAGATGTTATTCTCTACTTGACTCTTTTAACGGATTGCTTGTTTCGCTGCAGTTAAACTTGATGTCTATTGTATTTTATCAGTTTAACATTGTTGAAGACTAATGATAATTTATTCTGCATTATCTTAGTCATAATATTTCTTCTTGGGCTAGTTGAGCTCACCCTTTCTTTCTTTGTTCTCTTGAGGAAATGAGAGCGTGGCGGGACTAGTCGGGGAATGGAGTGATGGTCCGAGATGGTGTATTAGTAGTCCTCACTATTCTGTAAAATAGTGTGATAATAAATGTAATGAGGACTCTATTTGAGAGTGGATATTGTCTAGAAGGCAATATTCTTATTTAAACTCTCAGTTTATGTTTTGTCGTATTTTACACGACAGTTGTATAATTAAGTTGTATTTGATTTATGTACCATGTATTTGGCGACTTAAGATGGGTGATGTATACCTATTTTTAGGGGCGTCACAAATCAACTGCCACGAAGTAAACTCCAGGCAGGACGTGAAATGTAAATTATGTATATATATATATATATACCGAATTCGAATACTCGAATGAGCCTGGATAGACACATCCGGTTCGTTTATTGCTTATATATATATATGAAAGCAATAAAAGCCATGGACCGACGGTCTGTGCATACACACACAACACAACTATCATCGTGAATAATTGTGTGTAAATGGAAGTGGAGAAAGGCTTTAAGAAATGTGAGATGTCTTACAGTGGGCTACCAAGAAGACTTCAAATGGCTTTAAATGAGTGAATACTCAGTTTCCACTGGTAAAATATATCAAAACACAAGCTCACAGGTGTTTGGAAAGAGAAAGCACTCAGTTTAAAGTGTGTACAAAGCAAAATGGACAGGGCTTCCTCGCCTTTTCTCTTTTTAAAATGGCCACCCTAAGCCCTCTATTTATAGAGGGGGGAGTCGCAGGTGTACCTACGGTAGCTATGGGTCTACTTGTGGCTATCGGGGGTGCCCCATGCTCTATGGGTCCTGTTGTCTCAAAGTACGTGCACTCAGACAACGCGTTATTCGCTCGAACCTTCATAACTTTCAATTCGAGAGTCCGATGGAAGCCTGCCATACCATTCCGGAAAGATCTTTCTGAAAGCTACACAATGACATAGGATTTTCCCTTTTTTTTTTATTCTAGGAAGATGGGTCCATGACTAAAATAGCATTTCTAAATCTCCATCAAATAGTTTATTGAGCTATTTTGCGTAGTTTGCGCTCAAAAGTTAAGATATGGTTCTTATGGGACTTCTTTTGAAGAAGTTTGAGTTAAAATGAGTTGATTTGATATGAGTTGAGTTTGAGTTAGAAAAATGACCATTTTGCCCCTCCTAGGGTTATCTGTATTTTTCGTGCATTTGTAGCAGTCTTTTCTCAGGGTTATCTCTGAGCTTGGTCTGTTGTTGACTATGACTATCCTCAGGGTCATCTCTGAGGTTGGTTTGACCTCCCGGGGTTGACTCCAAGCTTTGAACTTGATTTCCCGGGGTTATCTCTAGGGTTAGAACTGACTTTCCCAGGGTTATCTCCGGGGTTGGAGACTGATTTCCCGGGGTTTTCTCTTGGGTTGGAATCTAAATCTCCCAGGGTTATCTCCGGGGTTGGAACTGATGTTGTGGTTCTCCAGGGTTATCTTTGGAGTGTGAAAAAGATGCTTTTATCCTCCTGTATAGTTAATAACAGGAAAAATAAAATTTCAAGTGTTTACAGATGCCTTCTTTATCATGTTCATGCAATGTAATGGAATGAACATGATAAAGATTAGTAGACACTTGAAATATTATAAGGTAATTTTAATGATGCAAATCGCAATGTAATGAATGCTATGATGAATGTTAAAATATTTTCGCAAATCGCAGTTCGCAAATTGCACATTGCATTTGGCCAATCGCACTTCGTAACTCGTACATCGCATTTCGCAAATCACAAATCACACTTCGCACATCACAAATCGCTTTACCATTACCGGTTGTTGCTGATGCATATGCTGGTGTTAACTCCAACAGTTTGGCTTTTTATCGGTGTTATTGATGCTTATTTGATGAAGAGAAATTAAGATGTTTTCTACATCTCTATTGGGGATGACGTTCTGAAATCACCGGACCTTCCCGATGTATATGTTGGTAGTTTACAATGGTGCCTACCCTGATGGTAGTTTGACAACGGATCCTACCCTGCTGGTAGTTGACTACGCTGACATTACTAAACTGTTTCGATTCTCACTTGAATGGTGGTGTAAAAAGCTTTCATTGTTGAACTATCTTGATGTTGCGCTGAATTGATGCCATTGGTTTAGAATACCGGTTCTTCTGATACCTTCGCTGAAGTAATATTCAACGGCTTAATTCACCATACTTCGCTTGATGTTACGCTGGATTGATGCCAATGGCTTATAATACCAAATGGTGTCTACGATGAAATTTTTCTCTAATCTAGGCATTTAATGTGCATGCATATTTAAATCTACTGGAGATGCATGCTAAACCTTGATGGAGATGTACGCTGATGTAACATTTTTACACATGTGCAGATCATGCATGATGTGATGACCTAGATTTATCCTTAGGAGTCCATTATCCTAGGTTGATGCACAATTTAAAGTGTCTAGAGTAGAAACTTACCTCACCCTTTCTGAGTTGATTTGGAGTTTCTTTTCGCTGTTGGGTGCTTGTACACCATTTCCTTAAGCTTTTGATTCGCAACCCAGCTGAACTGATGACCTGAGTGCCTCTAATATCCCTGGAGGGTACAGCTCATTCTTTCGCTACCCAACTTTGAGCTTCGGTGTACATGCCTCAACTTGCGAGGACTTAACGCAGGTTAAAATGTTTGATGGTGTAGATTTTATTCGCTAGACCTTTTGTTGTTAGGCTTCTGCTTTTGAGTCAAGGACTTTCTTGAGAATTTTCCCCTTCTT
The DNA here is from genome assembly GCA_020205615.1 of Panax quinquefolius. Classification (NCBI taxonomy): domain Eukaryota; kingdom Viridiplantae; phylum Streptophyta; class Magnoliopsida; order Apiales; family Araliaceae; genus Panax; species Panax quinquefolius. The sequence goes on along the minus strand of CM035157.1, from coordinate 41,678,650 downwards.
CTGTAGGAGCAAGCATATGTCGCTATGATTTCTTGCAGGAGTTTTCCCCTTTCTTTTGATGAGAGGCTTGATCTTGCCTTCAACTTCTTCCATTTCTTGGAATCATAAAATAACCCACTCCTTTTGCATGTTGATGCTGGGGATTCATATGAGAAACTCTCTTCATTGACCAAATTGCGAGTGAGCAATATCCTGCATATCAAAAAAAAAAAATGTACCAAAAGCTTGACAGCTTGGCTGTCAGGATTAGTACACTCTTGTGAATAAGGCATTTGAAGTAAAAGTTTATGAAATTGAATGAGTTATGAAATGGCAAGGAAATTTGGAAACATCCATGGTCATTATTCATGGGGAGGATTAGATTCAAAAGATTTATCTTCCTATATCAGAGATACTTCATCTTCGCTCTAAACATTCTTCTTCATAGACTTGATTTTATACGACACATACACTATGAGTGACGCAACTCCTAGCAGGGGTTTCATTTCTATGTCTTCACAAATTATTCTTTTCTCTCGCCTAATCTTGTCTCGTTTTCTTAGGCTATTCAGAATTACCCATGTAACGAGTTTTGGACTAATGATTCCCAAATCGGAGGGCTTTAGGGCACTAGGTGTTAAGACACCTCTTTGGGTTTACTGGCTCAAGTAATAAAGGCCACGTTTCGAGATAAGTTAGGCGATCACTATATTTGCTTTATTGCTTGAGTTTAACAGGTCCGTTTTCTTAGGCTCTAAGTCACCCATGTAGGGAGCGTTGGGCTGGTTACTCCCAAACTAGATGGCTTTAGGGCACCAGGTGTAAAGACACCCCTCGGGCTTAATTACTCGAATAACCTACGCCACGATTCAGATCTGCTTAGGTTTTGCCTTTTCTGTTTTCAATGCTCACTTTCTTAGGCGCTAAGTTACCCAATGTAACGAGCGTTGGGCCGATGACTCCCAAACCAGATGGTTTAAGGGCACCAGGTGTAAGGACACCCCTCAAGCTTAATAACTCTAGCAACGTAGGCTACAATTCGAGATATTAGGCTGGCAACTTATCTTTTATCTCCTCATCAATTGCCATTATTTTTGCCATAGCTTCATACCTCACAACTAAGAGTTGGGGCAATCGCAAAGTGCATACATGCTTATGAAGTCAAGTCTGTTCCAAAAAATGCTTTGAACTAGGATGTTGCGCTCAATCAAAAAGGTTGAATAGTTTTAATTCTCTAAGCGTTCTCTTGATTCTTGCCCTAAGGACGCTTATTAGAATTAATCCCATTCATAACTAGTTAAGCAAAACCTAACATGTATATTATCGCTAATGCATGTAAATAGAGACTAAAAGCTCATAAAGAGATGAAAGAGTCATACCTCACATGTAGATTATTTATTCTGAAAATAGTATAATCAGAAAAGACCAAATGATCATACCCAATCGCCAGTGAGATGATATGAGGGAAACTTTGATGATGATGTACCATGATAATGGTGTTGATGGGTGCATTTTCCTCTTTAGGATAGTTGATAAATGCTCCAGTGTTGAGTTCTCGTTGTTTCCGAGATTGCCCCAGTCTTATTGTAAGGGTTCCAATATCGGGTTGTCACTAATTTTGAAATTTCCCCAGCCTTACTTGTTGTCTAGGATAATTTCTTTGACAAATGGGCTGATAAGATGACAAGATCTCAAGGGGCTTTTGCCTTTGTACTATATGATGAACAGGTAGCGAATTTAGGCTTTGATGCTCTCAATCATTATTCCTGACTTATTTACGTAATCGGCCTTGATAATTTTCATCTGCTTTGATGAAGTCTTGTGATTGTGGATGTCAGCTCTTTGAAGGTCCTCGCTGCTGGTTGTATTAGTGTATTGTTGTTTCTTCTTTTCTAAGACTTGTGCCAGATTTGATGGAATTACATTAAAGTGTTGTTGCTGGTCTTCTTAACATGGGTTGCTGACTTGGAGGGTTTTTTTTAGGCGTAAACTTGGGATTGATGTTTGGGTTTGGATGTTTCTTTTGAGGGTCAGACCGCACCATTGATGGCTTCCTACGTACTCGTGTATGTGGGAGATCAGGTCTATGTAGTTCCTGCTTGATGAACTGAATGGTTTGAGAAGTTTTTGTTTGGTTAGACCGTACCATAAATGGCTGCCTACGTACTCCCATTGATGAGGGAAGATCAGGTCTTTCATAGTTCAGGCTCTTTGCTGAGACCTAACTGGCTTGATTTTTTTGATTTTGATTTTTTTTTAATTCTTTTAAATTTTTTGATGATGATTTTTTTTTCAATATTTACATGCATGGAAAATAAAAGGCATACTGCGAAGAAAGTGATACCATCCCAATATCTCCTAGAACTCCCAACTTTATCTTTTGGATCTAAATCTTTTTGGCTAGCTGAGGCCTGATAGTCCAGTTATCAGTGGTTATGTTGCCTTCAAGGCTCGTGATAAAGGTTACCTCTTGGTTCTGAATATCTTCACTTATGGCCATAACTTGAACGCCTCCTGATTCAGTACTTCCCTCAGGGATGCTCATACTGGACCCATAAAAAAAAAGGATGAACTCTTGATTCTTTAATGGGTTGGCTTCCCTGAAAATCTCCCTACATTTTCCTTCATCTGTTCCCTTATCTTTTTTTTGGGCTTGAGAGGATTCAACAATGAAATCTCCCTCGAACTGTTGTTGCATTTCTTACAAGGAACTTTCCTTTTTGGCTTTTTCTCCCTTGGAAAGGATCAATATTTCCTCCTCATCATCCAAGATGATAAAATCAGGAACGTGATTGCCATCTTTGGGCCACAAGATGCTTGAAGTTGGTGGAGGAATCTCCTTTGGGGATTCTCTTGTTTCCTCTGGCATTCCGTGCATTAGGATTAGTCCACCTTGTGTTCTATCAGGATTGGTGCTCATAGCCTTCACCTCCCTTGAACTATCTATCTCGAGTGGACATATTAAGCTTTTTATTTCCTTTTCGCCTTTTCTGGTCATGGGGGATTCTATCTTCAGCTCTCCATTTTCAATGAGATCCTGGATTTTATGTTGCAAAGACCAACATCCCTCAGTCGTATGTCCAGGTGAGTTAGAATGGTAGAGACATATCTTAGTGGAATCATAACTCTTCATCTTGGGATTTATAGGAGGCAGCAACTCAGTAATCCTTCCTTCGCTTATCAGAAAATGTAGCATTTCTTCATTTGATTTGCTCAGAGGGGTGAATTTTCGACCTCTTGTGGAGGTTATTTGATCTTTCTTCTTTGAGAATTCGCATTCCCCCGGGCGATTTTTCCACTGGCAAGATCTTCTAGCGATTTTATTAATCCCCTTTTCTTGCCCTTTAAGCTGGCTCATCCTAGAGAGATATGGGCTTTGATCTTTTCCATTTTGCTCTTTTTGTTCTTGGCTTTCTGATAGTTGAGTGAAAAACTACCTCATTTCCTGATGTTGGTGCACTATCAACTTAGCCAGTAGATTTACTTGATTCTGGATCATCTCTAACTTTTGCATTACTGTCATACCCTCCTCCGAGTTTTCCCATTCTAAGACATTTTTTCTATGCCTTTGGGGGTATTCCTCTATCCTTAGTATGTACTTACGATTTGGATACATTTCAGTGCTTCCTGACCCGATCATGTTTACTCCCTCTGTATCATGCTGCAATGGAAGGTTAGTGTTGACATTTTGTTGGTCAGGTTGTTGGACCACAATACTGCCACTTTCGATCAGTTTTTGAATTTTATGCTTTAAGGACCAACAATCTTTTGTATCATGTCTCGGAGACCCTGGGTGGTAAGCACATCGCTGGCTTGGATTATATCTTTTGCTCCCTGGTTCCAGAGGTGGAGCCAATTCGTTAATTTTCTTGTGATCCATTAATATCGCCAATACATTTTTAAGGGAATCGCCCAGTGGAGTGAACAACCGATTTTCCATTCTTTCAAATTTTCTTTTCCTGTCTTGGCATTGGTTGAATGCAGCCTATTGTTGAAATGGCAGATTGTCTTGCTTTTTCCAAATGGGGGGACTTGATAAGTGGATTTTATATCCACTAATCGATTTCCAATTTGAGCTTAATCGTTGCTAATTCCTTGTTTTTATGTTTATTTTTACTTTTTATTGTTGTTTTATGTGTAGGTGGGTTGGTGTGGCAAGTGAGCAAAAAGGGAGGCATTTTAGGCAAAATTGTAGCAAGTTTGGAGTTTAAACAAAGTCAGAAGTCAGAAGCGTAGCTTCTTAGGGGCCTATTTTAGTTTTACACACCCCGGGCTGGGGTCTTCAATCTGAGTCAAGAGCCTAGTGGCCACGGCAAGGCATTTTCAAGCCAATACCCCGCAAGGTGGGGGTCCCAATCGATTGTCCTAATTTGATTCCAACACTATTGGGACTTGAGTTTGAGTACTTGCATGGCTTTGGGATTCTTTAGGAGGGAGGATTGCACTCATATTGTGTGTGTAAACTTATATTAACACTAAGAACAAGATAAAAAACAACACACAAGGCAATTAACAGAGAATACTTATAGATTTTTCTTATCAAGCATTGGAGTGAAGATTTTGAAGGAACTTTCATATCGATTGCGGATTAAGGCTAAAGTGCAGGGTGTTCTGAATTATTCTTCGTTTGGTTTTATATTTGTAATTGAAAGGATGATATCTTTAATTTATTCAGTTATTATTTCATTAATGATGAACTAGTTTACTTTTTAGGCTTATGACGGATCTTTAAGTGAAACGATGATTATGTAACTTTGATTTTCAATTTAATAAGCTATTATCCAGTTTATCTATATTAATTTGAGCTTTAATTTATGAATTGCCTGATCAACAGTTCTTTGTTGACTTGTATGAATTTGAGAGAGGAAGTACGAGTCTAGACTTAGTTAATATAGCATGTGTTCTTGAATTTTGTGAATGAACAGAATCTTGATGAATGTTAGGGTAAAGATATGCTTGACATCGCGTGTAATCAGATAAAGGACTTAAACTTAAACCTTCTTCAATTATAATTCACATAGAGATATAGTGAATTAGTTGATTAAGGCGTTTAACTTGTTTCTATCTAAATTGTGGATTTGAGTTAATACGGTATTAGTACATCGAGAGGTGGCTAGTGCTACATACATGTTTTTGATTAATAAACTGGGATAGTGAATTAAACTGGAATAAAGGTGTAAAAATCAGAGTGAAGTTTAGGGTGAAGTCGTAAGCCTAATTCTCCAATAATTGTTTGAAATTTTAGTTTTTACGATTTGAGATTGTTTTGTGATCATAGCATTTTTAATAATTTAGTTTTTATAATTTTAATCATTAATTTGGATAGTTTAATAAAATTAGGATTAATAGGAAACTAATAATTGTGAGGTTAAAATTCTTACTGATTTCTCTGTTGGAACGATACTCTACTTACTATTATATTACTTGTTGACCACGTATACTTGCGTGTTGTGCGTAATTAGATTTTACCCAACAAGTTTTTGGCGCCGTTGTCGGGGATATTTTAGTATAGATTTTAATATTTTACGATATCAGTTTAATTAGTCCAGTTTTACTTAAACATTTTTATTTTTGTTTTGTTTGTCTTATTTCAGGTTTTTGAAGTTGGTTTATGCAAACGCAGTCCAAAAATCCAGACTTGCTTCCTTTTGAGGACGACATTGAGAAACGTTTTCAAAGGCTGAATAAGTGGATCAAGGAAACAAGAGAAGAATTCAAAAACTCTAAATAAGAAGAAGCAATGGCTGCTAAAGATCAGAAAGCATTGAGGGACTTTGCTACACACAAGGTGACTGAGCTGTAGTCGAGTATCACCCGATCTGCTATAGCTGCGAACACATTTGAAATCAAGCCTGGGACTATTCAAATGATCTAAAATTCGGTTCAGTTTGGGGGTTTGGCAAATGATGATCCGAACGAACACTTAGTCAACTTTCTGGAAATTTGTGACACTTTCAGGTACAATGGGGTGTCGGATGACGCTGTAAGACTTCATTTGTTCCCTTTCACCTTACGGGACAAGGTGAAAAGTTGGTTACACTCTCTACCGCCGGGATCGATAACTACATGGGAAGACCTCGCTCAAAAATTTCTTTCAAAATTCTTTCCACCAGCAAAAACTACAAAAATGAGGAATGAGATAAGTATGTTTGAACAACAACATGGGGAATCATTGTATGAGGCATGGGAAAGATACAAGGAATTGCTTAGAAAGTGCCCGCATCATGGATTGCCTAAATGGTTGCAGATGAACACATTCTACAATGGGTTGAACGGAAATCTCAGGACCAGTATTGATGCATCTTCGGGTGGAGCGTTTATGGCTAAGAGTTATGAGGAGGCTTACGAGTTGATAGAGATAATGGCAGCTAACAACTACCAGTGCCCCATGGCAAGAATGATACAGGCGAAGGAAGCTGGTGTGTTAGAAGTAGATGGAGTGACGGCAATACAAGCGCATATTTCAGCACTCTCTAAGAAGTTGGATGCTATGTCAGGGGTACAGGCACAGTAAGTTGTAGTTATTTGTGAATTATGCGTGGGTGAATATCCTACAGATCAATGTCCAATCAACCCAGCATTAGTGCAATTTGTGGGTCGCTACAACAGAATTCCATAGAATACATACCAGAATGCCTACAATCAGGGGAATAAGAATAATCCTAACTTTTCGTGTAGTACTAATCAGCATCAGTAAGCTCCATGACCATCATATACCCCAGGATTTCAGAATCATCAACAACCAGCTCAACATCAAGAGAGGAAATCAGATTTAGAGGAGTTGTTGATAAAATATATAATAAGAAATGAGGCAGCTATGAAAAACTAAGCAATGGCCATGAAATTGCAAGAGATAGCCATCAAGAATCTAGAGAATCAAATGGGACAAATTGCATTAGCATTGAACAATAGACCACAAGGGACTCTACCAAGTGACACCGAAAGAAATTCGAAAGGAAATCATAAGTAGTGTCAGGCAATCACTTTTAGAAGTGGCAAATAGCTAAATGGGAAAAGTGCAGAAATTTCAGTTAGAACGGATGACAAAGTTGATGAGAACAAAGTGGTTGAAGAAAAATAGGGTGAGGAAAAGCAAATTGAGAAAACAAAGTTAGATGACAAGCTAGTTGTGTATCCTCCACCGCCGTTTTAGCAGAGAGTTCAAAAGCAGAAATTAGACAAGCAGTTCGCGAAATTTTTGGAAGTTTTTAAGAAACTTCAGATTAACATCCCATTCGCAGAAGCCCTAGAGCAGATGCCAAGTTATGCGAAATTCATGAAAGGGATTTTGTCTATGAAAATGAAGTTGGAAGATTTTGAAATAGTGACATTAACAGAGGAGTATAGTGAAGTTTTACAGTGGAAGTTGCCACCAAAGTTGAAAGATCCGGGGAGTTTCACCATTTCGTGCATAATTGGCAACATGGAATTTAACAAGTGTTTATGTGATTTGGGGGCGAGTGTGAACCTTATGCCCTTATTAGTTTTTACAGAATTGGATTTGCCAGCTCCAAAGCCTACGAACATCTCATTACAGTTGGCGGATAGGTCAGTCACGTACCCGAGAGGCATTGTAGAGGACATAATGGTCAAGGCTGATAAGTTTATATTCCTCGCGAATTTCATAATTCTTGATTTTGAGGAAGATAAGAACATCCCAATTATCCTAGGGAGACCTTTCTTGGCTACGGGTAAGACACTCATCGACATACAAAAAGGTGAACTAACTATGAGGGTCCAAGATCAAGAAGTAAAGTTTAATGTTTTCAAGGCCATGAAATTCCCTACGGATGAAGAAGAGTGTTTCAGGATGGATATCATTGACCAGATAATCAGTGAAGACATGGGTAAAAGTTTGGGTAACGATCCATTGGAAACGACACTATTGGGAGATGAAGAGTTAGATGATTCGAAATTTGTGGATTACTTATAGATACTAGACTCCTTCCCACGAGTTAGCAGATTTAAAGCACCATTTGAACCATTGCACTCGGAGGAAAGATCCACAACCAGAATGAAACCATCATTGGAGAAGCCACCTTCTCTTGAGCTAAAGCCACTACCTAAACACATCAGGTATGCGTATTTAGGTAATTCCAATTCTTTACCTGTTATTATTTCTGCTGCACTTAACGAATTGCAGGAAGAAAAGTTGTTGAGAGTGCTTAGAGAACATAAATCGGCTATAGGATGGACAATCACGGATATTAAGGGAATCAGCCCATCCTTTTGCATACACAAAATTCTGATAGAAGATGATGCAAAACCGACAGTGGAGCAACAGAGACGGCTCAACCCAATTATGAAAGAAGTATTGAAGAAGGAAATACTAAAATGGTTGGACGCAAGTATCATCTACCCAATTTTCGACAGTAAGTGGGTCAGTCCGGTTCAATGTGTGCCGAAAAAGGGAGGAATGACTGTGGTATAAAATGAAGACAATGAGCTAATTCCGATAAGGACAGTGATTGGTTGGAGGGTTTGCATGGATTACAAGAAGTTGAATAAGGCGACCCGCAAAGATCAATTTCCTTTGCCCTTTATCGATTAAATATTGGACAGATTAGCCGGACACGAGTACTATTGCTTATTGGATGGATATTCAGGATATAATCAGATCGTCATTGCTCCTGAAGATCAAGAGAAGACCACTTTCACATGCCCATACGGCACATTTGCATTCAAGAGAATGTCCTTCGGCTTGTGTAATGCACCCGCTACCTTCTAACGGTGTATGATGGTCATCTTTTCGAACATGGTAGAAAAGAATATGGAAGTCTTCATGGAGAAATTTTCTGTCTATGGAGATGATTTTGATGCATGTTTGGAGAACTTGGTGATGGTGTTAAAGAGATGCGCAGAAACAAATCTGGTACTCAACTGGGAAAAGTGCCACTTCATGGTTGAGGAAGGCATAATTTTGGGTGACAAGGTTTCATCAAAAGGATTAGAGGTTGATAAGGCGAAGCTGGAAATGATTAAAAAACTTCCTCCACCAAGTTCAATTAAGGGAATTCGAAGTTTCTTGGGACATGCCGGGTTTTACAGACGATTTATAAAAGACTTCTCTAAAATTACAAAACCTTTGTGTAGTCTTTTAGAGAAGGATTCAGTTTTTAAGTTTGATGAGGAGTGTAATTTGGCATTCGAGCTATTGAAGAAGAAATTAACTTCAGCTCTCGTAATCGTCGCTCCAGATTGGAATATGCCCTTCGAGTTAATGTGTGATGCAAGCGACTATGCGGTTGGGGCTATTTTGGGTCAACGCCGAGAGAAGGTATTTCATTCCATATACTATGTGAGTAAGACACTTACGGAGACTCAAATGAATTACACAACTACGGAAAAAAAATTACTTGCAGTAGTATATGCCTTCGATAAATTCTGGGCTTATTTGATCAGAACAAAGGTCGTAGTTTACATGGATCACTCGGCTATTCGGTACTTAATTTTGAAAAAAGATGCTAAGCCACACCTTATCAGATGGATTCTCCTTCTACAGGAATTTGATTTGGAAATAAAAGATAGAAAGGGTACGGAGAATCAAGTTGTGGACCACTTATCAAGGCTAGAAAATTAGGGTAAAAAGGAAGAGGACATGTGTTTAATTAATGAATCATTTCCGAATGAGCAGCTGTTTGGAGTCACTACGAAATTCCCATGGTATGCAGACTTCGCCAACTTTCTAGTGAGCAACATCCTTCCCTCTGATCTTACTCGTCAGCAGAAGAGGAAATTCCTACATGACGTCAAATGGTACATGTGGGATGAGCCATACCTATTCAAACAGTGCGGCGACAAGATGATTATAAGGTGTGTGCCCTATAGTGAGGTGAACAATATTTTGCATGAATGTCATTTGTCTACATACGGGGGACATTACAGTAGTGAGAGAACAGCGACAAAAGTGCTTTATATCGAGTTTTATTGGCCTACATTGTTCAAGGATGCCCACCAGTTTGTTAAAAGTTGTGATAGATGTCAAAGGGTGGGCAACATATCGAAAAGGAATGAGAAGCCACTACAAACAATTTTGGAAGTTGAAATTTTTGACGTTTGGGGCATTAATTTTATAGGGCCATTTCCATCATCATTCGGTAATCAGTATATATTGCTTGCAGTTTACTATGTATCAAAATGGGTTGAAGCCGCAGCACTCCCAACTAACGATGCCAAAGTAGTTCTCAAATTCTTGCAGAAGAATATCTTTACGAGATTTGGCATGCCAAGAGCTATTATAAGTGATGAAGGTAGTCATTTCTGCAACAGATCATTTACACCGTTCTTAGCGAAGTATGGGGTCAACCATAATGTGGCAACGACATATCATCCCCAAACAAGTGGGCAAGCTGAGGTTTTGAACAGGGAGGTGAAAAGAATCTTGGAAAAGGTGGTAAACCCGAATAGAAAGGATTGGTCTCTCAGGTTGGACGATGCACTATGGGCCTACAGAACGGCGTACAAGACATAAATTGGTATGTCACCATACCAATTACTATACGAGAATGCTTGTCACCTACCGGTTGAGTTACAACACAAGTCCTACTGGGCGATTCAGAAACTTAACTTCGATCATGCAGTTGTGGGTGAAAAGAGGCTACTTCAGTTAAATGAGCTTGACAAATGCCGACTTCAAGCTTACGAGAACTCTAAGCTATACAAAGAAAAGGTCAAGAAATGGCATGAACAGAAAATCCCGCACAGAACGTTCGAACCGGGGCAATCAGTACTACTTTTCAACTCAAGGTTGAGGTTGTTCCCAGGAAAGTTAAAATCAAGGTGGTCGGGTCCATTCACCATCAAAAGAGTTTTCTCACATGGCGCCATTGAACTCTACAGTAGAAACCTATTGGAGACTTTCAAGGTCAACGGTCAACAGTTGAAGCATTATTGGGGTGGCGAATCCAACACGGATTGCATCGCAATCACATTATCTGACGCACCAAAAATAGGGAGTAGTCAAGCTAAACGACTTAAAATCAAGCGCTAATTGGGAGGCAACCCAATCGTACTTTTATTTTTCATATTTTTATTCATAACCGTTAAATTATAGTTTAGCATAATTAGTAATACATAATAATTCAATTATTAATTAGTTAAGTTTTATGTTCTTGATAATCGCTCCATCATGTTTAAAATCGCTAACAACTTACTCACATTTATGTTTCATGGTCTTGCAGGATCTTAAAATGATCATAGGGTGGAGTAGCATGAAAGAAAAGAAGAGTACAGAGCCCAATTGTAGTGTGCACCCGCGCCGGGGTGGGCCTCTAATACACTATACCCCCGCCTGTATGGGTCTTCCAATTCAAAGATAGTGTGCACTTCGCGGCAAGTGAAACCATAGGTTTTATACCTTCTGCCAGGCAGGGGTCCTGGATTTGAAAAGGAAGTTTTCAACAGTTACTTCTTTCTAAACCCACTTCATTATCACACACATCCACTACTTCTCCTTCTCCACAACTCTCAATCCCACCACACCTACATCGCATATTTTGGCAAGTTATAATCCCACTACATTAACACACACACCCACTACTTCATTCCATTACTCCAACCCTCAAGCCTTTCCATCACACCATCTCTATAAATTCACTCCCTCATAACCCTTAGTCACTACATACTCTTAACTCCACCTGCTATAGCTACGAATTAGGGTTTTCATTGATGTAAGTGTATAACAATTGACAACCTTGCACCTTGTCTTCAAATTCCTACCTTTTTAGCACCATAGTAAAGCAAAATCATCAAGTTTGGGGGGGGGGGGGTAAAACAAAGTGTTCACACCAAGTGTTTGTCGAGTTATGTGTGAGTGAAGTTTGGGGGGGGGGGGATATTGTGTTAAGGCTTCCTAATTCAATGGCATCTAAACTGTGAGGCCCCAAATTTTATGAAATGAAAGTATTCAATTTTCTTATAATTATTCTATTTAGTAAATGGTTAAATTGATAAAAGGTTAAAGTTAAGGGTGATATGTAAAAATTTTTCAAAGTATGCAAGTTGTTATAAAATATTCTTTTTGTCAGAGAATATCTGTAGGACGGCACAATCATTGGTGGACTCCACAATGGAAGTATTGTCGTAGTAAGAAAATGATATAATTATCTTTTTATAAAAATAACAGCGAAAGTGTTACTGTTAAAACTATTGAACTACTCAATAGTAAAAGTATAGTAATACGTGTAGTTGCATAGTAACACACGGTATTGATTATTGATGCTTACTCTGTTATACTCAATTATTGCTACAGTAATTGCTGCATCATATCTCTCATATTATTGATTCAATTATTGTCACAGTATCATCTGCATAATATGTTATATTATTAAATCAATAATTGAGACAACAAAGTTATTCATATTATTATTTGCAATATTGACAATGTCTAGAAGTTCTGTCAAGGAGAGGTTTGGTCACCTAATTGTGATCCAATAAGGAGAAATCCTTATCGGAAAGCCCCCTCTTTTCTGGGAACGACCTGGTTGTTAAATATTGTGAGTTATAATATTAATGATGAATGTTATTAAAAATCAAATTTGAGTTCAGAGTTGAATTTGGAGACGCGGACGTGTTATTTGAGTCCGGAACGATGAAATTAGTAGAAATAGACTATAAACACAAAATTTATCGGGGTTGACTTTTTGGTCAAAAAAGTCAACAGTTGACTTTTTCAGAAAAAGTCAAACTTCGAAATTTCAAAAATGAAATTGTTGAGAAAAATATTTCCATTGTGTTGAGATTATTAGTGTTAGTGGAAATAGACAGTTATTTCGATAGTAATTAATGTCTGGAAGTTATATTGACCAACTAGGTAATTAATCGGGTAAATGAACAATTAATTGCTATTAATTCACATGATTATAACTATTTGTTCACATGTGTGTACTATTGATTCACATTCTTGTACTATTAGGGGAGTTGGTGCAAGATTGATAATACTTGCATGACTAAGTTAAAAATGGAGGTATAGATGGAGGTATTATACTGTAATTCGTATTTTCACATGATTATAACTATTGATTCACATTATTGAACTATTGATTCACATTATTTACTATTAGGGGAGGTGGTGCAAGTTTGATAATACTTGCAGGACTAAATTAAAATGAAGAAAAGAGAAAGGTATTATCTTGTAATATTTTGAGCCCCAAACGTGCAATTATTGAAACTATATTTTCCTATAAATAGAAGCTCATTCTTCCTTCATTTCTCACCAATTCACTAAAGCTATAGAGCAATTATTATAGAGAGAAAGAAGAAGAGAAGTCTGCTACCTCACTATTCCAGTATCCAGTTTTCTTCTAAGGTAAGGGATATTGTTATTATAGTAAGGGGTATTATTCTTTCGTATTCATAAAGGGAGTTATTTTCTTTCAATACTCGTAAGGGTTGTTATTCCATTCTTTATTATTCTGTTGGAATATCCTGTCTGTGCAGATTACGCATAACCTGGTTCCATTCTTTATTATTTTGTTAGAATAACCTGTCTGTGCGGTCTATCGCATGCCTGATGAATTCTGTTGTTATTCCATTCTTTATTATTCTATTGGAATATCCTGTCTGTGCGGATTACTCATGACCTAGTTCCATTATTTATTATTCTATTGGAATATCACATGCAAGCGGATTACGCATGACACGGTTCCATTCTTTATTATTACATTGGGAATAACTCGCATGCGTGAGGTCAATCGCATGCATGGTGAATTCTTCTGTTATTCCATTCATTATTATTCTGTTGGAATAACCTATCTATGTGGATTACCACATGCATGGTGAATGATCCTTCGTATTCATTTCTTATTAAATTGTGGAAATGATCTGTCTACGTGGATTACCACATGGTGGGCGAAAATCCATTTGCAGTTTCGTAATTTTTCTGACCCTCAAAAATTCTGGAAAAAATTGAAGTGATGGTTTGTTGAGTTTTCTAGATTGTGTTCAAAAATGGCGATTTTTAGATGTACAGATTAGGAGTTATGAATTTTATGGAAAAAAACTATTTTAAAAGTAAACCCTTATAACTCCTTGTGGTTAACTCCAAAATTGGTGAAATATTTATTGGGAGTACATGTATATACTGTGAGTATACCCCCAGAATTTCGGATTTTTGGACAAAAGTACAATTTATGATAAATGTCTAAATATTAAAGATTTTGGCCATAAGAAAAATAGTAAATGAATTTTAAAAATTCTGAAAAAAATATATGTTCAATATGGGACTATATTCTGCTAAATCCCAGAAAAGAAATATTTTTGGGATTGATTTGGTATTTTTCATGAAAATGAACTAGTTATGAGTAAATGAATTAAATATGTTATGTGAAGTAATAAAATTGGAAAAATAGGATTTTATGGCTTGGGAATCCTATATAGGGTATATGCAGATTTTTGATGAGGGATTTGATCATTGGTGATGAAATCTTATGAGTATGGCATTTTTGAATGATTAAAATGCATTATTTGGTAAAGTGTAAATAATTGAAATAAATTATTTAAAAGTTTAAGAAGTGATTAAAATATTATTATAATATTAATAATATTAGATTATGAGTTTATTAAGTGATTGATAATATTTGGATAAATTTAAAGTCTTTAATATTTATCCTTGATTTCGTTTGATTTGATTTCGTTTGATTATTGCTTATATCATTGTCATCTTCCTTGTGCTTATATTGTGATGAAAGTCATCTTTGGCTTACGTGCATAGATGGACTTGGTATGATTATGACCAGGGATTATTCGGTATGATCATGACCGTAATGTAACGAATGATGTGGTAAAAGTCCTCATTGGCCGGTAGTGCATTGATGGACTGTTTTTGGTATGATTATAATTAGGGATTATTCGGTATAATCATGACCATTGTTGAAAACACGAATATCCTTGGCCCGTAGTGCATGGATAATTTGTGGTCATAATACTAATGAATATCCTTGGCCGTAGTGCAGGGATGATTCGATGATGTGGATTATTTATTAAGATGAGTCTCAGCGATAAAATATTGATTATACACTTTTAATTCGTAAAAGATAGTAGATATCATGCTCTACTTGACTCTTCTAAAATACAGTTGTATGTCTTTGGCCTGTAGTGTAAAGATAAATTGTTAATGAATATCTTTGGCCGTAGTGCAAAGATGAATTTATTAGTATTATTATGAGAATGAATTGTGATTTGGTATAACCATGATTTTTGATGTTTCAGGTGAAGATTGGTGATGAAAATTATCTTCGTCCTGGGTGCGAAGAGGAATTTAGAATCACAATTATGATTATGAGTTATTCACATGATTGTGGACAGGAATTGTTGATTGATGTTATAGGGATTAAACATTGTTGGTGGACTTTTAACATAGAGAAGATAATAGACCCTATAGTCTATTTGACTCTTCTAATGGATTGCTCGTTCCGCTGCAACTATGGTTGAAAAGTTTTATCATCTACCCTATGTTCTAAATAGCTGATTTATTATTGATAAAGGCTATTGATAATTTAATTATCTTTAGTTATGATATTCTTTACTGGGCTATTTGTGCTCACCCTTTGCTTCACAATTCCTTTCAGGTAATAAGAGTGTAGCTGGGTCGAGCGGAGATAAT
This sequence comes from Panax quinquefolius, assembly GCA_020205615.1. Lineage (NCBI taxonomy): Eukaryota > Viridiplantae > Streptophyta > Magnoliopsida > Apiales > Araliaceae > Panax > Panax quinquefolius. The sequence continues at coordinate 41,663,070 of CM035157.1, read as the reverse complement.
AGGGAAATAGTGTGATGGTCCGAGACTGTCGAAGTTTCTCAATACATTATAAAACGGCATGACATGTAATAGATAATTGTATTGAGGACCTAAGATGTGTGTGTCGTATTTTATACGTCACTTAATTATTGATTTTGGAGAACAACAATAGGGTGATGAGAACCCGGCTTTGAAAGCATCAAAAGTGCACCTCATTAGAATGAATATGATAGTAATCTTCTCGTTCTTCTTTGGGGTCTTAAAATATTTGCTGTTGTATTTTATATGGCATTGTAAAAATTTGAGTTTGGATACTATCTACGAGACAATATTGTATTAAAACTCACAGCTTATCTGTTGTCGTACTCTGCACGACAGTTCAACAGTTGTATAAATAAAGTTTGTATTCGATTTTTATAGAGTGATATCTGGCGACTCAGAATGGGTCGTGTGGACCTATTTTGGGGGCGTCACATAAACCCACATCAAAGAGGCAACGGGGAGAGAGTTCTACAACAACACTACCATCACGAACCTTTGACCAACGCAAATTCGTAAGTGTCGTCGCAGCCGGCCGATACGATTACATAGCTATAAAAGCACTCACACCAGAGCGGGGGTTGGCACCGGACCATGTCGACGGTGAGATGATGCAATAGATATATCAAAAAGGATGGAACAAGTTCACAGAGGAACCTGAGGCTGCCGTTGTAAGTGTGGTCAAGGATTTTTATGCAAACGCCGAGGACAAGGCCCCCTTCAATGCTTTTGTGCGGGGAAGATTAGTCCCTTTTAGTGCCGATGCCATCAACATATACTATCAGTAACGGGTGCCTCAACATTGCAATTATGCTCACTTACATGACAATGATCTCGATTATGAGACCATTCTGAAGGAAATGACTAAATCGGGCACAAAATGGATTAAGGGTCGAAAAGGGGGCGCAGTTTTTCACAGCAAAGATCTCAGCAGATATGGAAAGATATGGTATGCATTCTTGTGTGCCAAATTATTTCCATCCACACACATGTCCGACGTGACCAAGGAGATGGATGTGCTCTTGTATGCTATTGTACAAGATTTCATCATCGACGTCGGGGCAATAATCAATTTCTCAATCCGACGGTGCTTACGAGGCCATTTCTCGGGCGGCTTGCCACACCCGTCACTCATTTGTGGGTTGTGTAGGCAAGCGAGAGTTCGATGGTCCGATGATGAACCTACCTTGATGCCATTTCAGACACTAGATTTGAGAATGATTGTGTGGTACTCGGTGTGGGAAGGCGGTGAATCACATCTGAGTTTTAAGTGTTTCAATTTAAGTGTTTGGAACAGTAGTCAAAATGGTCATCTTTAGGACTGTTGTGTTTTCGGATGCAATTAGAGGGCGTCGGGCATACACGTATGCAAGTGTAGTGCTCTTAATGATAAAAGATGTTGTTCTAAGGTATAGAACATGAATATTATGAATTATAATGATGCTTAACATTAATCAATGATATATTAGATAAGTTGAATACACATACTAAGCACACACAAGAGAGACAAATTGGGCGGGTGACGAATAAACGTCGAAACGCCGTGATAAGTGATAATGAACGTAAAAAGTGTTTTAAATCAAATGAAATGAATATAATAAGATATTGAATAATGTTAATATAAGACCAATAATGATTCCTAGCAAGACTTAAACACTTGAATGAACTTCGAATATGAAATATAGTGAGTTATAAATTGAAAGTTAACACAATCAAATTGAACATTGTGTATTTATGATAGAAAGGGTTATGAGACGTAAATTAAAGTTTACATTACAACTACTATGTGTTGCTATATGACTAATAGTTGATGTGTATGATTATATAATTGTGTAGGGCACGTGAAGTGCAGATAACTGTAAGCTGTTAAACTGTTATTGGTAAACAACGATCAAGGCCAGTCTTTCAGTTCCTATTTGCTATGTGAACTTGGTGATTAACTGTTTTAAATCTTTATTATAAAGAGCATGATGTGTTATATATATGTTGAATGTATGAAATGTTAAAGTCAACTTATGACTACGTTGATTGAATAAAGCATGTTGATTGAGTAAGGAACTCAATCTTTATACTTGTTATATGAACTGTAACATATATGTTATGTTAGTCCAATGTTTATGAGATATATGTCGAGCATGTTATTATGTGCTACGTGATGCATGAAAACTGTTAGATTTTGCTGAGCTGTCGAGCTCAACCTTGCAAATAACCACTTTTTCAGGTTCAAGATTCAAGGTAAAGTTATGTGGTATTTGAAAGACATGAATCAGATGTGATAATTGAAGATTTTTACACTTTGGTTGTGTTATTATTATTTGAACCATGTTTAAGGTTCCGAATAATGTATTGATGTTGAATTGTAATATCGCTTTGCTATGTAAACTATTGTAGTATTAAAATGATTATGAAATAATTAGATGTAAAGGTTGAAGGTTTTGGGAACGATGATAGTTTGTAATAGAAAATTTAAATTATTCCGCAAATTTTAATGGTTGTATTATCGTTTAATGATGTAAAATTAGTGGTTGAATGTATTATTAATGACCGAATTCGAGAATTAAATTGTATGAATTTTGGGGTTAGATTATAGGTTGGTATCAAAGTCATGAGGTTATAAACCTTAGGTAGAAGTACCATAGGCTATAACCTTAGAGAAGGAAGGTGAAGATAATGAAAGAATAAGCTCAGATAGAGCTTGAAAAATAAGAAGTAATTTAAGAAATGTATAAAAAAAGGATTAAAACATGCGTGAAAGGATTCAAAGAAGAATCTCGCAGAGTTATAAGGAATATGAAAGTGGAGTTACCCAACTCCAACAATAAGGATGTAAGGTGATATCTATAAGAAGAGAATGATAAAGAAGTTAAGAATAAAAAGTTATATCTAAGTGTGGTACAATCATACTCTTTAATAGTTAATGTATGGTATCTGGGCTAAACGATTCCTTCATAGAGTGGAGGTATATACGAACTAGCAACTCAGAACCTAGTTTGTTGGTTATTTGTGGGAAACCACTCAGCGTACCATATTGAAATTGTTAGAGACTCGATGTGTACCAAGTATAGAAAATGGATACGTATGATGAAAATGTAGAACTTGAATGAAATGTGGAGCAATGTAAATGAAGTTAGAAGTTCTTAAAGGAAGAATCGTTATATAAACAAGAAAATTCAAGGAAGAATCTTAAAGAGATATAAAGATAAGAAATGGCAATAGCCAAGATAACAAATAAAGTCGTAAATGATGAAAAAGGAAAGAAAGAGGATCGTAAAACAAAACGATCATGAGAGAAGAAAAGAATTATAAGGGAGATGATTATAGAATAAGATCATGACGTGATCTATTTAAGT